>CM053267.1:7887292-8353292 GCA_028583415.1 Protea cynaroides | reverse complement strand
TCTTGCCCAGACCCATTGGTGACATACCCGCCATATTGAGATTATTTTGTTCACCCTTACTGAAGTCATTTGAACACATAGAAGGGAAGTTCGAAGAAAAAAGAAAAAATCTTTAGACCATCAATCTTATTCACCCTCCATTAAGGTAAAGGATCCTTTTTCACTAGTGAGTAAACCTCTATCTAAGACGATGATTTAAAGCGAGATTTACTGGTAAAGTGATGTCCTCCCCAACCTTTGGTCCATACCCAGATGTTATTGGTGACTTCATGTCAAGAAGATTTAGTTACCGATGCAATCAAGGTGGAATTCGTCCAACACATTTCATAGAATCCAAAGTATACCTAATTTTCCTTGCATAGGGAATTTCCTTTCACCCTGGTGTAAATCATACCTAGGAGAGCTGATCCAAATCATTGCCCTTTATTCCCTTGGGTGCTAAGGTAGCATTGGATAAAAAATATCCCAATTTTAAACCAGTTGGTAGAGAGGAATTCATCCTTAGGTGGTTAAACAAATCATTTCCCTCATTTTCAAGGTTTAGGGTAGAGGTCCATCTAAGTGACATCGTCCGTAATTAGTTTGTCGGCCCTCCTCTTTCTAGGATCTAGCTTTTCAAATCTTATGTGTGATACAGGTTTCACCTATTCTTAACTCTGAGGCAGAGTGCATGTTTCCTTCTGGCTATGTCCTTGCATAGTACAAAGTGGGCTGGAAATGTACAGACACTAGGGGTATGAATATGTCCTCTTTCAAAGAATCAAGCTCTTTCATGTGTATCATCTTAGTGTGCATTTGGAAATTCGCTCGGGCTCCAAAGTTTATAAGTCACTAGCTTCATGTTTTGCAGAATAAGCCCATCCAACATTCCTTCATGCATTCTCATTTTCTCAATCATGCTAAGAAATGAATTTTGGATGCGATCTTGTACTTCTTTGGGTTAGATTGTCGAATCAATATCCTTGTAAATGAGAGATCAATTAAGTCACCATTCTCTTTTTCCCAGCCTTGTCTCAAAAAGTTCAAATCCATTGAGAAGGAAGAATCCAAATCTTGTGGCATCTTGAGCCTAATTTAGGTCTAATTCATACATTGCTCAAATCTGATACGACATTGTGCAAAAGCTCTAAGCAGCCCACAAATTAGGATCATGGGCTTGACCCATATCACATTATGTTCCTCGCTTGTTGTTCAATCAATTTGATAGCAACAATGTACAATCAATGATTTAGCAAATCGTGCTTCCCAGGGAGTTTGCACCAAATTCGATCGGTGGCTTTGGTTAAGAACCGTTATGCTTCCCAGCTTTATCATGAGGTTCTCACTAGGGCATCCTTCAATTTAGAATTTAGCGAATGACACTATTTCATGATGGGATTCATGCGTTCTATCAAATTTCCTCACTCCCATGAATGACCATGATTATGAATCCTTATGCTCACACCAAAGTTGCGATAGGTTTTTGACATCGAGTTGCAATTGATCATAACTCATGTCTAAATCAATGCTTTGTGCTAATAGTGTTCGGGAGATTATCATGCTCCATGATTCATGCTAACATTTCAAGCTTCCCAGCCCAACAAAAAAAAAAAAAAAAAAAAAAAAAAAAACAAAAACAAAAAAATATATAAAAAAGAAAAAAGAAAAGAAAATAGAGAAAAGAGAAGGCACTAAGGCAGCATCTGTTCTGATAATCTAAAAAATCATCTTAAGACAGAGAAGACATTCCCAAAATGATCATTTATGAAATCTTCTACCTTCAATCTAGTCAAGGCTTTGGTTTGACCCATTTGTTAAGTTCGACTACTTTCATTCTGGTCAAGGCTTTGATTTAACCCCTGAGTAAGATTCGACTACTTTCAATCTGGTCAAGGTTTTGATTTGACCCCTTAGTTAGGTTTGACTACCTTCAGTCGAACTACGCAGTGACCTGATTCCAAGGAAAGATGCATCCCAAGATACGTAGGCAGTTTAGAGTAATCTCCAAGGTCAGTCCCAATGAGCTTCAGTGTTCACATCTTAAATTTCTGAGTTCAGCCACAAAGGGCTCTCAATGTTGAAATCTGAATCTCTAAATCCAGTCTCAACGAGATATCAACGTTTTAGTCTCAGCCTCAAGGAGCTTTTAATATTCAAAACTCATTTTCAACCTCATCTCAATCATATTGGCCAATGAGAACCATTTTCCATTTCTAGCAGTCCTTCCCAATCCATTTAGAGTATGCATGCTAACAGAGTAATTTGTTTTGATTGTATACGATTTGTGTGATGATGATTGCTAGTTTTAATGTTATTGTGATTGTCATGGCATGTATGTGAAAGCTAAAATGATAGGTCTGATGATCTTACCTCTTGAGAAATTTCGTCTCTCCAACATAGGGGGAAAAATGTAATTCTCTTGTCTTTTCCCTTAATATATATAATCTCAGCTAAAGAGGGGTATCTGTAAGCACCCCATTTTTGCCATCTACAACTGAACAAAGTCCTACTAAAGGGGGGGAGATGATAGAAAGTTTTCAAAAGTACAGGAGAGGCGAGTGGAACTCTCTCAGAAGTGATAGTCGATCAGTCCCCGTACTCTCTATGGTGTTCTAAGTTGAATTGAAGTGGTCCCCAATGTATTACATTTTGGTGCTCTTCAAAGTGAATGTGAAAAATCTGGGACCGAGGCAGTCGAAAGATTTCATACAGTGCTGCAAGCCAAATGGGCTCATGGAGAGAGAGAAAATCCATTCAAACCAGTCTTAACCCAACCCAGTCAACCCAAGTCAGACCAGTCTATTCAATCTCAGACCAGTCCAGACCAAACTAGTTAAGTCCATATGCATGTACTTTGTATATTATATAGTATGTTATATGATTTCTTTATTACATATTATATATATATATATATATATATATATATATATATATATATATATATATATATATATATATATATATATATATATATATATATATATATATATATATATATGTTACGTGTATGCTTGCTGGCCATCAGGTTTGGAAAGAATTGAAAGGATTCTGTGGGAGTTTGATTTATGGAAAGAAAATAAAGGAAAAAGAAAACAAAAGGAAGGATGTGGGAAAGAGAATTCGATGAGGGAGCTCAGCTGGAGAAAAGGAGAACCTGCAGGCTGACCAATAATGAAGAAAAAAATCCAAGAAAAAGGAAAGAAAATAAAAAATTGGAAAGAAATAATGTGGAACAAAAGAAATTAAGAAAAAAAATTAGATCTGAGGATCTAATTGAGACCGAATAGGAGAGAGGAAAAGAGAAATAAAGAGTCAGTGGGCAGATTGAGAAAAGGAGAAAGGGAAGATTTGATTAATGAAAAAAGGAAGCTCGGTGAAGATTTGGAAGAAAAAGAGGAATATTAGAATTGGAAAAGGGACTCTAAAGAAGAGAAAAGGTGAGGGAGAAAGGGGAGCCAAAAGAAAAAAAAACTAGGAAAGAGACCCTGGTGAAAAAAGGAGAGAGGACAGAATCTAAAAGGAGGATCCGATTAGGGAGAAAAAGAGAGATCGAAACCTAGAGAGAGAAGAGTGAAACAGATTAAGAGAGGGATTGAGAAAAGAAAAAGGGGAAGATGAAGAAGAAGAAGAAGAAGAAGAAGAAGGGGGTTGCAGAGCAAACCCGAGGGAGATGGAGAAGAAGAGGGAGAGAAGAGGACCAGAGGAGAAACTGGAGAACAGAGAGAGATTGAGAGAGAGGGAAGAAAAGACTCAAACCGAAGAGTAGAAGGAGGGAGGAATCCTTTCCAACTCGGGTAAGCCCCCCACTCTGTTTACTTCCTTGATTTTATTTTCTGCACTGCAACCTTGATGCACCTGATAATCATCTCAAACCTCCACTGCCATCAGAAACCCGTCATTAAACCTCCTGTAATTTATGATCACCACTCCCATCCACTTCTTCACCAACAGTCCAATATCACCTCTACTCACTAAGCCCAAATCCCATTTCAACATGTAGCACTAACCAACAATCAAATTTTACCTTCCTAGCCTATACCCTTCTCAGTGATCATCTCCATATGCACCATCTCACCATTCGTTTGTGTGAATTTAATGGGGTTAACCATCTGATCTTGAGTTGAATGTGATAAAGTATGAGCATATTAGAACATGAATTTTTCTGTATGTGATTCCAACCATATGATTTCGAATTTTAATATGATTGGTCCAACCTATGACTGGGATTTTTAATGTTGATCCCTATGCTTGGATTTTTAATATGATTGGTCCGACCTATAGCTGGGATTTTTAATATGATTGGTCCAACCTATGGCTGGGATTATTAATGTTATTGATCCCTATGTTGGGAAATTGAAGTGATTGATTCGATCATGGCTTGAATTTTTATCTGAATTAAATATAGGCCTTTGATCTAGAATCTTTAAGTAATCATAATGGCATTGATCTGAAATTTCTTTCATGTGATGAAATATGTCATGAATGAGATTTTACATGATGAAATTTATCCAATCATTCATGAATGGAATTTTTGTGATGAAATCGAACCATTGATCTTGGAATTTTAATGGGATGAACATGGACCATTGATCCAAAATTTCTAATGATTTAATATTGGCCATTGATCTTAGATGTTTTAGTGATCAAATCTGGACCATTGATTTTAGATGTATTGATGTTTAAATCTGAACCATTAGATCTTGATCATGAATGTCTTAAAGGAATCTAAACCATTAGATCTTGATAATGAGTGTCTTAAAGGAATTTGAACCATTAGATCTCGATCATGAGTGTCTTCAAGAATTTTGAACAGTTTAATCTTGATCATAAGTGATTTAAATGAATATGAATGGTTGATTTATGATTTTTGAATGATTTGGACCATTGGATTGTCATCAAGAATGATTTAAATGGATATAAATGGTTGCATTTTCATCATAAGTGTTTTGAGTGAATTTTAACCATTGGATCTTAGCTTGAACATGATAAATATGAAATCTAAGCCGTCGATTACCTAAGATGATCATCATAATTGATGTGGAGTAATCTAACCATTGATTTCTTAGTTCGATCATAATTATATCCTAATGTGAGATCTGAGCCATTGATCTTGATTGTTTTGATGAAATTTGAGGTGTTGATCATAATGTTAATGTTTTGAAGAGATCAAACCATTAGATTGATGATTTGATCAAGATACATTATTGAAGAGATAAATTGAATCTAGACCATTGATCGAGGATTTGATCTTGATACATTGAGAGATTCACATTAGACCTCAACCATAGATCTAAAGAATCTAGTCTGATACACATTGTATTAATTTGATTGAGAATAATACATTTGATATGTCTATTACCTTGATGCTTGTTCACATGCTGTCTTGTCATATTGATTCACATGCTTTTATTTGCTATACTTGAGATGATATATGTTGTTTCTCGCCATACTTGAATGACATTATTTGACAATAACTTAATTTCTGTAAGACCCTAGTCGAACTGTCATATTTGAACACCTAACAGACATATTAGGTGTGGGGACGTGCATGTAGGCACCCACATTTACGAGAAGGGTAAGAATGAAAGAATGATTAAAGTCTTAATCAAAAAATCATGAAGCCTAGCCCAATACTTTTAAATTAGGATTTTAGGTCAAGGGTAGCTTTTGGACGATCCCTATCCCTCAGTTCATTTCCCTTAGGGTATAGATACCTAGATAGGTGTGATGTGAATCCAACCATAGAACATTTAAGATCCACACTCTGATTTTAAAAGAATATACACGTGATTAAATTAAATTCGCTTTTGAACTACGTGGACCCTAAAATACGTAAGCGACTTGGATGACCTCTCCAAGTACGGTACCACATCTAAGTCTTCTTAGGTTCTCCATATTATCATCCATATCTATATCCATATCCGTATCCATATTCACTTCGATCCACATATGCAATCTCTAGATTCAATTTCAATCATCTTTTAAGCATAAACTTTAATTTGAACAATTGAATTTAAGAATGTTTAAACGTAAATCATATCCATAAAATTTAATCACATTTCGTTTAAACTACGTTACGGACTTGATTTCTAGGACTGGAATACGTAGGTAATTTGAGATGTTTCTAGACTTTTCAGATTCAGTCCATCATCGAACCATCTTTGGTTCGGTGCACTGTATATTATTTTACTTGTTTATTTATTTTGAGAACATGTTTGGCTAGCCCTAGGTTAAAAGAATTTGGAAACTTGGCATAGGAATCCCCATGAGCCTTAGTTATCATCCATTGACCATAAAAAGTCAGAACAATAGAGTCTAAGGAAAGTAGAATCACATAGGAGGTAAATTTTTGGATGGGGCAACTTTGGGTGCCTAATGTAAGACCCATATCGTACTAACCCAGTCTTACCACCTTGTATCAGGTCTTCCTATCATGGTCAGACCAAGTGGACCAAGTGCGTGAAGAAACCACAAGGCTAGGTATGAAATTGAACCCAAAATCATCTAATTAGGAGCGTGTGGTCGCATACCTAAATGGGTGTGTTTGACGGATCCTACGACCCCACGTGCGACCACACGATACTGAATAGACTCCGTGATTTGGAAACTTTCCTAATCTCAAGGGGGTTCTTTTCTAATCAAAGAAGGACTCTATATGGAGGGTTTCCCTCTATATAACGGACTTCCCTTAGCCTCTCTCACTCTTTTAGAACTCAAATTGAAACCCCAAACCTAAGAGAGAAAGAGAAAGGAAGAGAAGGGGAAGAAGGAGATTTGGAAAAGAAGCTTGGAGAGGAAGGTTTTGTAGAGAAAAGTTCTATCTCTCTACAGCAAGCTTAAGGTATGGACTTGACTCTATGGGGTAGATCAGATAGAATAGGTTCTTTTCAAGTTGATGTGTTAAATCTAATGTAATGATTTGGGTTATGGAATTCCTAAGAAAAAGACCATGAGAAAATAGGTTAGGAATAATTGATAATGAGAAACTATAGATAATGGCAATAGGATAACCATAGGATGAATCCATGTGATGAGCAGAGGAATCGACTTAGGAAGAATTCGGATTGAGATGAAAAATTGACCAAATATCATATGGTCGTAGCCTGTGGTCGACCACAGGGTAACCAAAGGGTCGACCACAGCTATTCAGGAAGTTTCCAGTATAGGTATGGTCACATGGTGTGGTCCCATAAAATGCAACCACAGGGTTCGACCACACAGTGTGTGGTCGCATATATTGCGACCACAGCTTCGACCACACATCTGACTACATGATGATAGTAAGCATATTTTGAGACCAAACAAGATTTTTGACTACTGTAACTTGGTAAACTTGAACCCTAACTTAAATGCATTAACTGTTTAGGTTCCTAATAGATTCAAAGTGACATCCAAAGCTTGGGAGAGGAACAAACATCGAACAAAGGTGAGGGAATAAGTCCTAAACTAATTGGATAATAATAAACCATTTACTTTATTGAGTCCAATGCCATGATTGATTTTATGCTTGCATGCTTGTAATGTGCATCTCACATGTCATCCGATATTCTTGCTATTACTGTTCATGAATATTTAATTCCGTTTATTTATAACATGATGATGATGTTAGGAATAGTAATGTGAATGTATGTGTGTGGTTGGTGTGTCTGATGTGAGTAGAGCATCAGGGGGAGGACGTGGCATGGTGGTCTTTGACCTCGTCACCAGACTCTAGCTCTATCTCTACTTAAGTCTTGCCCACTAACATCGTCGTATCGCCATTACCTTAGTAGAACTATTACGTCGTAGGGCATCAGGGGAGGTGGTATCAGACCGTGTGGTCTCTGACTCTATCGGGGGGCCTTAGCTCTATCTCTATGGAAGTATTGAGGGATGCTGGGGTGAGGCCTTGGATACACTGTTTGGCATTAAGATTGGTTAGTTGCAAGCCTAGTTTGCAAGCCCTCACCAATAGGAGCTTACATGTTGGTATGGGTAGAGCATCAGGGGATGTGTTGTAGGTGTTTGATCCAGACACTTTAGCTCTATCTCTATTCCATGGTGGGTGCATGTGGGACTGCAATGGTGTTTGATCCATTGGGCGGATTCACATACTTGTGTATAAAGGTGCGGAGGCCACCAAACCTTTCTATAGCACATTGCAAACTTATAAACTAGACCAAAGATATGAATTGAATGCATGCATATGTTTGTTGCATTGTTTTGTTTACTCACTGAGCTAAAGTTGGAGAGCTGACCCTCGCACACGTAATTTTTTTTTGTTTCTGATGTTACAGGTGTTATGGTTGAAGATTATATGAATACAGGATCGTGTGGACATGCAACGGCTATGGATGTGCAGGCTGTGGAGGATGAATATGGCTCGTCAAGCTAGTGTTTCAACTATGTTTATGCTTAGTGGTTAACTTTCGTATTGTGATACTTGTAATCAGTATTAATTATATTTTGGTTACTTGAAGATAACTTTTAAATATTTAATTATCACTGTAGACTCTCAGTTCATTACTAATAAGACTTTCGCTATTTATTTATTTACTTTGATTATTATTGTGGAATGTGTTTTAATTTAACATGGTTGACATAGTCTATACAAGATCCTGGTTTGAACCGTTGGTTCTCATGACGGTTCATCACACTATTCTGATTAGTCCAAAATTGGGTTAGTCATGAGAACCAACGTCGATTATCTACATATTGTTTCTGACGATTCTGAGCTGTTCTAATTCTTTCCCTAATTATGTCGACTACTTTGCAAGTTTCTTCCATAAATCAGGACCCACAAATCTTCGCTCTCCACTTAGTTCCAAAACAAAGGAGTTCGACACCTCCTACCATATAGTGCTTCATAGGGTGACATCTGTATAGTAGCCTGATAGCTCTTTTTATAGGCGAACTCGATCAATGGTAGCTTCTCATCCCATGATCCTTTGAAATCAATAACACGAGCTCGGAGTATGTCTTCTAGAATCTGAATAGTACGCTCCGATTGTCCATCAGTCTGAGGGTGAAATGCCATGCTAAACTTTAACTTCATTCCCATTGTTTTCTGTAGATCCTCCTAGAATCTTGAGGTAAAGCGTGGGTCTCTGTCAGACACGATGCTTTTAGGTACACCATGTAATCTGACAATATTATCCATATATAGCTTAGCTGACCTCTTTAGGGTATACTGAGGTCGTATAGCTATGAAACGAGCTGTCTTAGTCAAATGATCCACAATCACTCAGACCGCGTCAACTACTCGGGGAGTCAATGGTAACCCGGTGATGAAGTCCATAGTGATGTAGTCCCATTTCCGTGCTGGTTCTGGTAGTGGCTGCAACAATCCTGTAGGTCTTGGCCTTTCAGCCTTTACCCGCAGATAATTCAGGCATTGAGACACAAATTTAGCTACATCCACTTTCATTCCTCTCCAGCAGTAGAGTTTATTTAAATCATGGTATATTTTCGTGCTTCCAGGATGTACCGAATATGCAGTGGTGTGGGATTCCTTCATAAGTCTTTGTCTAATATCCAAGTCTTCACTTTTAGGAACACATACTCTCCCTTTATATCTTAACACCTTTCCAAGGTCTAAGGTGAAGTCAGGGTTGGTCCTACCTTTTTCAAGGTCTTCTTGCACTATTCTCAGATAGGAGTTTAATTTAATAAATGCTTTCACTTCATCTAATAGATCAGGTACAATCTTCAATGTAGCAAACATGTTTGAGAATAGATGAATAAACCCTTGGTTAGTTGATTCATCTAAAATATCAATCACGATCTGCTCTTTACCGTAACTAAATACTCTTCCTGTGACACACACTACAGCATTTGCACTAGCTTCTTCTTGGAATTTTGTCATAGTTTTCCTGCTTAATATGTCAGCAACTACATTAGCTTTTCCTGGATGATACTGGGTATCACAATCATAATCCTTCAGTAATTCCAGCCATCTTCTCTGTCTCATGTTCAACTCCTTATGATTAAAAAGATGAGTGAGACTCTTATGATCTGATTTAATCTGAAATTTCTCTCCATATAAATAATGTCTCCATATCTTGACAGCATGTATCACCGGTGCTAACTCCAAGTCATGAGTCAGGTAACTCTCCTCATGTTCCTAAAGTTGTCTTGAATCATATGCAATACGGGTTCACCACTGCATTAACTCGCATCCTAAACCCAATCCGAAAGCATCGATGTATAGGGTATAAGGTTTCCCTGGTGCCAGAACGATCAAGATGAGAGCTGATATCAACCTTTCTTTTAGAGTCTAGAAACATTCTTCACACTCGTTAGTCCAAATAAACATTTTTCTCTTCCTGGGTAGCTTGGTAAGAGGTATTGCAATTCTAGAGTAGTCCAATATGAATCATCTATAATAACTAGATAAACCCAAGAAACTTCTGATCTTTGCAATGTTCTTTAGGTGTTTCTCACCACACGATTACTTCTATCTTAATAGGGTCCACCTTTATTACTTTTGATGATACTATGTGACCCAAGAAGATCACTTAGTTTAACCAAATATTACACTTCTTGGACATAGCATAAAGCTTCACCCTTTTCAACTATTGTGAGGCTATTCTAAAATTCGTTATAGGACTTTCTTCAACTTTGGAATAAACTAATATATAGTCTACAAAAACTATAACTGACATGTCCTATACATCGTGGAATATCCGATTCATGAGTTCTATAAATGATGTAAGGGCATTGGTTAATCCAATAACATAACCAGGGACTCATAATGTCCGTACCTGGTTCCAAAAGTTGTCTTCGAAATATTACTGTCCAAATTCTTCAGTTGATGATGTCTTGACCGAATATCAATCTTAAAAAATACCTTTTCTCCTTGTAGCTGATTAAACAAGTCATCGATCTAAGGTAGTGGATATCGGTTCTTGATCATGAGCTTGTTTAATTCTCGTTAGCCTATACACAGATGAACACTACCATCCTTCTTCTTGATGGGCCACACTAGTGCTTCCCAGGTGGTATACTGGACTGGATTAAACCTTAGTTTAATAACTCTTGTAGTTGAGTCTTCAGTTCCTTCAATTCTATAAGAGCTATTCTATAGGGTGTCTTAGACATAGGTGTCGTCCTTGGTAACAAGTTGATAACGAACTCGGTTACACGAACATGTGGCAACCTGGGTAAGTCTCTTGGAAATACATCAGAAAATTTACATATCACATCAATATCTTTCATCTGTGGTGCTTCTTTAGTGTCGTCTACCACAGATACCATATATCCAACTCCTTTCTTTTTAAAGCATTTCCTAGCCTTTAGTGCAGAGAGGATGAGCTTTCGCTTCCTAGGCAATTATGTGCCATCTTTGTTCTTAATTGACAACCTCTTCTATGTACAGAATAACTTCATAGAGTGTTGAGACAACCAGTTTATCCCCAAGATGACGTCTAAGTCTGCCATCTCAAGTAGAACTAGGTTGCATCTCAATTCTATCCATCCATACGATTTGAACATTGTTCATAACACTCACCTATGCAACATTTAGTCCAGAAAGGCTTGAACTAGCAAAATCTGGTTTAAAGTTCTTAAGAGTTTGTCTAGTTCCTTCATCTCTTATGATTTTTCAAAGACTAACGCCAATAATCTCATATCCAAAAAAAACTCATTAGCTTACACCTCTTTTATCATTACTATTATACCCTGATCTCTCTTTCATACACCTCAAAAAGTACCTTGTGATTGTTACTCACTTCATATCCCAAGTCTAACTATAAGCATTAGGGTACATGCTTATATTATTATTAATTCCAATAAACTCACTTTTGGTCTTTTACTTAATCATCTCACTCGACATTGGGCATAACTCAGTATTACTTGTGCTAATCCGAATACTATCAATTCCATAATTTTTTTTCATCCTTGCATCCACTCTTAGATATGCCTTTAGAAATCTTCTTCCTTGTCAAACTTCATACCGATATAGCCATCTTTAATTCTATTCGAGCACTATCTACTATTTACTAGCTGCTCTTGGAAGTTTTCACTTCTTGCTTATGCACTATTTTACAGACCATGATTTCTATCCATCTAAGGTCTCTTGGCTATAGATTCTAATCTGAATTTAATCGTTTTACGTTCAATAATTCCCTTTTATTAACTAAGTATCTTTATCAAAGAAGGTTGGAAAATGTAAGAATCAGAATGTTTATCCAAAAGTGATTCACTTCCTTCTTTTGAATTCAGTATGATGACGAACACTGGCTTTATCTAGTGAATCTAGATTCAAAGGATTAGGAGTAAATCTATGGTAATCCAACCGGCATCCAAAGGTCGTTAGGTTGCACAGTGGTCAAAATATGTAGAAATAGAGGTTTTATAGTTCTTAACCTCATGGTTATAGGTTTTATCGAGTATGTAATGCCATTGGTCGATGCACTATAGGAGTAAATCTTGAGAAAGTTTTGGTACATCAATAAATCAGGTATAAATTAAAAAGATGTACGCTCAACATGATTAAACATTTAACTGTTTATTCAGTTCAATCTCTATTCATGTTGTCGATCATGAGAGTAGCTTAGATTACTATAATTAGGACTAATTCTAAGAAAACAATATCTATAACTCCAATTGACAGGTTGAATTAAGAAGGTATCCTGTCAAGGCACGAGAATTTAAAATCAGGTATGTGCATCTTCTATAATCATAAGAGTAAGTCAATGATGCATCGCATCCTATATACACCTATCTAGATATATGACCACAATAGATTTGATCCTTTGCTGAAAACGTTTAAGGCTTCATATTTAGAAAATATTCCTCAACCCTTGTCGGATCATTCTGCCATGATGCAGCTATCCCATACATCGATGGCTGATAAGGGTAACCACCTTGATATACTGCTTGTTGTGTACTAAGCTTCTACACTAGGGTGTGCATTACTGGGACCTACAGTATGGTAGGCACTGTGTTACGGGTAACATGTGCTTGGGGTACAGTGTTACTACCAACCGGTACCGTACTTGGTTTGACCCAGAGGTGTTGGTGTAGCATTGGCAACTTGGATAGTGATTTTCATGGAAACTTGCATAGTCAATCTCATCTGTTGTTGGTCTTGCATTTTGTTAGGCAAAGTTTATTACAATCGTAGCGAAGGCACTTGGTAGTCTAGGTAGATTGGCTGGAGTGGCCTAGTTGTTTGCCTCCTTTGATTTGCTCCAATCTGATTATCATTATTTAACGTCTGCTCAGATGAGTTTTCACTATCCGTTCTCAACCCAGATAGTAGTGGGGTCAAGTTACAACCTCTTTTTAATGCTCAGCGGGCAATGGATCAGCATGTGGTGGATCTCACTCTGAGTCTCCACGTCACCCAGGAGTATAGCTTTATCTTCTTTTATAGTTACTTTATTTTTTGGTGTATGGCCATTGTTCTCCTATCTTTGTTGGATTTATCTTGAAATCTTTCCCTTTTACCTCTATAGGGATTTAGGCATTACTAGCCATTTTTCTTCTTCCTCTGTTATACATTGAATTTCACATCTTGTGAGTACCAACTCAGTATTCTAATTTTTTGCTTTATAGATGCTCCATTCTTGCTACTGTACTATATCCTTTGTATACTTAGACAACTACCCGACTTATAGATCGTACCTTATATTATTTGTTTATTAGGATACATTTAAATTTCTTTTCTATCTGTGTATACATAGTTCCACCTTTTATATGTACATTATTGTCTTATTTAAGTTCTGTCTCAACCAGCATAGGTGCTTATGGTGTGTTTGTATTAAAGCTTTTAAGTTTATCCTAACTCAGTTCATAGATACAATCATAAATGTATTCAGGTTCGATGGGCAAGGCCTGAGAGCTCTGATACCAAGTTGTCACACCCCAATTTTAGACTAACCAGAATAGTGTGATGAACCGTCATGAGAACCAATGGTTCAAACCAGGATCTCGTATACAGTAGGCTATTTAATTATCACTGTAGACTCTCAATTCATTACTAATAAGACTTCCACTATTTATTTATTTACTCTGATTATTATTGTGGAATGTGTTTTGATTTAACATGGTTGGCATAGCCTATACGAGATCCTGGTTTGAACCGTTGGCTCTCATGATAGTTCATCACACTATTCTGGTTAGTCCAGAATTGGGGTGTGACACTTAATACCTTCCCAAACTGTACCTTGAACACTTACCCATGCTCTGATAGATCAAAGCCAATATTTTGGGTCAATGCGTCAATATAAGTCTTGTCTTACGATGAAGCTACATTTTTAATAGGTCCTATACCTTAATCTAGGCGGTAACTCCAAATCTTTTACAGTCCATCAGTATGGGTGGACAAGATTGAAGGTGAAGGCCAACGATCGAAAACCCTTTGTCCTCACAAGACCCTAGTGAGCCAGGCTATCTGCACCTGGGTCCCTCAGAGGCTCTTAGCAAGATCTGCTACCCATTGATCTGCCGCATTGAGTGTCTCAAATCTCTCGCAGAAGCACCATCATATCCTCCAATGGAAGGCACAAGGGACCAGCTGAGGAAGAAGCATGAGAAAGGCCAGCTCCAGTGGTATGTTGTGGTGAAGGAGGGGGATGTCATCCGCATCCATGTTCATTTGATTGTCATCGTCATCATCACCCTCTACCGTGGCTACAACTCAACATGGTGGACTAACCAACTCATTCTGTTCTTCATCGCTGATCTGTACGTTTTAAATCTCCATCCTACATATGACCTCCCAATTAAGGTCCACAGAAACCGTATCCTTGAATATCCTCTCACCCACCATGTCCACCTGTAGGTGGGAGAGGATGGTAGTGATCATACGACCGTAAGGTGGGTTGCCCTTTAGGCCGATCGTCGTAGCTTGATACATGGTGCGAATGATGATGTAGGGTAGACATATGGGCTGCCTGGTGTAAATGCACTATAGCAGATACTGGAAAAGCTATGAGACCATCTGGTAGTGCCCACTCTGTGGCACCAGGTTATGCTGGATGATCTTACAATAAACCCTGGGCTTTGGAAGCAAGTTGATCGCTCTCATTTGCCAGTGATTACTCCGAAGGATCTGTTTGTTTATCTAGGCGCGCATTCTCATCAATAGAAACTGACGCTCTTTTGGGGGTCAACAGACCAGTGGACTATCATTAGAGATGCCTAGGATGTCTGCCAACTATTGACCATTGAATGAAATGGGAACCTCTTTTACCCAACTCATGATCCTGAGGTCCATCCTGAGGTCCCTACCTCTATCCACATCCTCTAAGTCACCATCAATTTGAAGGTTATAGTAGAACTACTTTACCAAATCCGAATGGGTACACCCTTGGTACAGTATCACTGGGAGCCAACCCATGGTATGGAAGGCATCGTCAACATCAAAGAGGGCGAGGCTAGATAAGTCCACAAACCGGCCCCCTTCTCCTCTCTTGGCTCGGAACCAAGGGTACTGTGCCTTAGCTTCAACTAACCTGAAGGAAATGGCATCATTGTAAGACCCAAACTCCACTAACCCAGTTTAAACGTGTTATGCCAGGTCTTCCCATCATTCCTGGATCAAGTTGACCGAGCGTGTGAAGATGGATCACAAACCAGGTATAAAAATCGACTCAACACCCAAAAAAAGTATTTGTATGGTCGAATACCTTGGTAGGTATGGTCAACCATGAGGTAAGAAACAAAGGTCACGGATCCAAGACCCTACGGTCAATGATTTTGACCCTACGATCGACGGGTTCTACGACCATAGCCATCGACTGTGAGACCCTAGGTCAGACTCCGAGTTTTGGAAACTTTCCTAAATTATGGGATTTTTTTCCTAATTGAAAGAGGACTCTATATAGAGTTTTCCTATATGTAAAGGACGTCCCTCAGCCCTTTTTTACTCTTTTAAAACATTAGTAAATCCTAAATAAAGAGAAGGGAAGAGAAGGAAGAGAAGGAGAAGAAGAAAAGGCTAAGGAGAGGATCTTGCTGAGAGGAGATTGGCTCTCTATCATAGGCAAAGGTATGAACCTAATCCTTGGAGATGCAAACTCTATGGAATAAAACTTCTATGGAAGATAGGAAATATCAACCTATTATGATCCATATGATTTCCTTGAAAAAATCCCAAGGAGAACCATGAGGAGTGAGTTTGATGATTAGGGTTGATAAGAAACTACTAATGATGGTCATAGGATGACCTTAGAATAAGCCCAATTAAAGATTAGAGGACTTGACCATGAAAGAACTCGAATTGCATGTAGTATGTGACCATAATTCCCAAGGTCGCAGCTACGGTTGGCCATAGCATGACCAACCTGATTAGAGGATCGACCATAGGCATTCGAGAAGATTCAAGAATCATATGGTTGCAGCTATGGTCGCATCATATGTGACCATAGGGTATCGACCGTAGGCAGTAAGGTCGATATAGTATGAGACCATAGGACCAATCAGACACCTATCAGTGCTCTGTTTCGATTTCCTACTACTGTAACATGTTATATGAACCCTAACTTAAATTCTTATAACTTTTAGGTTGTTAAATTGATTGAAAGAGAATTTCAAGACTTAGAAGGAGATCGAGTATTGCTAACAGGTGAGGGAACAAGACTTAAACTAATTGGATAGCAGCAAACTGTTTAGTTTTATTGAGTCCAATGCCATGATTTATTCTATTCTTACATGCTTATAATGTGCATCTCACATGTCATCCAATATTCTTGCTATTACTGCTCATGCATATTTATTTCTGTCTATTTATAACATGATGATGATGATGATGATGCTAGGAATATGCATGTGAATGTATGTGTGTAGTTGGTGTATTGGTTGCGAGTGGAGCATCAGGGGGAGGACGTGGCATGGTGGTCTTTGACCTTGTCTCTAGACTCTAGCTCTATCTCTACTCAAGTCTTGCCCACTAACATCATCATATCATCATTACCTTAGCAGAACTATTACGTAGTAGGGCATCAGGGGAGGTGGTCTCGGACTATGTGGTCTTTGACTCTACCGGGGGGCCTTAGTTCCATCTCTACGGACATATCGAGGGATGATGGGGTGAGGCCTTGGATACACTGTTTGGCATTAGGATTGGTTAGTTGCGATCCCAGTTTGCAATCCCTCGCAGGGACTTATGTATTGGTATGGGTAGGGCATCAGGGGAAGTGTTGGCGGTGTTTGATCCGGACACTTTAGCTCTATTTCTATCCATGATGGGTGCATGTGGGATGGCAATGGTGTTTGATCCATTGGACAGATTCACACACTCATGTATAGAGGTGCGGGGGCCACCAAACATTTCTATAACATATTGCAAACTTAAAAACCAGACCAAAGATATGAACTGAATGCATGCATATGTTTGTTGCATTGTTTTATTTGCTTACTGAGCCGTGTTATGTGCTCACCCATTCAACATCGAATATTTTTAGTTGATGATGCAGGTCCTACTGTTAAAGAATATATGAATGCACCAATGTGTGGACACGTTGCTACCATGGACGTAGAAGCTGTTGAAGATGCGCATGATTCATCATGCTAGTGCAACTAGTGTATATTCGATTAGTTTAGCTATATTTGATTATTGAAACATGTAATGGATTAATTATTTTTATGTCTTGAGTTTTGGAGATAATCGGATTAATTATTTATTATCATTGTTAGACACTCAGTTCATTATCTGTAAGACTTCGGCTTATTTGTTTATTACCTCTGATTATTACTGTGGAATGTGTGTGTGGTTTGATATGGTGGGTACAACCTATACGAGATCTTGGTTGAACCGTTGGTTTATTGGCAATTCATCATACTAATCTGGTTAAACTAGAATTGGAGTGTGACAATCATGGACTCAAGGAACTTTGATACGAACCATGTTATCTGCAAGGAATATAAACAAATAAACAAGTTGTTAGTTATTCGAGTTTCAAGAAACTTTTGGCATTATAATGGCATAATTAAGCCAACAACCTCATTTCCGCATAAATGTTAGACTAGAGGACTTATGTCTAGGGAAACACAATCATACATATCAAGAAATAACACATGATCAAGTAATTGAATCGAATTTGAGGAATTTCAAGGAAATTGGTAAATTTGACAAGAACCCCAACTTCTAGGGAAAAAACTAAGTTAAGGGTTTTGCTTCGCATTTTCCAATAGTAATGCTAAGTGATAAAAATGAAATTCTTACGATGGAATAAAGTTTAATTTGATAAAACATGGAATAGATGACAAAAACCTAGGTTTAGCAATCCAAAGAAGGGTAAGGAAGAAAGACATTACCTTTATAATGAGTTTAGAAGTTGTTACTCGATGGTGGAAGCAAGAAATTTGTGTGGCAACACTGTAGCAACTCAATGGAGGCGAGTGGGTTCGAACTCTGTGGAAGACAAGGAGAAAACTGAGGAAAAATGACTCAGTTTGGGTTAAAAACCCAATTCTGGGTTGTGTGGTCACACAATTCGTCGACCGCACATTTGGCCACATAGTCGGCCACAGACCCTCGACCTCTGTTACAGGATTTATGTGGAGGCATGAATGGCCCCACCATGCACGATTACACAAGTTCGGCCACACAATGATTTTTGGCTGTAAAACTGTGGAATTTTGGGAACTTGGTTATTTTGAGATATTTAATAAATTGCCATGTGACTAACCATAAAATTGCCATTTTGTGCAAATTCTCACCTATGTTGGCTATGCAAACACCTTGCAAGTTGACAATCTGAGATGGCTCACCGTACTCATGGAAATAATCGTAGAGGCTGTAGCCCAACCCTGCTACCAACTGAAATGGGGAATGTTAATGAAAACCCTGAAGGACAAGCAAGAAACAATGTGAATCAGAATAATAAGCTCAGGGTGGCATTAATCAAGCTACTCCTAACTAACCTGTCAGGACCACCACTTGATCTGGCTACTACTATAATGAATTTGGCACGACAAGTGTAGGACCTCCAGCAATCACAGATGAATATGCAGGTTGCCTTAGGAATTGCACCTCTAGCTGTAAATATCACACCAACACCTCTTGGTAGCAGCGTTGTGCCTATTGTACCCATTATTGATAATACAGTGCCCATTGCACTAGTGGAAAATAACACTGTACCCACAGTGCAACAGGTTCTGTTAATGCATACCCCAGTGTAGAATTTCAGGGTACAATAAAGAACGAACAACTAAGGAAGTTATCAGAATCAGCCACCTGTATATGGATATTATGTGCAAAATAAGCTTGACCACTCTAGGCTGATAGAGCAGTTCTTCAAATTGAAACTAAAGGAGTTCACAGGCAAGCCGTCAGATCCTTTGTGGCCAACTCATTGGATTGACGAGAAGGAGAGAAATTTCATGATGATGACTATCACAGAAGAAGAGAAGGTACTATGTGCAATTTTTATGCTAAAAGGTGATGCACTTCATTGGTGGAAGTTTACCTGAGGTTGTCTTCTGACCAAGCATACTCATCTGACATGGGCTATCTTCAAAGAAGCCTTTCAAAAAATATTTCCCTAGAAACTTTAGAGATTAGATGGAGAAAGAATTATTGAGTTTGTATGAAGGACAGATGACCATCGACCCTTATCAGTAGCATTATGAAGAGTTATTTTTCTTTGCTCCCTCCAATATGCAAGAAGAAGATATCAAAACCCGAAGGTTCGTCATGGGACTTAGGGGAAGCATTCGAGAGTATGTGTTGGGATTAGAATAGAAGATATATAATGAAGCCATGTAGATTGCATGAGTTTTGGAATTAAGTCAAAGGGAGAGCTATTTTTCTCAAAACAAAAGTATTAAGAGGCCTAATGAAAATTCATTCAATAGAGGAAGTTCAAAGAACTTCAAACCATTCTAGACATAAGGATTCAATGCAACTAGTAAGACTACTTAGCTGGCTCAACCTCAACAAAAGCAAGGGAACAGTAAGGAAAGGTTTTTACCGTGACTTCTAAAGATGCTGCCACATCACCAGATGTGGTCACAGGTATGACCCGACCTTATGTTTTACAATACCTTGTGTGAGAATATAAACTAAATCTAAGAAAAATCATAGGTATCATACCCATAGCTGGCATACCACTAGAGTAATTTTTGACTTTGGAGCCACCCACTCTTTTGTATCTGTGTTTTTTAGAAAGAAATTAAATGTGCCCCTCAGACCCTTAGATGTCAAGCTATTAGTGTGATCGCCTATGGGATTAGAAGCATAATTAGATAAAGGTTACGGACCATGTCCAATCCTTATTGGTGGACAAACTATGGATGCAACCTTAATTCTACTTGAGATGGCAAACTTTGACGTCATTTTCAGAATGGATTGGTTAGCTTTGCACTCTATAAATTTACTATGTGAAAAAAAGAAATTGACCTACAAGGGCTAGGATGGTGTAAAATTTAGCTTTTTGGGAATTAAACTTCCTCGTAAATGGAAACTCATTCTCTCTGCATTGAAGGCTAAGAGATGCCTTGAGAAGGGTGGAGTTGGATACCTTGTATATGTGGTGGACTTTACCAAAGATGCACCACGAATAGAGGATATCGAAGTTGTGCGAGAATCCCCAAACATATTTCTTGAAGATTTACCAGGGTTGCCACCTGATCGAGCGATAGAGTTCGTTATAGACCTATTAATAGGGTCGGTACCTATGTCTAAGGCACCATACCGAATGGCTTTAACTAGACTAAAGGAATTGAAGGTTCAACGACAAGAGTTATTAGACAAAGGCTTTATCCGACCAAGTATAACCCCATGGGGAGTGCCTGTATTATTCGTGAAGAAGAAGGACGGTAGTGTTCGGCTATGTATAGACTACCGAGTGTTGAACAAGTTAATGTTCAAGAATCGATACCCACTACCTCGTATCAATGACTTATTTAATCAGTTGCAAGATGCAAAGGTGTTTTCCAAAATTGATCTATAGTCTGGATATCATCAATTAAAGATTAAGGACGGAGATATTTTCAAGACAGCATTTAGAACCAGATATTGACACTAGGAGTTTCTGGTCATGTCCTTCGGACTAACCAATGCACCAGCGTCTTTTATGGAACTCATGAATCGAGTGTTTCACGACATGTTGGACACCTCAGTCATAGTTTTCATAGAGGAAATATTGATTTATTCCAAGGATGAAGCAACTCATGCGACGAATCTTAGACCAACCTTACAACAACTAAGAAGAGAGAAGCTTTATGCCAAATTTAAGAAATGTGAGTTCTGACTGAACGAAGTATAGTTCTTAGGTTACATTGCATCTTCAGAAGAAATTAAAGTAGATCTCAGAAAAATAGAAGCAACTGTGAAGTGGGAAGCACCTAAGAACATTGTCGAGATTAGAAGTTAACTGGGATAAGTTGGATATTATAGATGATTCATGGGAGACTACTCTAGAATCATTGTACCTCTTACCAAGCTGACTAAAAAAGGAGAAAAGTTCATTTGGTCTAATCAGTGTGAGAAGTATTTCTAGACGTTGAAGTCAAAGTTGATATCAGTGCCCATCTTGACCATTCTGGTACTAGGACAGTCATTTACCTTATATACTAGTGCCTCTAAATTGGGTCTAGAGTCTAGGGTTCGTGCTAATGCAAGGTGAACAAGTAATTGCTTATGCTTCAAGACAACTGAAGGAACACAAGAAGAATTACCCTACTCATGATTTAGAATTAGCAGTGGTAATTCTTGCAATTAAAACTTAGAGACATTACTTATATGGAGGAAAATTCCAGATTAAGTCAGACCATAAGAGTCTTACTCATCTCTTTAACCAGAAGGAGTTGAACATGAGACAGAGAAGATGGTTAGAGTTGTTGAAGGATTATGATTGTAATATTCAATATCATCCTGGAAAGGCTAATGTAGTGGCAGATGCATTGAGTAGAAAGGGGGTATTAAAGCCCGACAAAGGACCTAGCACCAATGCTGCATTAAGTCTTTTAACCACAATGTTTGATTGGGATGAAGAGAAATACTAAATTGAAGCTCCTAACGGCTCGATAAAGCAAGGTCTTGTCCATAAGTTCACACTCTAATTCACCGCATAGAGGATTATACCTGACCTGAGAGAGGAGGTGAAAACAACAATCCTACAAGATCCTTACCTAAGGACTATGTAAGAAGACCTAAAAAAGGGCAAGATGAAACCTGATTTTACCCTGGATACAAAAGGGGTACTAAGATATAGAGGAAGATTGTATAAACCTAAAAGTAAAGACTCAGACCTCAGAGATAGTATAATGATAGAGGCACATTCCGTTCCTTATTCGGTACATCGTAGAAGTATGAAGATGTATCATGATCTGAAATGGCTATATTGGTGGAGAGGAATGAAGGCAAATGTAGCTCGATATGTATCTCAAAGCTTAAATTGTCAACAAGTAAAGGCAAAAAGACAAAGACCAGCAGACTTATTATAACTACTACCTGAACCAGCCTGGATATGGGATTGCATTACTATGGACTTCATCACTAGGTTACCATTGACTCCCAGATCAGTTGACGTAGTCTGGGTAATTATGGATTGACTTACGAAGATAGCTCGTTTCATTATTATACGATCCG
Source organism: Protea cynaroides (assembly GCA_028583415.1). Classification (NCBI taxonomy): domain Eukaryota; kingdom Viridiplantae; phylum Streptophyta; class Magnoliopsida; order Proteales; family Proteaceae; genus Protea; species Protea cynaroides. The sequence goes on along the minus strand of CM053267.1, from coordinate 8,330,791 downwards.
AGTATACGATGGAGAGGTTAGCTAAGCTATATGTGGATAATATTATCCAATTACATGAGAGCATTGTGTCGGACTAAGATTCACTCTTTACTTTAAAGTTTTGGGAAAAATTATAAAAAGGCTATAGGAACAACATTAAAGTTGAGTATCACATTCCACCCTCAGACTGACAAGTAGTCAGAGTAAACCATAAAGATCCTAGAAGATATGCTCTATGCTTGTGCTACTGATTTTAAGGGGGCTTGGGATGAGAAGTTGCCATTGATTGAGTTCGCTTGTAACAACAGCTATCAAGCTACTATACAGATGTCTGCCTATGAAGCATTGTATGGTAAAAAATGTCAAACTCCTTTATTTTGGAATGAAGTAGGAGAGTGAAGAATTGTAGGACCTGAGTTTGTCGAAGAAACATGTCCAGTAGTTGACATAATCAAGGAAACAGTTAGGACAGCTCAGAATCATCAGAAATAGTATGCAGATAATTGATGCCGAGACCTTGAATTTACGGTAGGTGAAAAGGTATTCTTGAAGATATTGCCTATGCGTAGTTTGAAGCTGTTCGATAAGAAGGGTAAATTATGTCCCAGATATATTGGACCTTATGAAATTCTTGCTAGACAAGAAAATGTGGCATATCAGCTAGCATTACCACCATCTATGTCTGGTATGCATGATGTATTTCATGTTGCATTGTTGAAGACATACATCAGAGATCTAACACATGTTTTAACAGTAGATCCACCTGATTTGACTGAAGACCTGATGATTGAATAGTGCCATTTGAAGTCACTAGTCGAAAAGTTCAACGTCTCCGCAACTGTGACATCTATTATGTTAAAGCAACCTGGAGAAGCCATGATGTAGAAGAGATAACGTGGGAAGATGAAAGTGCTATGCGGAAGCAATATCCTCACCTATTTAACTCGGAAGGTATGTACAAATTTTGACGACAAAATTTATTTAAGAGGGGTGGAGTTATAAGACCTCCACTCCACCATCCGGGTTTAACCGTTTCGTGCTAGGTCTTTCAATCACAGTCGATTTGAGCAGACCAGCCATATGAAGGATACACAAGGCTAGGTGAGTGGTTTAACCCAAAAATAGTGTAATTAAATTGAGTAGAAGCACAAACTATCTTGTGTGGCTGACCACACAGTCAAAAAGTGAGGTCAACCAGATTTTAGTTGTGTGGCATCACTTTTGGCCTTGTGTAGTCTACGGATTCTGCAACCACACAAATTTATAATCGACTCTCAAATCGAAAACTTTCCAAGGTTAGAGGATCTCTTTCCTTGTTGAGAGGGGACTCTATATGGAGGTTTTTTCTCTATATAAAAAATGTCCCTTAGCCTCTCTCACTCATTTATAACTGAATCTAAAACTCTAAACCTAAGAGAGAAGAGAAGGAGAAGGAGAAGGATAACAAGGAAGAAGGAAACTTTGAGAGGAAGTTTTACAGAGAAGCTTGCCATTCTTCTCTACAGCAAGGGGAAAAGGTAAGAACCTATCTTTGTAGGTATTTGATGGTTAGAATTGATCTCCCAATAGTAAATTAATGATCTGAACTTAGTATTGTGATTGAGATCAGGTAATCTCTTGAACAATCTCAAGGAGAAACCATGGGTTTTGCTAAGAATATAATTGTTGATGGAAAACCCATAAACAAGGCCATAGAAAGACCCTAGAAGGTGCTCCAAAGGTAATCCAAGGGATACACTAAGAAAGACCTTCGAACACAACCTGTAAGTTTTGTGGCCACATCAATGGTCGACCATATAGCGACCAATGTGCGACCACAGACTCTTGGAATGATATGCAGGTTTGTATGGCTGCATAAGTGGAAGCATGATGTGCGACCAAACAGTCGGCCATATAAATCAAGATGCCTACTTTGAGGTCAAACTAAATGTTAGACTATTGTAACCTAATACCATTGAACCCTAATCTAAATTCATGAATTTCTTAGGTTGTCAAGTAAATTTCCAAAACATGGAAGAGAGTTAATTCTATGATCTAAGGTGAGGGAACAAGACCTAAACTAACTGGACAATAACAAACTACTTTTCTTTTATTTTTTCCAATGCCATGATTGATACTATGCGTGTATGCTTGTAGTATGCATCTCACATGTCATCTAATATTACTGCTATTCATATTCATGCATATTTACTTTATTATTTTTATCTTATTGTGGATGATGATAGGAATAGGCATGTGTTTGTGAGTGTGGTTGGTGTGTTGTGTGGGGAGGGATGTATGATCCCTAAACCATGCTTCGAATTGACATCGTCGTATTGCCGTTACCTTAGCGAAACTATTATGTTGTAGGGCATCGGGGGGTGTTTGTGGACCATGTGGTCATTGACTCTGTCGAGGAGCCCTAGCTCTACCTCTATGGAAGTATTGAGGGATGCTGGGGTAAGACCTTGGATACATATGGATGGTATTAGGATTGGTTAGTTGGGAGCCCAGTTTGCAAGCCCTCACCAGTAGAGGCATACGTATTGGTATGAGGAGGGCATCAGGGGAAGTATTGGCAGTGTGTGATCTTGACACTTTAGCTCTATCTCTATTCCATGGTAGGTTCATGTGGGATGGCAATAGTGTTTGATTTATTAGGCAAATTTATACACTCGTGTATAGAGGTGCGGTGGCTGCCAATCCTTTCTATAGCACAGTTGCAAACTTGAACCAGACCAAAGATTTTAATTAAATGCATGTATATGTTTGCGCATTGTTTTGTTTGCTCACTGAGCCGTGATTTGTTCTCACCCCTCGACGTCGAATATTTTTAATTGATGATGCAGGTCTTACTATTGAAGATTATATGGAGACACTGATGTATGGACACGTAGCGGCGATGGATACTCGAGATATGGAAGATGAGCACGACCCTTCGTGCGAGTGTTTTTAGTATCTCTATTATTAGTTATTTTCTGTTTGAGATTTATGAGAACTTGTAATAGATTATTTAAGTATGTTTTGAGTTTACTTTGAGATAATTGGTTTACTTATTTACTTTATCATGTAGATACTCAATTCAGTATTTAATACGACTTTCACTATTTATTTTATTATCTCTTATTGTGTCGTGGAATGTGTATTTGGTTTGAATGGTTTTCACGGCTATTATGATATCCTGGCTTGAACCGTTGGTTCTTATGATGGTTCATCACACCTCTGGTTTGTCCAAAATTATGGTGTGATAATTTACTAGAGGGTGGAATTCCAACTTTTCTCCACCGGTGATGAAGGAGTTACAGAATCAGTATCTTTTTTATCATCAGTAGGGATGGTGAGAACTCCATTAGAAAGATTTATGGGTCTAAGATTCATGTCAACATCAGATGAGGCAGAAGCAGTTAGAGCCGAAGACCTAATAGTCATGCCCTTGTTTGAGAGCATGTACGGAATGACCTTCTGTTTCTTAGCAGAATCAGGGTTTACAATAGCTTTACCCCTCTCCATATCTTTTGCTTTAGCTCTGCGGAAAGTAAAGTAAAAATTGAACTTTGGGGTTTCATGCTTTCCCACTATATCAAATTAAGAAGAAGAAAAAGGTGAGCAAGTCTACAAACAAGCAATTCTGATATAAAGTAAAAAAAACTCAAAAGACATACCAGAATCAATCTCCTCAGAAGTGTTAGATTTATTGACTTTAACAACTTCGAAAGATTTAATTTTGGACTTTAAACGACGGTGATTGAAGGCTATATTCAAGGGAAGAGATTCAAAATCTTCAACCTTAGCCTCAGTAGAGTTGAGATAAACATCATGGTCGCCAATAAGGTAACGCCCATTGAAGAGGAAAAAGTTATATGTTGCGAGCTCATGATAGGAAATTTCGATTCCTGGATTGTTTTGAAAGGATTCAAACAATTTGCGCTCAGACGAAGACAACTTGGAGAGTTTATTATATCATTTTGAAGGATTGAAACTCCAAACATTAGACATTGGTAATGGATCTCCATTCCTCAGTCTATCAAAGAAGTAAAAGTCCTTCTAGTGTGGAAGGGATGATCTTTTGGAAGCCAGAATCTCAGGGATGGTTTTTCTCTTATTGAAGTGGTACCAACCAGTGAGAAATTTCATACCCGAAGAGTTAGCAAGACTATTGTCAATGTTGAATCAAAACATGCTTCTAAATAGGTTGATAGAAGGGGAAATTCCCCGATGTTTGAAGTAATCCCAGAATGCCATCAACAAACCCTAGGAATTTGGAAGTATTTGGGATGGAGCCACTTGATAGAAATCAAGAATGCAGATAACTTCTATAGGAAGGGAAAGTTTGAATCCACTCATAAACATTTCTTCGTATACACAGATCTCATCAACTTTAGGGTTTCTAGGAGGTTCTTCTCAAGAATTTAAAAGACATAGCGATCAGCAACAAAATATTCCTTCCTACGAAAATCTAATTTATGGTGGGTAATTTCAGACCAATTACCAGTGCAAGCAAATTGATTCAGAAATGGAACAGTAAAAGCAGTTGCAGGAGGGTGATTCCCAGTTAACACACTCGCTATGGGTAATTGGGGTTGATTTATGCTCTCACCTTGTAGCGCAATTGTACCTTTGTCCGTAATAGGGTTTTCTATTTCTTCGAATGAAGAAGACGGTAAAAAATGTGAAGACATGGTCAAAATAACAAGACAAGATGAGGAAGACTTACTGAATTTTCCTCAAAAGATTGAAGCACCAAGGTTTTGGGGATGATCCAAGCTGACTTCCTATACGAAGGGTTCAGAAGAAGAAAAGTTTTGAAAAAGATGGAATCCTATATAACTATTGCAAAAGGGTGCGACCATTCGATTCAAGGTTCGAAGCTAATTGAAAAAAAGGTGTCAGATTAGCCCAAAATGTGCTTTCCACATTTTCATCATCGAGAAAGTTTGGGAAGCGGGCAAGATGCAAACAAGATCCTCGTAACTCGAAGGTGCCTCGATTCAAGAGGCATTATGATGCTATAGTACTATAGTAAGTGAAAGCTATCCACGGTAACTCGTACCATAGCTAAGCAGACAGAAGCTTTAAGGTTGGCGGATCAGCCGTATACCATCAAGAAAAACTTTTTGATAAAGGCAGAATTGAAACAAAATGCACACCGCAAAACAAGGAGCTACACATTATTAGTAAGTCGATAGGCGAAATGAATTAAAGAAAGGCTAGACCAAATGACATACACTATGCGATAAGATGGAGGAATCATATTGCTAAGTTTTCTTTTCCTCCTTAAGTCATTTTGACAAAGCAAGGGGCAACCTTTAATACAATGGATCACCTACCAATAATGCATGGACATGTGGTACGCCGAAGATCGAGACACTTGTTCCAATCAATGTGTGACACTGAATATCAACAGAATCACTCTATTTACTGACACCTGGATGGAGTTACTGACCTATGACTGTACCATGACCTTTTGCATGTGCAAATGTACACCCAAATTGGTAGCCACTACACCCAGTAATGGGCTTCGTGTAACCAACCACGATGTCCACCATCATCATACATTCCACCGTCGGATTCACATCTGACGACTAGGATTCCACAAGTTGTTCATATAACCACCCATGTTATCTAATGATCTACAACCACTCCGATCAATTATCCAAGAGTCCATAAAGAGCAGGTTCAACCTTTAAGCAAGGTAAGTTCACTTTTCAGGGTAACCTTTGACAGATTTAGACCTTACCCCATATTCCTAGAAATGTCCATTCTAGGGGCATTTCATTCTACTTGATCCAAGGTCTGACTTAAGCATCGGAGTAGCCATCGGACTGCAAAGTCCACCCTTTCAATGCCCTGTTCTTTCTTATTTCAGGCGTCCTTCTTAAATCACTCTTTGTGCGAGTTATCAGCTCAGTATTGAAGGTCACTTTGTTCATGCTGAAAACCCCACTAGTTGTTATCTATTGCGGACGAGATGGCTGAAATTCCTCATCTAGTTCTTTGCATCAACAGTGATCAAACTTTGGGGTTGTTCCACCAAGCTTTATTGCTGCCTTTGACTGAAGTTTGAAGCTTATATAACGGTCAGATTACTTAGATTATGTTAAGTTTCTAATTCTGTCCATGAGATTGACTATAGAAGAATTAGGTTTACATATAACATTTTTCACTTCATCTTGAATGAAATAGTAAGAAAAAACAATCCCCTGAAATTTGTTCCTCTCCATGCATTTAAGATGATCTTTAACATAAAAAGTTACTTTTTTTTTCTTTTTTTTCTTTTTTTGCTAAAAGTCAGCAAATCAGATTATATTAATAAAAGGAATTTGAAAATACAAATAACCTAAAGGTACAACCCCACCTTCAACATTGCCATCAGCAGTGCCCAATAGGGATCATAAAGTTTTTAAATTCAACCTTCTGCATAGCCATTAGCAGAAATTTAAAACAACAGGAAACATGGATTAATGAAAAAATCTGTATGTTGGACGCCTAGAAGCATCCAACACCACCTCCTTAGCTAGTAATGGTGGACAAACTGACCATTTATCGGAACTTTGATTCTTTGCACCATTCTTTGCTAACAAGTCTGTTGTTGTGTTTATTTCTCTAAAGCAATGAGTGAATCTCCATTGAGAATTTGCTAAATAACTTTGTTGTGCTATCCAACCTTTCATGCATTGCCATGGGATCTTCTTATTGTGAATAGCTTCCATTACTGAGTTCGAATCACCTTCAATCCATAATTTTTAATGACCTAGTGAAGCAGCTAGCTTTACTCCAATCAAGAATGCTTTGAATTCAGCTACGTGATTAGTTGCAACTCCCAAGTATTGTGAGAAAGCCAGGATCACATTACCATTAGTATCACAAAAAATTCCTACTGCACTTGATCTTCCTGGATTGCCTATAGAGCAGCCATCAATGTTCAGCTTCACCCACTTTTTCATAGGCTTTCTTCATTTCAACTCTAAGATTAGCTTTGGGGGGGATGGCTTTGTTGCTAGGTTTAAACTTCTAGCCATTGATAGTTCTCCTGTAGATTTAATTTCACATGCTGATTTAATTGATAAATCAGCTATGTCTCAAAGAGTCCAAGAGAGAACTATAGAAATCAACCCAATCTATATATGAAATTAGCGACAACTAAAGGAAATCAAAACAAAAAAGTAACTGAAACACATCATGTTCTGTATTCCTTTACTATTTCCTTTATCTGAATTCAATATATCAATGAAAGAATATGTAACGATAACATCTAAGAAAAAGAAAAAAGGGAAGGGAATATATTAGCATAAAGGTAGAACTATGGACAATGGCAGACACATCCCTGGCGAAACTTGAACCCTGATCTGTCATTGAGTTGCCAAAAATTCCATACCCTACTCCCCATCCTCCCATAGGCAAGGTTGCAGCTTCACAGAGCTGGGAAACTCTAGCAAGTGACGCTGCTTTGCGTTTTGCTCACTTTGTACCAATAAGAGCAAAGGTAGAAGTAAGCCTCCCAATGCTGGTGCCCTAGCCACCCTCTGTGTGGTAGCTGCCCCACCACCCTGACATAATTCAAGCGGTGCCACAACAACATTCTCTTTCCCCTTAGGAGTCCCCCGTTGCATCATACCGATTAACCTAGCTACTACCATTTCCTCCATCCCAACTACTTCAGCCCTAATTCGCTGTCTAACAAGTAATGATAATGCACTGGCAACCTCCTATGATGCTCCATCAGTTCCTAGAGCCCTCACTAGGGCTGTCAATGCCCCTGATTCTATCATCTTTTTGTAATTATCCACATGGGTAGAAAAATTAAATAGAGCAGTTACAGCATCCTTCTTCCCCCTTGGGCTCTCCTCTCTCAACAGTCCAGCCAAGGCTTCAACACCCCCTTCTCCATCTGCAATTCTCTTCTTGTAGTCATGAACTGCAGACAGGCTGAAGAGTGTTGCTGCAGCATTTTCCCTTGCCTCTGTTGTGCGCCCAAATTTTAGAACCTTCACAATTGATCCCAAACATCCTACTTCCTCCATCGTCCGGCTCTTTTTCTTGCATGGATTGATAGATTGAGAATTACAATCACATCATTCTCTTGTGCAACTGTTTTTGCCCCCTCTGACCCCTTTGACAACTATTGAATGAGAAGCTCAGCTGTGGCTGTGTTAGGTTTGATTGTAGCCATGGAAGCAGCAGCCACGACAATTGTTTCCATTAGCAAATCTATGCCGTCTTCAGGGTCAAAATGGATTCCATGTGCGGAGCACCAATGAGAGATAAGACTATGGAGAGCTCAATTTGGCATAATCCGAGTATGACCAAGCATTTGTCCTATCTTTGGACAGGTGCAATGAATGACCTTCCATCCAATGGGTTATTGAAGCACATTCATAGGTCTGTCCGGTTGAGGTTATGACCGGGTCTCACATCAAGTCCATAGAGATTGGGCAAACAAAATACTTTGGAATTGCAATACTGGCTTTGCCATTATCTAAAGATATTAGACCCTTTTTTGGTTTGTTGTGATTACCAAATCCTATTTATTCTTCCTCAATTCCAAAAAGTGGAAAATCTACAGTACCTTGTAAGGGCGACAAAACCATCGAGTACTACGACAGTCAGTTCAACATCCCCTCATAATTATATATATGCTCTTTAAGGAATTAAATCTCAGATCTTCAAGTTTTTACATCTTAAATCCCCAACTTGTTGGTAAAAAGCACTTGTAGCTGGATCGGGCTCGTCTGCTGCACTCATGAATGCAGCATAGTAGGTAGCATTCATTGGATGGATGCCACATGGACAAGGATGCATCTAACGTACACCACTGGTGGAAATCAACTATAAGTTATCTGTTAACAAAGCACACCCAACTGACATGGGTTATCTATAAAGAAGCTTTCTTCGAGAAGTATTGTCCAAGGAGTTTCAGAAATCAAATGAAAAAGGAGTTTCTGAGTCTGTAACAGGGACAGATGACTGTAGACGCATATCAATAGTGTTATGAAGAACTGTTTTTTCTTTGCTCCCTCTAGCATGTAGGAGGAAAATACCAAAACCTGGTGGTTCGTTATGGGACTTAGGGGAAGCATCCGTGAGTATGTATTGGGATTAGAAAAGAAAATATATAACGAAGGAGTACAGATTGCTCGAGTACTGGAATCGAGCCAGAGGGAAAGTTATTTTGCTCAGAACAGAGGTATAAAGAGGCCCAATGGAAACTCATACAACGGAGGGAACTGAAAGACATTTAAACCCTTTCGTACTCAAAGCTTCAATGCTGTAGCCAAGACTACTTCGACAGTCCAACCTCAACGAAAGCAAAGTAATGTTGGAGTCAAATGGTTCAATTGCGATCAAGTAGGACATTATTCAAGAGAGTGTCATAAGCCAAGGAAGTAGCTACAGCAAGGAAACGTTTACGCAGTTACTTCTGAGGATGTTGCCGCATCGCCTGATGTAGTCACAGGTATGACCTGAACCTTTCATTCTGTACTTGTGTGAGCATATAGATTAATATAAGTAGAAATGCACAGGTATCGTACCTATTAATGGCTTACCTGCTTGAGTACTCTTTGACCCTGAAGCTACTCATTCTTTTATATCTATGTCATTTGGAAAGAAGTTAAATCTACCCCTCAGACCTTTAGAAAACAAATTACTTATATGATCACCTATGGGATTAGAAGTGGAACTAGACAAAGGTTATGGACCATGTCCAGTTCTTATCGACGAGAAGATTTTGGATGCAACCTTTATCCAACTCGAGATGGCAGACTTTGACGTTATCTTGGGAATGGATTGGTTAGCTCGGCACTCTGTAAACCTATTATGTGTGAAAAAGAAACTGACATTTAAAGACAAAGGAGCAGAGTTTAGTTTTGAGGGAACCTAACATCCCCGTAAACGAAAACTCATTCTCTTCGCATTAAAGGCTAGAAAATGCCTCGAGAAAGGAAGAATTGGGTATCTAGTATCCATGGTCGACCTCACCAAGGAAGCACCAGGAATGGAGGATATTGAAGTTGTGCGTAAATTTTTGGATGTATGTCTTGAGGAACTTCCAGGACTACCACCTGACCAAGCGACAGAGTTCGTTATAGATATTATACCTAAAGCCGCACCAAGCACCCTATCGAATGGCTCCTATTGAACTGAAGGTACAATTATAGGAATTACTGGACAAGGATTATATTAGACCTAGTATATCACCATGGGGAGTGCCAATATTGTTCACGAAAAAGAAAGATGGTAGCGTTCGATTGTATATAGATTATCAGGAATTGAATAAGCTTACAATCAATAATCAATACTCGTTGCCTCGAATCGATGACTTGTTCGATCAATTGCAAGGTGCCAAGGTGTTCTCCAAAATTAATCTTTGATCGGGATACCATCAGTTGAAGATCAAGGAAGGTGATATTCCAAAGACAACATTCAAAACCAGATATAGAAATTATGAATTTTTAGTCATGTCTTTTGGAGTGACTAGCGCACCTGCAACTTTTATGGAACTCATGAATCGGGTATTCCATGATATATTGGATACATCAGTCATTGTATTGTTGATGACATATTAGTCTACTCCAAGGACAAAAAAACTCATATCACAAATCTAAGAGCCACTTTGCAGCGACTAAGAAAAGGGAAGCTTCATGCAAAATTTATTAAGTATGAATTATGGCTGAATGAAGTCGCTTTCTTAAGTCATGTTGTATCAGCTGAAGGAATAAAGTGATCCTAGCAAAATTGAAGCCATTGTGAAATGGGAAACACCCAAGAATGTTGCAGAGATTAGAAGTTTCTTAGGTTTAGCTGGGTGCTATCGACTATTCATAGAAGATTACTCTAGAATCGCCATACCTCTCACCAGTCTGACTAAGAAAGGAGAAAAGTTTGTTTGGATAGACAAATGTGAAGAGTGTTTCCAAACATTGAAGGCTAGATTAATATCAGCTTCCATCTTGACAATTTTAATCCCAGGATAACCATTTACCTTGTACACCTATGCATCTGGATTAGGTTTGGGATGTGTGCTTATGCAAGGAGAACAAGTAGCGTATGCCTCAAGACAACTGAAGACACATGAGAAGAACTATCCCACTTATGAATTAGAATTAGCAGCGGTGGTACATGCTGTCAAGATATGGAGACATTATTTGTATGGAGAGAAATTTCAGATTAAATCAGATCATAAGAGTCTCAATACCTTTTTAATCAGATGGAGTTGAACATGAGACAGAGAAGATGGCTGGAATTACTGAAGGATTCTGATTGCGATATGCAGTATCATCTAGGAAAAGCTAATGTATTTGCTGATGCACTAAGTAGAAAGGCAATAACAAAGTCTTAGGAAGAAGCTAGTATAAATGCTACAATGTGTGTCACAGGAAGAGTATTTAGTTACGATAAAGAGTAATTCGGGATTGATATTTCATATGAATCAACTGACCAAGGGTTTATTCATCTATTCTCAAACATGTTTGCTACATTGAAGATTGTACCTGATCTATTAGATGAAGTGAAAGCAGCTATTAAATCAGACCCTTATCTAAGAACGGTGCAAGAAGACCTTGAAAAAGAAAGGACCAACCCTGACTTCACTTTGGATTCTGAGAAAGTAATAAGATACAAAGGGAGAGTATGTGTTCTTAAAAATGAAAACTTAGATATTAGACACAGACTAATGAAGGAAGCCCACACCACCACTTATTAGGTACATCCTAGAAGTATAAAGATGTATCATGATCTGAAGAAACTATATTGGTGGAGAGGAATGAAAGTGGATGTAGCTAAATTTGTGTCCCAATGCTTAAATTGTCAGCAAGTAAAGGCTGAAAGGCAAAGATCTACAGGATTATTGCAACCACTGCCAGAACTAGCATGCAAATGGGACTGCATCACTATGGACTTCGTCATTCGATTACCATTGACTCCCCGAGTAGTTGACATGGTCTGGGTGATTGTAGATCGTTTGACTAAGATAGCTCGTTTCATAGCTATACGACCTCAGTATACCCTAGAGAGGTTAGCTAAGCTGTATGTGGATAATATTGTCAGATTACATGGTGTACCTGAAAGCATTGTGTCCAACAGAGACCCACGCTTTACTTCAAAATTTTGGGAAGGATTATAGAAGGTTATGGGTACAACGTTGAAGTTTAGTATTGCATTCCATCCTTAGACCGATGGACAATCAGAACGTACCATTCAGATTTTAGAAGATATGCTCCGAGCTTGCGTAATTGATTTCAAAGGATCATGGGATGAAAAACTTCCATTGATTGAGTTCGCTTATAACAATAGCTATCAAACTACAATACATATGTCGCCTTATAAAGCACTGTAGGAAGTGTCGAACTCCTTTATTTTAGAACGAAGTTGGAGAACGGAGTATTGTTGGACCAGAGTTTGTTGAAGAGACTTGTCGAGTGGTCGACATTATCAAAGAAAGGGTCCGAGTGGCTCTGAACCATCAGAAGCAATATGCAGATAATCGACATAGAGATCTCGAGTTCACTATAGGTGATAAGGTATTTCTGAAAATATCTCCTATGTGTGGCTTGAAAAGATTCAGACAGAAGGGAAAGCTGTGTCCCAGATATATTGGACCTTATTAAGTGTTAGGGAAATCTGCTACACTATCAATAGAACCACGACACGTAGGACTCGACCAAAAAGCCACATAGATGTTCCCGATTGGATATAAGAAAGCATCTTCATGAACCCGAACATAGGAGCAAAGGGCAAAAGTGGTATTTAAGGAAAATGCACTATTCACTATAAATAGGGAAAATCCCGAGAATTCAGGTACTAAAACATTTATACTCATTTACTCATCCTTGGGATTCTCGCTCTGACACTTGGGATGGAGAATCTCTCACCTACCCCACATACATTTAAATACTGTTGTAGACACGACACTGAGCCCATGAACTGTTCACAGAGCCCTAACTTTGGCATCGGAGTGGACACGTGGCCACAGGCCCGCCTCCTCCCCTTGTCTTCACTTGTCTTGCAGGTTTAGTCAACTTGGTGGGCCTACGAGACAGATCAGGGCCAAAACAATTTGGCGCCCACCGTAGGGCCCTTTGAGATTTGACGTCGAAAGATAAAAGCCAGAGAGAAATCTTGAGTTATGAGTCCGAGGAGAACCCGAAGCCATATGGTCAATCCCATCCCCCCTCTGATTGACCAGCGGATGAGCCCTGATGATGGAGATAGGTCGAAACCGAGACCTAACAGAGATAGAGGAAAGTGAGTGGCCAAGCAAGTGCCCGCGCATGAGGTGTTCGTCACATATGAACAATTTAAGACCATGGCACAACAGCTCGCGGTGTTAAACAGATTTGTACAAGGGTTACAGCCCCCAGTCGCTGAGGCTACATCCCGTCCACCCATAGGCGTCGTTCCTCCAACTGACCCGCATAAGGAAGCTGACCCCCCTAGAGATCCACCTCGAGATTGTCATGGACAAAGCAGAGCTAGACCCGCCAGACATGGGACCAGCGCGCACCCAGTTCCAGAGTTAAGCGGAATGGGATCGACGTCACAGCACGGAAGGATCCCTACCAGAGAAAGGCTTGGCCCCCAACCAACAGCAGTAAATGGACGGGGCAAAGATGCCTTGGAAGAACTTCTAATTCTGTGACACACAGCGCTACCAGAGGTCGTCATGGGGGCAGACAAACAAAGTGCTCCCATGGACCCGAAGGTAGCCGCGAAAATAGTGGACCAGTTAGCAGTCTTGCACCGAAAGGTCGAGACGATGGAAAAGGCAGGGCTGACCCAGGATGAGGACAGGGATTATTCTACGAACAACCCTCTGACCGATATCATCATGAGGGTCCCCTTGCCCAAGCGGTTCAGCATGCCACCAGCGGATTCATACGACGGGTCCACTGATCCAGTCGACCACCTAAATAACTTCATGGGAGCTATGGTCCTCCACACGAACCCTGATGCGATCATGTGCAGGGCCTTCCCCCTTACATTAAAAGGCGCAGTCCGGATGTGGTTTAACAACCTCCCTCCACGGTCCATTGACTCTTTCAAGACTATGGGACGGCTGTTCAGAATGCACTTCCAAGGAAGCAGGGTGCAGCGGAAAACCAGCACGCACCTTATGAATATGAGACAGAGGTCCGATGAGACCTTGCGGGCTTTCTCGGCCAGATTCAACTTGGAGGTACTACAAGTAAAGGATATCAACGAGGCGGTTCATTTCGCTACGTTGAGAGCAGTGGTCACTGACCCAAAGCTTAGCTTTTCCATTGCCAAAAAGGAACCGGCAGACTTGCAAGAGCTCTTGGCTCGGTGTGAAAAGTTTGCCACAGCTAACGAGATTTATGAAGCCAACAAGGGCTTAGTGGACGCTCCCCGCAAGCGAACAAACGAAAGGCAAGATCTCCCACAGAGAGGAGAGCACAAGAGGTCAAGAAGAGAGGAGGGTAGACAGCCCCAATCCTAATCTTGACGGCCACACATCGGCCCCTTCGCATTGGATCCTTCCTGGGAATATTCAAAGGAATAGGTCACGTGCAAATCCCGTGACCACATCGGCAAAATCCTTCAAATTGACCGATGTAAAATGGCCACGGTGCCCACATTGGTCCAGCGACATCGGGTCACGTGCCAATCTCGTGACCACCAGCGTATCTTCTTCAAATAAACCGATGTGCATTGGCTGTAGCAGCCACCTCGGCCAAAATCACATCGGACCTCCGACACAACTTGGGTCACGTGCGAATCCCATGCCCACATCGGCCCCGTCACATCAGATCCTTGGAATTTTCAACCAACCTCTGGTCGAAGACCCATGCGACCGACAGAGTTCACTGACTTGTGAACACAGTTGGCCGACGAGGGTCAACTGAGCCCTGACTTTGGCCAGAGACCCATGCGGCCGACAGAGTTCACCAACTTGTGCAACAGTTGGCCGATGAGGGTAGACTGAGAACCGACCTCTGGTCGAAGACCCATACGGCCAAGAGTTCATCACCTAGAATAGACTTGGCTGAGGAGGGTAGACACGGTTCCGAGCCCAATTGAGACCCATACGGCCAAGAGTTCATCAACTAGAACAAACTTGGCCGAAGAGGGTAGACATGGTTCTGAGCCCAATTGAGAGCCATACGGCCAAGAGTTCATCAACTAGAACAGACTTGGCCGAGGAGGGTAGACCCGACTCCGAGCCCAATTGAGACCCATACGGCCAAGAGTTCATCAACTAGAATAGACTTGGCCGAGGAGGGTAGACACGGTTCCGAGCCCAATTGAGACCGATACGACCAAGAGTTCATCAACTAGAATAGACTTGGACGAGGAGGGTAGACACGGTTCCGAACCCAATGGAGACCCATACGGCCCAAAACTTTCACCAACTGATGGACACTTGGGGCCGAGGAGGGTAGATAGCCCCAATCCTAATATCGACGGCCATACATCGGCAACTTCCTCTAGATTTGACCGATGTGAACTGGCCGTAGTGCCCACATCGGCCCCGCCACATCGGGTCCTTGGAGTTTTCAATGGAGCATAGGTCACGTGCTAATCCTGTGACCACATCGGAGTATCTTCTTCAAATTGACCGATGTGAAATGGACGCGGCACCCACATCGGTCCAGCGACATCGGGTCACATGCCGATCCCGTGACCACAAGCGTATCTTCTTCAAATTGATCGATGTGAAATGGCCGCGGTGCCCAGATC
The DNA here is from genome assembly GCA_028583415.1 of Protea cynaroides. Classification (NCBI taxonomy): domain Eukaryota; kingdom Viridiplantae; phylum Streptophyta; class Magnoliopsida; order Proteales; family Proteaceae; genus Protea; species Protea cynaroides. The sequence continues at coordinate 8,315,137 of CM053267.1, read as the reverse complement.
GGTCCAGCGACATAGGTCACGTGCAAATCCTATGACCACCAGCGTATCTTCTTCAAATAGATCGATGTGAAATGGCCGAAGCGGCCACCTCGGTCAAGTCACATCGGTCCAGTCACATCGGATCGGTTACATCGGTCCAGTTATATTGGATCGGTCACATCGGATCGGTCACATCGGTCGAGTCACACCGGATCGGTCACCGCCACTGCATAGGTCACGTGCCAATCCCGTGACCACATCGGTGAATTTCTTTCAAAGACGGATGTGTACTAGCCGCAGTGCCCACGTCGGTCCAGTCACATCGGTCCAGTCACATCGGATCAGTCACATCGGATCATTCACATCGGATTAGTCACATTGGTCCAGTCACATCGGATTGGTCACATCAGTCCAGTCACATTGGATCAGTCACATCAGATCAGTTCACATCGGATCGGTCACATCGGTCCAGTCACATCGGATCAGTCACATCAGATCGGTCACATCGGTCCAGTCACATCGGATCGGTCAAATCGGATCAGTCGCATCGGATCACTGCCGTTGCATAGGTCACGTGCCAATATCATGACCACATCGATGAATTTCCTTCAATAGACTGATGTGTACTGGTCGCAGTGCCCACATCGGTCCAGTCACATCGGTCCAATCACATCGGATCAGTCACATCGGATCGGTCTCATCGATCCAGTAACATCGGATCATTCACATTGGATCGGTCACAGTAGATCAGTCACATCGGATCAATCACATCGGTCCAGTCACATTGGATCAATCACATCGGTCCAGTCACATCGGATCAGTCACATCGGATCCAGTCACATCGGATCGGTCACATCGGATCAGTCACATCAGATCAGTAATATAGGATCGATCACATCAGATCAACAACGACAGAGAGGTCACGTGACAATCCCGTGATCACCTCGGTAGAAATGTGGAAATTAGCCGATATGGGTTGGCCGCAGTGCCCACATCAGCACCCTCATCCCCAACTTGACATCAACGCATCTCGCATACCCCCAAATTCAACATCGGCCTCGGTCTTCCGCACAAAGAATAACGTGACAACAACTTATCCATATTGGCAAGAACCTATGCACAGCCGAACCTTATGGATTCAATAGATCAACGAGGTAAGTTATTGAGGGAAATTTCCATCCTTCTTCTTTGCTCACCGAACCCTACAGATTCAGCAGGGCAACGAGGCAAGTGTTAGGAAAATCTACTACGCTATCAATAGAACCATGACACGTAGGACTCAACCAACAAGCCACGTGGATGTTCCCGATTGGATATAAGAAAGCATCTTCACGAACCCGAACGTAGGAGCAAAGGGCAGAAGTGGTATTTAAGAAAAATACACTATTCACTATAAATAGGGAAAATCCTGAGAATTCCGGTACTAGAACATTTATTACTCATTTACTCATCCTTGGGATTCTCGCTCTGATACTTGGGATGGACAATCTCTCACCTACCCCACATACATTTAAATACTGTTGTAGACCCGACATCGAGCCCATCAACTGTTCACAGAGCCCCAACTTTGGCATCGGAGTGGACACGGGGCCATAGGCCCACCTCCTCCCCTTGTCTTTGCTTGTCTTCTAGGTCTGGTCAGCTTGGTAGGCCTACGAAATTGATCAAGGCCGAAACATTAAGTTATAGCTAGACGTAGAAAGGTAGCATATCAGTTAGCACTACCACCATCAATGTCTAGTGTACATGATGTATTCCATGTCTCACAATTGAAGAAGTACGTCAGAGATCCAACATACGTGTTAACAGTGGATCCATCGAATTTGACTGAAGATTTGAAGGTTGCTTGGAGAAGCCAAAATATGAAGATTTGAAGGTTGCTTGGAGAAGCCAAAATATGGAAGAAATTACATGGGAATAAGACAACACTATGCGGAAGCAATATCCTTACCTATTTGACTCGAAAGGTATGTGCAAATTTCGAGGATGAAATTTATATAAGAGGGGGGGGCTATAAGACCCGCACTCCACTAACCCGATTTAACCGTGTCGTGCTAGGTCATCCCGTCATTCCTGGACCAAGTGGACTGTGCGTGTGAAGATGGATCACAAACCAGGTATAAAAATCAACTCAACACCCAAAACTATATGCATATGGTCGCATACCTGGGTAAGTACGATCGATCATATGGTAAGAATGAAGATCACAAATCCAGGACCCTACGGTCGATGATTTCGATCCTACGATTGACGGGTTCTGTGACCGTAGCCATTAACCGTAAGACCCCAGATCAGACTTTGAGTTTTGAAAACTTTTCTAAATTAAGGGATTTGTTTTCTAATTGAAAGAGGACTCTATACGGAGAGTTTTCCTCTATATAAAGGACGTCCTTCAGCCCTTTTTCACTCTTTTGGAACATTAGTAAACCCTAGATAAAGAAAAGGGAAGAGAAGGAAGAGAAGGAGAACAAAAGAATACTAAGGAGAAGGTTTTGCTAAGAAGATTTTAGCTCTCTACCACAGGCAAAGGTATGAACCTAATCTCTGGAGATGTAAACTCTAAGGAATAAGACTTTTATGGAAGATAGGCAATATCAACCTATTATGATCCATGTGATTTCTTTGAGAAAATCCCAAGGAGAACCATGAGGAGTGAGTTTGATGATTAAGGTTAATAAGAAACTACTAATGATGACCTTAGGATAAACCCAATTGAAGATCAGAGGACTTGACCAAGGAAGAACTCGAATTGCATGTAGTCTGTGACCAAAAATCTCAAGGTTACAGCTATGGTTGACCATAGCATGACCAACCTGATTAGAGGATCAACCATAGGAATTCGGGAAGATTCAGGAATCATATGGTCGCAGCTACGGTCACACCATATGCGATCGTAGGGTATCGACCGTATGCAGTAAGGTTGATACAGTATGAGACCATAGGACCAATCAGACACCTATCAGTGCTCTGTTTTGATTTTCTACTACTGTAACATGTTATATATAAGTCCTAACTTAAATTTATATAACTTTTAGGTTGTTAAATTGATTGAAAGAGAATTTCAAGACTTGGAAGGAGATCGAGTATTGCTAACAGGTGAGGGAAGATGACATAAACTAATTGAATAATAACAAACTATTTATTTATTTAAGTCCAATGTCATGATTGATTCTATGCTTGTATGTTTGTAATGTATATCTCACATGTCATCCAATATTCTTGCTATTACTGCTCATGCATATTTATATATGTTTATTTATAACATGATGATGATGATGATCCTAGGAATGGGCATGAGGTTGTATGTGTGTGGTTGGTATGTTGGATGAAAGTGGAGCATCAGGAGGAGGACGTGGCATGGTGGTCTTTGACCTCGTCACCAAACTCTAGCTCTATCTCGACTCTAGTCTTGCCCACTAACATCGTCGTATCGCCATTACCTTAGCAGAACTATTATGTCGTAGGGCATCAGGGGAGGTGGTCTCAGACCTTGTGGTCTCTGACTCTGTCAGGGGGGCTTAGCTCTATCTCTATGGACATATTGAGGGATGCTGGGGTGACTCCTTGGATACACTATTTTGCATTAGGATTGGTTAGTTGCGAGCCTAGTTTGCAAGGCCTCGCCAATAGGAGCTTACGTGTTGGTATGGGTAGGGCATCAGGGATAGTATTAGCGGTGCTTCATCCGGACACTTTAACTCTATCTCTATTCCATGGTAGGTGCATGTAGGATGGCAATGATGTTTGATCCATTGGGCAGATTCACACACTCGTATATAAAGGTGCGAGGTCCACCAAACATTTCTATAGGACATTGTGAACTTATAAACCAGACCAAAGATATGAATTGAATGCATGCATATGTTTGTTGCATTGTTTTGTTTGCTAATTGAGCCGTGATGTGTGTTCATCCTTTCGACATCAAATATTTTTAGTTGATAATGCAGGTCCTACTGTTGAAGAATAACGCCGACGTATAGACATGTTGCCGCCATGGACGTAAAAGCTGTTGAAGATGTGCATGATTCATCATGCTAGTGCAACCAGTGCATATTCGATTAGTTTAGCTATATTTGATTATTGGAACATGTAATGGGTTAATTATTTTTATGTTTTGAGTCATTTAAAGATAACTGGATTAATTATTTATTATCATTGTTAGACACTCAATTCATTATCTGTAAGACTTCGGCTTATTTGTTTATTACCTTTGATTATTACTGTGGAATGTGTGTGTGGTTTGATATGGTGGGTACAACCTATAGTAGACCCTGGTTGAACCGTTGATTTATTGGCAGTACATCACACTAATCTGGTTAGACCAGAATTGGGGTGTGACAGCTAGGTTGAAGCCTTGGATACATTGGATGGCATTTGGATTGGTTAGTTACGAGCCCAGTTTGTAAGCCCTCGCCAGCAGGGGCTTACTTCTTAGTAAGGGTAAGGCATCAGGGGAAGTGTTGGAGGTGTGTGATCTTGACACATTAGCTCTATCTCTATTCCATGGCACGTACATGTGGGATGGCAATGGTATTTGATCCATTGGGCTGATTCATACACTCGTATATAGAGGTGTGGTGGCCGCCAATCATTTCTATAGCATATTGTAAACTTAAAACCAGACCAAATATGTGAATTGAATGCATGTATATGTTTGTTCCATTGTTTTATTCACTCACTGAGCTCAAGTAGGAGAGCTGACCCTCACGTGCAAAATTCTTTTTAGTTTCTGATGTTGTATGTGTTATAGTTGAAGACTACATGGATAACGCCAACGTATGGGCATGTGGCGGCTATGGATGTGCAAGCTGTGGAGGATGAATATGACTCATCAAAGCTAGTGTTTCAACTTTGTTTATGCTTGGTGGTTAACTTTCGTATTCTGATACTTGTAATATGTATTAATTATGTTTTGGTTACTTGGATATAACTTGTAAATATTTATTTATCATTGTAGGCACTCGGTTCATTATTAATAAAGACTTTCGCTATTAAATTATTATCTCTGATTATTACTGTAAGACCCGTATCAAACTAACCCGGTCTTACAACCTTGAACCATGTTTACCCATCCTGGACGAGATGAATGGACCAAGGGCGTGAAGGAGATCGTGATCCCAGGTATCAAGTCGACCCAAAAACACTTAATTTAAAGGGAGGGTCGCATACCCAGCAAGGGATGCTCGGACCCCCCAAGACAGAAAGTCAGACCCCTTGTTTTATAGTGGGGGTCGGACAATTTAGAAAACCAAGGGTCGACGGGATCATCGACCCTCAGTTGCCGCTTGAAACTGAAATTAGGAAAGTTTCCAAATTTTGATTGGATTCCTTCCAAATCTCAATGGGACTTAGTTTAGGAGTTTCCACCCTATAAATAGGACGTCCCTAAGCCTCTTTCACTCCTTTTACAACCCTAATTGAATTGAGAGAAAGAGAAGAGAAGGAAGAGAAGAAGAAGAGAAGCAAGGGAGAGAAGAAAAAGTAAAAAGGAGAAGAGTTGCAGAGAAGGAGTATTCTTCTCAGGTATGGATACTAATTCCATGAATTTCTACAGACCCTAGGTTACATAAGGATGAGAGTGTGATCTCGGAGAAACCCAAACCATCAACCCATGGTTAGGTTTCCATGGAAAACCATGGGAGAGTACATAAAACCTATATAGGTAGATGATTCATGGTTCTAGACCATGGAATGTATGTTGAATGGACTGTAGGAGCAAGCCATAGGACCCCAAACACGAAGAATGGACTAAAAGGAGGAAAATTGACCAAAATCCACAGGGGATCGCACAGAGGGTCGATGACCATCCGATCCTATGTGACCCTGAGTATCGACCCCCAGGGTTCTGGAAGTCCAGATTAGGGAGGGTCGCACCAGGGGTCGGTCATAACTCAAACCCTACCTCCGACCCTCAGTTAATAGAATGGTTTTAAAAATTAAAATAAATTCTAATTAAATTTTATCGACTTTGTTAGGTCTTCTAGCAATATAATAGCAATATAAAGGTGATTCTAAAGCTTGGAAGAATATCTATTAGCAAGCTAAGGTGAGGGACAAAGACCTAAACTAATTGGTTAATAATAAACTACTTTTATTTTATTGAGTCTAATGCCATGCTTGATTCTATGCGAATATGCTTGTAATGTGCATTCAACATGTCATTCAATATTCCTGCTATTATTGTTCATCCATATTTAATTTTGTTTACCTATAACATGATGATGATGATTGATGCTAGGAATAGGCATGTGAATGTTTGTGTGTGGTTAGTGTGCTTGATGCGAGTAGGGCATCAGGGGAGGTGTTATGCGGTGTTTGATCCGGGCACTTTAGCTCTATCTCTAACTCAAGTCTTGTGCATTAGCATCATCGTATCGTCGTTACCTAAGCAAAACTATTGCGACGTAGGGCATCAAGGAGGGTCTCGGTCCTTGAGTCCTATACTCTACCAAGGGGCCTTAACTCTATCTCTACGGGTGCTCTGAGGGATGTTGGGGTGAGGCCTTGGATACATTGGTTGACATTAGGATTGGTTAGTAGCGAGCCCCATTTGTAGCCCTAGCCATCAGGGGTTAATTTGTTGGTATGTAGTTGTGCATCGATAAATGTGACCTTTGTTGTACAATGTTCATTATGGGTGCTGTGGGCGACGGTGAGAGTCATCAGGCGTATCCACACTCTCATGCATAGAGGTGCGGTGGCCACCTATCCTTTCTATAGCACAATGCAAACGTAAAACCAGACCAAAGATATGAATTGATTGCATGCATATGTATTGTTGCATTGTTTTGTTTGCTCAGTGAGCCGTGATGTGTGCTCACCCTTCGACGTCGAATATTTTTTTTAGTTGATGATGCAGGTACAACCGTTGAAGATTATATAAATGCTCCAGAATACGAAAACGTTGCAGCGATGGTAGCTGAAGATGAAGTGGATACACATGACATCTCTTGCGAGTGCAACTCATGTGTATTCGATTAGATTTTTAGTTTTATCTATTTGGTTTATTAAAGACATGTATCTGATATTTATTTATTTATGTCTTAGTTGATATAGAATAGTTTGTTATTTAAATATTGATATCACAATAGATTCTCGGTTCATTTTATTATAAGACTTCCGCTATTGTGTATTTACTCTGATTATGATTATGGATGTATGGGGTTTAGATAACACGGATATAGCCTACTCAAGATCTTGGTTGAACCGTTGGTTTGTTAGCGGTTCATCACACCATTCTGAATAGTACGGAATTGGGGTGTGACAACTTGGTATCAGAGCTTTCAGGCCTTGTCCGCTAGACCAGCATACTTTTACAACCAATTATGAACAGAGATAGGATAAAAAGTAAAAACTGTAATATTAACACATTATAAGCACAAGTGATGTTTGAGACCAATTTAAAAAGAGAATAATGCATCTATTAAAGGGGAAACAAATTTTAAATACAATGTGAGAGAAACAAATATATATATTAATACTTAAAGCAGAGTACAGTCCACAACCCGGATAGTTACTCTGTATTACAAAAAAAAAAAAGTAAAGAAATGTAATCATGAAGCTGGAGGTGAAGGAGGAGGCAGTGCCTCGCGGTCTCTGTCATAGTCCTCGGCATAGACTCTAGTCAACCAGGCCACCTGAGTCTGAGTCGCCTGAAGACTAGCTGTGAGATCAGCCACCTGCTAATCAGTCCGGCACTGTGCATCTAGAAGCTCCACTATCCTCCGATCCGATGCGCGTTGAGCCTCTCTAATCTCATGAAACATACTCAGCATGTCATCAGAAGGTAGACGCGAAGGACCAGCTGCATGTGAAGGACCAGCCGCAAAAGATGTACTCGCTCCAGTAGCATGTGTAGAAGAAGGAGGTGGTATGGAATCCACATCCATGTAAAGATGATCATCATCCCCGATAGCACCACCAGGGACCCCAGCTGCAGCTGTTGCTGCCTCAGCGTCAGCGATCTCGATGCGAGTGTGAGGGTGCACCATCTCGTTCCTCTCCTCGTCACTGACTTGGGCATCCCGCAACCCCATCTTGCAAATAGCCTCCCAATCTAGAGGTGACGAGAAGGTTTTCTCCCGAATCTTCTCATCCACTAAATCAACTCCCAGGCGGGTCAGCAACATAGTGATCATACGTCCATAGGGTAGATTACCCCTATGACTGGGCAATGTGGCACTGATCATAGTCCGCATGATGATGTAAGGAAGGCAGACGGGTTGTCTAGTGCAAATGCTGTACAGAAAATACTGAGTCAGCTAAGAAACCCTCTCGTAATGGCCACTCTGCGGAATCAAATTATGCTGGATAATCTTGCAAAAGACCCGTGGAGCCGGACGCATATAGCAAGCCCTCATCTGCCAGCGATCAGGTCATAGCAACTGACTATCAATCTCAGCCCTCATCTCGTGGAGACGAACCGGGGGCTCCCTAGGAGCACTTTAAACCATAGGGCCATCATAGGAAATGCCCAACAAATCCGCTAGCTGCCAGTAGTCAAAAGAGACCTTAACTCCCTTGACATAGCTAGTAATCCTGAGCTCGTGACCCCTATCCACATTAATGTAATCCCCCACCACCTGGAGATTACAATAAAACTATCGCACTAAATCCAGGCATGTGCAAGCGTCGTAGGTAATGACAGGGAGCCACCCCATATCATCAAAGGCTCTCTCTACGTTGAACAAGGCTAACTCAGCCAAGTTCACCATACGACCTCCCTCCACTTTCTTACGAACAAAGTGGGCATATTGTGCCTCGGCTTCATTGGAACGGAAGCGAATAGGATCACGAACTCTGGGTACCTTGGTACGAGCCATGGTATCTGCCAATAAGAAAGAAAAGAAAACAGATAATATGTTAATAAGATAGAAAATCCAAAATTTTGACATTATAACGATGTAAGTTGGCCAAAAGCCTCACTTGTCACCCAGACACGTGGGCAGGAGGACTTACGTAGGTCCCAACATGTCCCACAACACTCAGACAGTAGGAAATTCTAGCTAATGAAGTCCAATTTGAAGAAATTGTAAGAAATCGAAAATTTTGACAAATTAGGGCAAAAAGAGCAAAAATCCAAGTTCTCGATAACCAACCGATGAAACTCAAAAATTTTTGAGGGCTTTCATTCCTCGAGACACCAATAACAAAAGCCCCCAATAAAAATCAAATTTTTACGAAAAAGTTTAATTTGAAAAATACAAGTTAAATGGACAAAAACCTAGAAATGAAAACCTAAAAACAGGTAAAAATGAGAAAGCATACCTGTAGGGATGATGTGGACGTCGAAACACGGATCCAAACTGACCAAAATAGTGGAGTGGCACCGTAGCAACTCAGAGGTGGGAGACGAATCGAAACGGGAGAGAAATGATGGGGGAATGAACCCAGAATCGGATCTTAAAGGTCTGATTTTTAGTCTGGGGGTCGGACAATTCGACCAGGATCATCGACCCTCGGATCGACCCCCAGATCGATACTCAGCTCTCGGGAATCTGACAGAAAACCAGGGTCGGATACCCATCGACCCCCACATCGACCCCCAGCTCTCGGGAAGAACAGGTCATTCCCAGGGTCGGATACTGAGGGTCGGACATACCATCGACCCTGCATAGAAAAGACAGTATTTTTTAAAAAATGAGCTGAAAATTTTGGAATTTTACATCGGTTAGCATGCCTACATGCAGTATAAATGATTGACTCACCTATTTTGATGATTTTCAGGCACCACCAATCTCAGAAGAAAACATTTCTGGACGTAGAGTAACCAGGCAGAGTCGAAATGCAGTTCCACCACCACCTGTGGAGGAAACTAGCCAGGAGAATATATATGCACAGGGAAATCCACAGGTTGTACCCGCAAGAAATCCAGACCAGGCAAATCCTACCAACATGCCACCTCCACCACCTGAGTTAGCAACCGTGGTAATGAATCTAGCACAACAACTACAACAGATGCAACATGCACAGGCTCAAATGCAAGTTGCAATGGGGATTATGTTCCAGGCCGCACATGCTACACCCATGCAGACTGGACAAGCCAATGCAGCACTGGTGGGTAACCACCCAGCACCTCAAACACCTCAACCACCAGCTGCACAGATCCCAGTACCTGGTCTGGAAGCAGCTCAGGTTCAGTATCAGTATCCACAACCTATGTTTGGGGCATACCCCCAAAATCAGATGGATCACTCTTGACTGGTTGAGAGATTTCTGAAGATGAAGCCCAAGGAATTTAACGGTAAACCATCGGATCCGTTATGGCCAGCACATTGGATCGACGAGATGGAGAGAAACTTTCTTATGATGACTATTACTAAAGAAGAAAATGTGTTATGTGCCACCTTGATGCTGAAAGGCGATGCACACCATTGGTGGAAATCTACCAGCGCATATCTACTGACCAAGCACGCCCTATTGACTTGGGCTATTTATAAAGAAGCGTTCTTTGAGAAGTATTTTCCCCGAAGTTTCAGAGATGCTATGGAGAAGGAGTTCCTGAGTTTATATCAGGGCCAGATGTCCGTGGATGCGTATCAACAGCGTTATGAGGAGCTATTTTTCTTTGCACCACTTAGTATGCAAGAGGAAGACACTAAGACCCGTAGGTTTGTCATGGGACTTAGAGGAAGCATCAGAGAGCACATCCTGGGTTTAGAGAAGAAGATATATAATGAAGCTGTCCAAATCGCTCGAGTTATTGAATCGAGCCAGAAGGAAAGTTAATTTACACAAAACAGAGGCATAAAAAGACTAGCCGGAAATGCTTATAATGGAGGGAATAACAAAACATTTAAACCTTTCCGTGCCCAAGGCTTTACCGCTGCACCCAAGACCACTCGAGCAGCTCAGCAGCAACCAAAGCCAAATACTGAAAGTCCAAGATGTTATAACTGCAATCAAGTGGGACATATAATGAGAGAGTGTCCTGACACTAAACCCAGGAAGCCACAACATCAAGGATGAGTTTATGTTGTTACGTCTGAGGAAGCTGTCGGATCACCCGATGTGGTCACAGGTATGAGCTAAACCTTTAAGTTGTATTACAATGTGTAAGCATGTAGACTAAGTTTAAACAAATCACAAGTATCGTACCTATAAATGGCATACCCCCCAGAGTACTCTTCGATTCAGGAGCTACTCATTCCTTTATATCTGTGTCGTTTGGAAAGAAGCTGAACTTACCCATCAAAACATTGGACTACAAACTACTTGTACGGTCACCGATGGGGTTAGAAGTGGAATTAGAGAAAGGTTATGGGCCATGTCCAGTTCTCATTGGCGAGAAAATCTTAGATGCAACCTTGATCCAACTTGGGATGACAGACTTTGATGTTATCTTGGGAATGAACTAGTTAGCTCGGCATTCTGCAAACCTATTATGCGCCGAAAAGAAGCTAACATTTAAAGACAAAGAAGGAGAAGAATTCAGTTTTGCGGGAACCAAACTGTCCCGTAAACGCAAGCTCATACTCTCAGCACTAAAGGCTAAGAAGTGCCTTGGGAAGGGGGCAGTCGGGTATCTAGTATCAGTGGTCGACCTAACCAAGGAAGCACCACGAATGGAAGATATTGATGTCATGCGGGACTATCCCGACGTATTTCGGAGGAACTACCGGGATTACCACCCGACGAGCCACCGAGTTTGTGATAGACCTTATACCGGAGCCGCACCGGTATCAAAAGCACCTTATAGAATGGCTCCTACTGAACTGAAGGAATTGAAAGTGCAACTACAGGAACTGCTGGACAAGGGTTATATTCGACCCAGTATATCACCATGGGGAGCACCGGTATTATTCGTAAAGAAGAAGGATGGTAGCGTTCGATTATGTATCAACTATCGGGAGCTGAACAAACTGACAATCAAGAATCGATATCCACTACCTCGGATCGATGACTTGTTCGATCAGTTGCAAGGAGCGAAAGTATTTTCTAAGATTGACCTTCGGTCCGGTTATCATCAACTGAAGATTAAAGAGGGTGATATTCCTAAGACAGCTTTGAGGACCAGATATGGACATTATGAATTTCTTGGTCATGTCTTTTGGATTAACAAACGCACCAGTAACTTTCATGGAACTTATGAACCGGGTTTTCCACGACATGTTGGATACGTCGGTTATAGTATTTATTGATGATATATTGGTATATTCCAAGGACAAGGAAACCCATGTTAAGAATATAAACGCCGCCCTACAACGTTTAAGGAAAGAGAAGCTGTATGCAAAATTTTCAAAGTGTGAGTTTTGGCTAAGTGAAGTCGCCTTCCTAGGCCATGTGGTATCCGCTGAAGGAATCAAAGTGGACCCCAGCAAGATCGAGGCTATTGTAAAGTGGGAAGCACCAAAAAGCATTGTAGAAATAAGAAGTTTTCTGGGTCTCGCTGAATATTATCGGAGATTTGTGGAAGACTATTCTCGGATTATCGTACCTCTCACCAGTTTGACTAATAAAGGTGAAAAGTTTGTGTGGACGGATAAATGTGAGAAGAGCTTCCAGACATTGAAGACCAGATTGATATCCGCTCTGATTTTGACTATTCCTATCCCAGGACAGCCATTTACCCTATACACTGATGCGTTAGGACTGGGATTAGGATGTGTGCTTATGCAAGGAGAACAAGTAATTGCTTATGCCTCAAGACAGTTAAAGATACATGAGAAAAATTATCCCACTCATGATTTGGAGTTAGAGACAGTAGTACATGCTGTCAAGATATGGAGACATTACCTATACGGAGAGAAGTTCCAGATTAAGTCGGACCATAAAAGTATTACTTATTTATTTAATCAGAAGGAGTTGAATATGAGACAAAGAAGATGGTTGGAACTATTGAAAGACTATGATTGTGATATCCAGTATCATCCGGGAAAAGCTAATGTAGTAGCGGATGCGTTGAGCAGAAAGACGATGATAAAATCTCAAGGGGAGGTTAGTACAACTGCAGCTATATGTACTACCAGAATGGTATTCAATCATGGCAATGAGAAATATGTGATAGATACAACGGATGGATCAGCCAACCAAGGGTTTATTCATCGATTTTCAAATATGTTCGCGGCATTGAAAATTATACCGGATATAATGGATGAAGTGAAGACAGCTATCAAATCAGATCCTTATCTGAGAACAGTACAAGAAGATATCGAGAAAGGTAGGACTAACCCTGAGTTCACCTTGGACGAAGAGAAAGTACTGAAATACAAAGGAAGAATATGTGTACCCGAAACAGAAAATGTGGACATTAGACACCGACTGATGAAAGAAGCCCATTCCACCATTTATTCGATACATCCTGGAAGCACAAAAATATATCATGATCTAAAGAAACTATATTGGTGGAGAGGAATGAAAGCAGATGTAGCTAAGTTTATGTCTCAATGCCTAAATTGTCAGAAAGTAAAGGCTGAACGACAAAGAACCGCAGAACTGTTACAGTCGTTACCGGAACCAACATGGAAATGGGACTGCATCACTATGGACTTCGTCACGGGATTACCACTGACTCCTCGAGTAGTTGACCCAGTTTGGGTGATTGTAGACCGTCTGACTAAGACAGCTCGCTTCATACTGATACGACCTCAGTATACACTGGAAAGGTTAGCAAAGGTGTATGTGGATAATATTGTTCGATTACACGGTGTACCAGAGATCATTGTATCCGATAGAGATCCCCGATTTACTTCCAAGTTTTGGGAGGGATTGCAAAAGACTATGGGTACAACATTGAAGTTCAGTACTGCATTTCACCCACAGACAGATGGACAGTAAGAGCATACAATCCAGATTCTAGAAGATATGCTACGCGCATGTGTAATTGATTTCAAAGGATCATGGGATGAAAAGTAACCACTGATCGAGTTCGCTTATAACAATAGCTATCAGGCTACTATACAGATGTCACCATATGAAGCATTGTATGGCAGAAAGTGTCGAACTCCGTTGTTTTGGAATAAAGTTGGAGAACGTAGTAATGTTGGGCCAAAATTTTTTGAAGAGACTTTTCGAGTGGTAGACATTATCAAGGAAAGGGTAAAAACAGATCAGAACCGTCAGAAGCAATATGCAGATACTCGACGCAGAGATCTTGAGTTCGCTAAAGGTGATAAAGTATTCTTGAAGGTATCGCCTATGTGAGGATTGAAACTGTTCGGACAGAAAGGGAAACTCAGTCCAAGATATGTCGGGCCATATGAGATTCTAGCTAAGCGTGGAAAAGTGGCTTATCAGTTAGCACTACCACCATCTATGTCAAGTGTGCATGACGTATTTCATATTTTCCTATTGAAGAAGTATGTCAAGGATCCAATGCACATTTTGACAATAGATTTACCGGATTTGACTGATGATTTGATATTTGAAGTAACACCAACAGAAATCACCAGTCGATGGTTCAACGACTACGCAACCGGGATATCTATTATGTTAAGGTCATTTGGAAAAGTAGAGACATGGAAGAAATTACTTAGGAGGAAGAGAATGCTATGCGAAAGCAATACCCTCACTTATTTGATTCAGAAGGTACGTACAATTTCGGGGACAAAATTTTTATAAGTAGGGGGGAGTTGTAAGACCCGTATCAAACTAACTCGGTCTTACCACCTTGAACCAGGTTTACCCATCCTGGACGAGATGAATGGACCAAGGGCATGAAGGAGATCGGGATCCCAGGTATCAAATCGACTCAAAAACACTTAATTTAAAGGGAGGGTCGCATAACTAGCAAGGGAGGGTCGGACCCCCCAAGACAGAAAGTCAGACCCCCTATTTTACAGAGGGGGTCGGACACTTTAGGAAACCAAGGGTCGACGGGATCATCGACCCTCTCATCGACCCTCAGTTGCCGCCAGAAACTGAAATTAGGAAAGTTTCTAAATTTCGATTGGATTCCTTCCAATTCTCAATGGGACTTAGTTTAGGAGTTTCCACCCTATAAATAGGACGTCCCTAAGCGTCTTTCACTCCTTTTACACCCTAATTGAATTGAGAGAAAGAGAAGAGAATGAAGAGAAGAAGAAGAGAAGCAAGGGAGAGAAGAAAAAGTAAAAAGGAGAAGAATTGCAGAGAAGGAGTATTCTTCTCAGGTATGGATACTAATTCCATGAATTTCTACAGACCTTAGGTTAGATAAGGATGAGAGTGTGATCTCAGAGAAACCCAAACCATCAACCCATAGTTAGGTTTCCATGGAAAATCATGGGAGAATACATAAAAGCTATATAGGTGGATGATTCATGGTTCTAGACCATGGAATGTATGTTGAATGGACTGTAGGAGCAAGCCATAGGACCCCAAACATGAAGAATCGACTAAAAAGAGGAAAATTGACCAAAACCCACAGGGGGTCGCACAAAGGGTCGATGACCATCCGATCCTATGTGACCCTGAGTATCGACCCCCAGGGTTCTGGAAGTCCAGATTAAGGAGGGTCGCACCAGGGGTCGGTCATAACTCAGACCCTACCTCCGACCCTCAGTTAATAGAATGGTTTTAAAAATTAAAATAAATTCTAATTAAATTTTATCGACTTTGTTAGGTCTTCTTGCAATATAATAGCAATATAAAGGTGATTCTAAAGCTTGGCAGAGTATCTATTAGCAAACTAAGGTGAGGGAACAAGACCTAAACTAATTGGTTAATAATAAATTACTTTTATTTTCTTGAGTCCAATGCCATGCTTGATTCTATGCGAATATGCTTGTAATGTGCATTCAACATGTCATCCAATATTCCTGCTATTATTGTTCATGCATATTTAATTTTGTTTACTTATAACATGATGATGATTGATGCTAGGAATAGGCATGTGAATGTTTGTGTGTGGTTAGTGTGCTTGATGCGAGTAGGGCATCAGGGGAGGTGTTATGCGGTGTTTGATCCGGGCACTTTAGCTCTATCTCTAACTCAAGTCTTGTGCATTAGCATCGTTGTATCGCCATTACCTTAGCAGAACTATTGCGATGTAGGGCATCAAGGAGGGTCTCGGTCCTTGAGTCCTATACTCTACCCAGGGGCCTTACCTCTATCTCTACGGGTGCTCTGAGGGATGCTGGGGTGAGGCCATGGAAACATTGGTTGACATTAGGATTGGTTAGTAGCGAGCCCTGTTTGCAGCCCTAGCCATCAGGGGTTAATTTGTTGGTATGGAGTTGTGCATCGATAAACGTGACCTTCATTGTACAATGTTCATTATGGGTGCTGTGAGCGACGGTGAGAGTCATCGAGCGTATCCTCACATGCATAGAGGTGCGGTGGCCACCTATCCATTCTATAGCACAGTGCAAACGTAAAACCAGACCAAAGATATGAATTGATTGCATGCATATGGATTGTTGCATTGTTTTGTTTGCTCACTGAGCCGTGATGTATGCTCACCCTTCGACGTCGAATATTTTTTAGTTGATGATGTAGGTACAACCGTTGAAGATTATATAAATGCTCCAGAATACGGGAACGTTGCAGCGATGGTAGCTGAAGATGAAGTGGATACACATGACATCTCTTGCGAGTGCAACTCATGTGTATTCGATTAGATTATTAGTTTTATCTATTTGGATTTATTAAAGACATGTATTTGATATTTATTTATTTATGTCTTAGTTGATACAGAATAATTTGTTATTTAAATATTGATATCACAATAGATTCTCAGTTCATTTTATTATAAGACTTCCGCTATTGTGTATTTACTCTGATTATGATATGTATGTGGTTTAGATAATACGGATATAGCCTACTCGAGATCCTGGTTGAACCGTTGGTTTGTTAGCGGTTCATCACACCATTCTGAATAGTGCGGAATTGGGGTGTGACACCCAGTACACCCCTCATAGTCGATATTCTGAAATCTCCCTCCCAGCTGACTCCGAATAGGTGGCGGTGCATCTACGCCTTCATCATGTTCATCCGCTGTCTGGGCGAGACTCCGATTGTGAACTTGTTTCGGTCCTTATTCCAGTTTTCTAGTCTGACCGAGACTCGCTCCATGAGCAGCTGGTATTATTTCAGTCAGAGGGACGTGAAGAAGCTCTCCCTGGTTTCTCAGAAGCCCTCTTCTATCCATGGGTGGAAGGAGAAGTTTTTCTTCATGGGTCCTCCGCCGGGTGGTCTGGCACTTCCTCTGTCCAACCCGTGGCTCGTGGTGGACGCGACGGGCTTCAACAAGATGCCCTTCCTGACCTTGGAGGAGAAAAGGGTCTTCCAGAAGGTAACAGAGGGCCAGACCGTTTGGTACGCAGACCTGGCGGATCCCGAGAAGTTGGCCGAGCACGGCCTGCTCGGTGAGTTTTTGTCTCTAACCGTTGTAATCCGATCGGATATTTTTCCGTCAGTACTGACCGTCTATTTATTTCTTTTGTTGCAGTGAACTTCTCCAACGATCAGTTGGTGGCCCAGATCCTGCGCAAGTGGGCCGCGTAAGCAGGAAAGGAGATCGATCAGAGGGATGACCTGGCTGGCGGGGCTGCCACACGGTCACATGCAGTGGCAGACGACCCCAAGGGTAAGAGGCCTACCGCGGAGGTCCCCAAGAAGTAGAAGATCCGATCGGCCCAAAATTTTCGATCGACATATACAAGACCAGGCCGACCGTGATGGTTGGTCAACGAGGGGATGACTGATAGGGGGCTGTGGCGAATGAAGTCAACCCCTTCAAGCAATTAAGGTGGTCGACTTGACCGAGGCCACTGATGCCAAAGCACAGTGGGAGTCCGTTACCTCCGTGGAAGGCGGCACTAGGAAGAAGGTGGAGGCGGTGATGTTTGTTCCCAAACTCAAACTGAAGGACACCGATTCGGTGTTCAAGAGCTCGTGGGTGGCTAGGATTATGTTGACCCAGAACTGCCTTATCGAGGATATGGCCTTCACGTCTTCTTTGGAGATGGGAGATCTGCTGAAGAGGATCTTCCTCGCCAGCACCCAGGTAAGACGGTCGGTTCTCTTTCCATCACTTCTACTGTCGCTTTATTATAGAAGTTTGACTAAGTATTCCCCTTTTCTGATATGCAAGGTAGCAACCTCGTGGCCGAGCTGTGTTAGAAGGCTGTGTCCATGACGATGGAGTTAGAAGGTAGGAGGGCGGTGGAATCCTTTTTCCGAGAGGCTCTGAAGGCAGCCAAAGAGAAATTGAGCAAGAAGACCTCCGAGGCTGAAGGCCCTACCTTAGAGAGGTCTATCCTCCGGACTTCTCTGGAAAAAGTCGAGAACGCCCTTTCGGAGGAGCATCAGAGGGTGCATGCTGTTGAAGTGAAACTACGGGCGACTGAGGACGCTAAACGGGTGGCTGAGGACGATGTTAAGTCGGCCAAGGAGGCGTTGGCCAAGGCGGAGGAGTTCCAGGCTAAGATCCGAGAATAGGCAGTGGCTGACTACCAATCGTATGCTCAGTATGCCGATGACTTGGAGGAGGCCGCCAGCAGGTTCTTACAGAAAGGGGTTGTTTACTTGAGGGAGTAGCTCGTTGGGAAGGGTGTGGTCTTAGATTGCTCTGATATTCCAATCCTGGCCGAGGAGGAGGTGTTGGAGCCAACCGTGCATAGGGAGGCCGAGGATATGCTGGAGGATGATTTGCCGGCCTACGAGGTTCCCCAGACGCCGATCGTCGGGCTTCTCAAAGTGCAGCTACCGAGTGACGTCCCAACTGATCCCGTGGTCAAGGACTGGCTGGCTTGAGAGTTCTTCTGCTTATGCGGCTATTGTATTTTTTTCTTATTTTTTGTAAAGTTCTACCGCTTGTGGGATTTGTACTACTGCACATTGTGGTGTTGAATGAAATTTTCAAATCTGTTTTCCTTAACCTCTGTTGACTTCTTTGTGCATTGTTTGGCTTTTGCGCTTTCATGTGTTGGTGTTGTTGTATTGCCCCTACCCCTGAAGTGTTGTCGGCTTGATGGTTGAGCAGGCCGAGGATACTTAAATATTGACTGAAATGGCAAAGGCATGGGAAATTTTGGTACGTACACCTGAGCGGTATGTTGCGCTCGTCTCTACTTGGGAAGCCGAGAGGCAATAGTGGAGATGTGCTGTGCGCCAATCATGCCTGCTCAAGGTTATGAATGGGTGGAGTCATCGGGTGCCCGGATGCTACTCATACCTACTTGTGGGTGTGAGTAGTCGGTGTCATGTATGGTCTGCATGCTATCCTTACCTACTTGTGGGTATAGGTAGGCGGAATTATTGAGCACCTGCATGCTACTCATACCTGCTTGTGGGTGTGAGCAGGCAGTGTCATGTGTGATCTGCGTGCTAACCTTACCTACTTGTGGATATGGGTAGGCAGAATTGTTGAGCACCTGTGTGCTGCTCATACCTGCTTATGGGTGTAAACAGGCGGTGGCATGTGTGATCTGCGTGCTACCCTTACCTGCTTGTAGGTATGGATAGGCAGATGCTTGTAAGGTCTACGTGCTAGTCGTACCTGCTTGTGGGTACGAATAGACAGAGTCACTGAAGGTCAGCGTGCTGCTCGGGCCTGCTTGTGGGATCGAGTAGGTTGGCTAGGCCGAAAGAAACGACTATTTCGAGAACTGTGGAAGACAATTGCTGTGAGTTGTGGACTGAATGATAGTCCTTCTTGTATTTAACTGGAGCAGGTGCCCCCAGGGGTCTGGCTTACAATTGAGACTTCTTGACTTGAAAAAGAAAGATGAAAACTACCTTATGGGCCAGGACAAGTCAGCCGACTCGATAAAACAAAACATCTTAATATAAAAGCTAACCATGGGATAGAAAATTGAAGCACTATTCACTAGTAATACTTGCGAAGATTGGTGGCGTGTCAAGTCCTCTGGATTTCTTCTCCACTAAGGGTGGCCAGCTTGTATGAGCCTAGTTGGCTGGTTCTGAGGACGTGGTAAGGACCTTCCCAATTTTGGGCCATCTCCCTTGATTGGTTGGCTTGGAGACTACGGCTTTTCTGAGGACGAGGTCTCCTACTCTGAACTGCTTGGGTCGGACTGTCTTCTCATAGTGCCGAGCAGTCACCTGCTAGTATGTAGCCACTCTAAAGGGTGTCAATTCCTGAACATCCTCCAAGTTATCCAAGTTGGTCCGAAGATCTTCAGAGTTAGTATCTTCATTGGAGTTCAGTAGCCGAAAAGTTGGATGAAATACCTCGACTGGGACGACTGCCTTCGTGCCGAAGGCAAGCATGAAGGGAGTTTCACTCATGGGGGTTCTACTAGTGGTCCTGTACGACCAGACGATGCTTGGTAACTGGTCGACCCATTTCTCTTTTTCGTCCGCCACCATCTTTGTCAGGCTAGACAATATGGTTTTATTTGTGGCCTCAGTTTGTTCGCTTTTTTGCGGGTGGCCGATCGACCGAAATCGATGGTCCATCCAAAACTCCACATAGAAATCTGCAAATGATGCACTGGCAAACTGGGTGCCATTGTCTGTCCCCAGGATTCTGGGCACACCGAATCTGTATATGATGGAGTGTCTGAAAAACTGCTCCACCTTGGTCGAGTCAATCTTGGCACAATGGCTTCAACTTCAATCTACTTTGTGAAGTAGTCAATGGCCACAATGACGTACTTCCGTTGATATGTCGCCTTGGGGAAGGACCCCATGATATCCATGCCCCAGATGGCGAAAGGGAGAGGACTTGTGATTGGTTGTAGGGGTGCGGCCGGAGCATGTGAGACTGGTGCGTAGAACTGACACTTTTCGCACTTGCGCACCAGCTCGATGCAGTTATCATGCATTTTGGGCCAATAATAGCCTTGCCGAAGAATCTTCTGGAACAATGATCGGCCACCTTGGTACCGACCGCAGATACCCTCATGGATCTCTTTCATAACTTATTTGGCTTTGTCCAATCGGAGACACCTAAGCAACGGCATGGTGTTGGATCTCCTGTACAACACATCATTGTGAAGGGTGTACTGCCTAGACTTGGCTTGGATGCGCCGTGCGTCTTTCCTGTCTTTTGGAAGTGCACCTGTTCGGAGGTAACAATAGATGTCATCATACCAGCTAGAGATGGCTTCGATTGGCGCAACTTCCTCGACAGAGCTGCTGGCATGCTCCAATAACTCCACATACACGGTAGAGTCCATTTCTGAGATGTCTACCAGGGACAACCTAGACAGCTCGTTTGCTTTGGTGTTCTCGTCCCAGCTCACGTACTGCAGCTCAACACTTCAGAAGGCTGTGATGGCCGAGTTGACCTTGTCCAGGTATTTCATCATCCCTGGTTGCCTGGCTTCATAGTCCCCCTGTACCTGCCGAATGACTAGTTGTGAATCACTACGAACTATGAGCCGTCGAATGGCCAGGCTTTTTGCTAATCTGAGGCTAGCCAGTAGGGCCTCGTACTCGGCATTATTGTTTGTGGCACGAAAACCAAATCTCACTGCTGATCGGACTTTGAAACCTTTCGGGCTTGTTAGTATCACCCCCATGCCCGATCGGCCATCCATGGAGGATCCGTCTACCTGCAGTGTCCACGGGGCCTCGGTTGGTTCAAGAGCATTCCCTACCTGAGGTTCGACAATCTCTTCCTCTAGTAGGGTGCTTTCAATGATGAAGTCTGCCAATGCCTGGGCTTTGATGGAGGTTCTAGGTACGTACTTTATGTCGAACTCGCCGAGTTCCACTGCCCAATTTATGAGCCGACCAGAAACATCTGGTTGATAGCACCTTCTTCAAAGGTGTGTTGGAAAGCACAGAGATGGGATATACCTGGAAGTTTGGTCGGAGCTTCCGCGCTGCTGTCACCAGGGCGAGTGCCAGTTTTTCAATTGGCTTGTATCTAGTCCCTGCGTCCAACAGCACCTTGCTGATGTAGTATATTGTCCATTGCACCTTATCTTCTTCTTTCAGCAGCACGACACTCATCGCTTGACTGGACTCCGAGGTAAAGCTACAACTCGTCTCCGGGGTTGGGTTTCACCAGCAAAGGTTGTGAGGACAAGTAAGCCTTGAGGTCCTCAAAGGCTTTCTGATACTCCTTAGTCCATTTAAACTTCCCAGCTCCTTTCAGTGTCTTGAAGAAGGGAAGGCATCATTCGGCCGACTTCGACATGAAGCGGCCGAGGGCAGCTATGTAACCGTTCAACTCCTGTACTTGTTTGGGTCTGGTCGGTCTGGCCTTGTTTAATATGGCCGTAATCTTTGAGGGGTTTGCTTCTATCCCCCTCTGTGAGACCAAGAAACCCAAGAATTTCCCAGATGTGACTCCGAAGGCACACTTGGTGGGATTCAGTTTCATGTTGTGCTCGCGAAGGACTTGGAATGCTTCACCCAGGTCGGCCATATGATGATTGGCTTGCTGGCTCTTTACCAGGAAGTCATCAACATATACCTCCATGTTTCTGCCGATCTGATCTCTGAATATTTTGTTCACCAACCTTTGATAGGTGGCTCCTGCGTTCTTTAGGCCAAAAGGCATGATCGTATAGCAAAAAAACCCCTGGTTGGGGATGAAGAGGGTGCACTCCTCGTTTAACTTCCTCATCTTGATCTGATTGTATCCCGAGTACGCATCAAGAAAACTGAGCTGCTCGTGTCCCACCATAGCATCTATCAACTGGTCGATGCACAACAGTGGATAGCTATCTTTAGGGCAGGCTTTGTTGAGGTCCGTGAAATCAATGCAGATCCTCTACTTTTCGCTTGCTTTGGGCACTATGACCACGTTCGCTAGCCAATCTGGATAAGCCACCTCCCGTATGAAGCCGATCCCTAATAATTTCTAGACTTCCTCATCTATAACGGACTGCAGGGCAGGCGCGAAACTCCTCTTCTTCTGTCTGACTGGGCGATGTTGGGGGTCAACCGCCAAGTGATGTTCGATCACTTCCCTTGGGATTCCTGGCATCTTAGAGGCTGACCATGCGAACACATCTAGGTTCTACCTCAGGAATCCTACCAGCTCTGCCTTTTTGTCTTCAGGTAGCAAGGAGCCGACCTGGAATGTCTTTTCAGGTTGGTCGTCCATTACCGGGATCTACTGTAACTCCTCGATGGGTTTTCCCCTACTCAGGTGGTCAATGTCTCGGACATCCACTATGTGGACTGGTGCTGCTTTCAGGGCTCTTTGGCTATTTTTCAACTCTGTCACGTAACATCTTCTTGAAACCACTTGGTTTGCTAGGCATTCTCCGACATCGTTATCTATCTGGAACTTCATCACCAGATAGTAGGTGGACATGCATGCTTTGAGCTTGTTTAAGGATGGGTGGCCGAGAATCACATTGTGGGAGGATGGCCTATCCACTATCATAAATTCAACCATCACCCTCTGTTGCTTGGGTTTTTGGCCGAACATCACAGGCAATTGAATGCCTCCTTTCACCGTTATCGGGTCCCCCAAAAAGCTGATAAGGTCAAAGGTGATGGGATGGAGCTGGTCGTCTCCTATCTGCATCCTCTGGTACACGTGGTAGAATATGATATCCATCGAGCTCCCTGTGTCGACCAAGCACTTGATGACATCGCAGTGTCCAATCCTGGCGGTGAAGATGATAGCATCTTCATGGGGGATTGTCACGTTGACGAGGTCTTCGTCGCTGAAGGTGATGATTTCTCCAGTTCGTGCCTTTTTGGAAGGCCACTCCGTTTTTGCTATCGGACGGGAATAGGCTTTTGTTAACCGGTTGGATGTGTTCCCGGCTGCTGGTCCCCCTATGATCATGAGGACTGTCTTCCCCGCCGTCTTGGGTCCCTTAGTAATGGCATAGATGCCACTATCACCAGGAATATGAAGGTTATAGATGTGCGTGGTCGGTCCTCTGGGGGAGGACTGTCGACGAGCCGCCGACTACATAATTTTCTCTTCGACGTCGATCAGGATCTCCTCTTACCTCTGCCCCTACTCTCTGGTTCAGACCAGGACGGGAAGGACCCGAACTAGATGTGCTGTCTGCCTCCTAACCGCTCCTTCACCGGTATTATAGTTTGCTTTGCATTAGATGAGCCTCTGATCGAACCAAACTGAATGGCATCGACCCACTGTTTGGGAGCGACTGAACCTCCTTCGGGATCTCTATTGTCCCTCTGAGCTGCCTTTTGGTCATTGCCTGTATCCGCTCGGTAGTCGTTGGGCTGCTGGTTCCTTAGAGGTAGAGGGGGTAGCCCGTAATCTCTCCGAGCTGGCGCTGGTCCCCTACCAACGTCTCTGACAAAATTACGGTAGTAACCTCTTCGAATGAGATCTTTAATTTCTCCCTTAAGGTATTTGCACTCATCCGTGTGGTGACCATGGTCGCGATGGAAGCGACAGTATCTGGAACGATCCTTATTCCTTCCTTCACCTAGGGGTTTCGGAGGTGGTCGGAGGTTCTGATCATTCCTGATTACCTCCAAGATCTCCTTCATCGAAGTGGTGAGCAGATTATAGTAATCAAAAGTCTTGTATGGGTGCCAGTTTACCTGTTCTTTGCCGGACCTCTGCTTCTTAGGGTCACTGGAGCTCTGTGTCTGATTCGCCAACTTGGATCTCTTTTTGTCAGGTGGATTTTGGTCGGTCTTCAAATTGTTCACCACATTTCTTTTTCTAGGTCTTGGTCGTTTCGTCTGTTGAAATGTACTTCTCGCATCTGACCAACAGGTCGACCAAGTTCTTTGGAGGCTTTTTGGCAAGGGACCAACAAAGCTGCCCGTCTGTCACTCTGGCCTGCAAATTGGACATGTGCACTACAGGCTCAACATCCTGAATCTCCAACACCTCGGCATTGAAGCGCTTAATGAAGTCCCATAGGGATTCATCTTTCTGTAGCTTTACCGTCGATAAGTGGTAGGATGTCTTCTTGCATCCCGGCTTGCCTGAAAAGTGCGTCAAAAACTTGTTCGATAGCTGTTCGAACGAAGTGATGCTCCTTGGAGGCAGGTTGTTAAAGCATGTGCGGGCAGCGCCTCTGAGCGTCGAAGGAAACTCTCGACAGATCAGGCTGTCAATGAGCGGGTAGAAGAGTGTCGTGGAGACGAACGCATCTAGATGCTGCTTGGGGTCAGTAGTCCCGTTGTATGAGTCCAGAATGGGCATCATAAAATTGTCAGGAGGGGGAGCCCTCATGATTTCATCGGAAAGTGCTGTGACAGCCATGTAGGCCATCCATGGTGGAGCGACACAGTTCTGTTTCATCTGCTAGAGCCGTGTAGCCAATTCCAACAACTGCCGCTCGACCTCTGACTGGGAAGTCACCAGGGGTGGTACTGCAGCTGTCGTCGGCTTCTCTAAATTAACTCACTACTGGAGGAGGGCGTTGAGGAAGGACCTTGCATCCCTCTCTGGTTGAGGGTGTACACCATGTAATCCGTACGCCGGATGGTGGTTGGCTGGATGATGCCGAGCGGATGATCCAGCCACGCTCCGGGTGGGCTGATGAGAAACTGCTCTGATCACGAGATCCTACGGGAGGGTGAAAGTTACTTGGTACAGCTCTGACTGACGCCATCGGCGCAGGTTGATGATGAGCGGCCGAGCGGGCCGCTGGTGGTGCATTCGACGTTGGCGCAGGCGGAGGGTTTACTCCTATTCCTCTGGCCGTCGAGTTACTTACTCGAGCGCCTCTCAAGGTTTGAGCCAACTGATTGATCTGTTGCCTCAGTTCATCAAATTGTTGGCGAGTTACATACTGAGGGGGTGGCTGTGGCGCCGTCACGCAGGTACTGGCGTTGGGGTATGATTTAACCCTGCAGTACTTGCGTTGCTGTCCACCTGAACTTGCACGGAGGGTTCAGATGGTGGCTGTGAAGCCTGAGCACGAGTTCTACTGTGTGCCATCAGAAGTGGTTGAGTGAGGTTGAGATTCTAGTATGCTGTCCGTCAGACTCAATCAAGAGGCCCCACGGTGGGCGCTAAACTGTTACGGTTGGAAATCGCCAGCCCGTCTGCAATCCGAACAACCTGCAATCACAGAAGTTAAACAAGGGAGTTGGGCGACTAAGCTTTGGGTACACTCCGATACCTAAGTCAGATTTCCAATGTAAACAGTCAAGAGGTAGCAGGAAGCTATCTCCAATTTAGAGAAAGAGGGGAACGATGAGAGAGTTTGAGCGTATGAGAGAATTGAGAGTGAATAGTGAAATTGTGAGTGTCCTTTTACCTTGAGAGATCGTCCTTTACTTATAGAGATTGGAAAGAAGCACAGAGTGACTGGGACTCAGGGAAGTAGATCGCTAATAGGACTGCCAGGTGTCGCTCTGAGGGACATCCAGGTCATAGACTCTGAGTAGGGTGGGAGACTATAGCCAAAGAAGCCAAGTCAATGAATGACAAGAGTGACACGTGTCACCACACGGGTGACCGTATGACCATTACGATCGGCACCGTATCATGCTAGGAGAAGGACTCCTCTAATGTAACCTAATTGCTTTAGACTCTGACCTCCGAACAAGAAATGTAACCAAATATGTTTATACCTCCAACCAGCACCGTATCCTAACAGGACTATAACTCCGAGTGGTGGAAGCCGAGCGCACCATATCATTTATGGTCGGCTTCGAGGATAATGGATGCCACGTGTAAGATTTTAAGTGGATGATGTTTTTCCCACATAACAGTAATCTATGAAAATCTTAGATTGATAAATGAGGAAATAGAACTCTTTCAAGCAAACAATGGTAGTGGAAGGTAGTTTAGAGCCAAAATTTTGGATGTGAAACCCGTACCCCGAATCTTCTACTAACTCAGATTCCTCTTGTGCCAGGTCTCAACACTCAGACTGGCGGGGCACCCAACAAGTATAAAATGGATACATCCAAACCTTAGGTGAGTCCTTCTATCCACTCATCGCAATATAGATGCATTAAGATGGACGTAAAGTGGCCCCACATGCACCCCAATGCATGGGTGCCATCATGCTATTCGAGGGCTATAAAATAGCCTAACCAGAGGCACAACCGGATGGAATGCCACCGGAAAGCTCCCTCCTGATTCATATTTGAGAACCACATGTATGGGATACTCTCTCTCCTTGGGATTCTATAAATAGGGCACCTCAATCCCTTATTTTACTCTCTTGACCTTGGGATTTGTGGAGAGGGCTTTGGGATTGGTGAAGGAGTTCAACTTGTGCCTTAATCTTACCTTCTTGTGAGGTAAGTCCACCTCAATCTCTCTTTCTCTCTCCTCCAGCACTAATGGTAGATCAATGGAGTTACTCCTCCATTGGTGACCACCATTAATGAAGGTAAAGCCTAAACCCTATAACCATAGGTGGTTTACCTATAAAGGAGAGTTCATATCTCTTTCTCTTCCTTCCAACAACCGTGGTAGGTAATGATAGGACATTCTACCATTAATGGCTACTATTAATGGAGACCAAGAACAAACCCTAGAAGTAGGTTGTTACCCACTCTCTTATTTGCTATGAAACAAACCATTAGTAATTCAACTCTCTTCCCCTAGCTTGAAAAGATGATTCCCATCGATCGTAAGCCTTAGTATGAGCATCGGGCATGAAATGTCCTAAATATGGAAGACCAGAACTCTAGTTCGAGTGATTTCCACACTCACTCCGGAGGATGCACCAGAGGCATATCCTCTGAAAGACACCGAAGCCTTAGCCTCTAGAATCCATCGGAGGCTCCAGACATAATATCCATTGTAAGCATAATGGTATCTAGAGGAGCTACCTGAAGGAATACCACCCAGCAATGCCTTTGAAATGCATGCCATCTGTTTTTGGTAATTAATAGAAGGATATCTCAAGGATGTGCCGAATGATACACCATCCGTTTATCCCTCCGGTATATTAGAAAAACTGAACCATTCTTTTAAGTGTTTGGCGAAGGGAAGAACTGGAGGATGTACCACCCGTATCCTCTATCCGCCTCTGGTTCTGAAGACTAGTTTGCCTTAGTTAGGAATAGTGGGACCAACCATTGGGTTCCCAACTTACCTTGGGACCCATGTACAAATCTAAAAGACTTGACCATATGAATTAAAGGTTATCTAACCAACTAATAAATAACTATCTAATGAAATAGGTTACAGACTCAAACAAGGTATTGGCCTACTATTTGGGCTTGGCATTGCAGTTGCACTATAGGTGCAATTAGGTGAGGGGTTTGGTCCATAGTAATTAGGGCATTCTAACATGTCTATTTTTATGTTAATAACATGCTATGCATGTGATGATAACATGCCATGTTTCCTTTGATAACATGCTATGATTATGCTTATAACATATCATCCAATAATTGTTATAATTGAGCATTCATTTGCATAACAACTATATATATTTTTGTGATGATTATTGGATGGGTATGATGGTCTTGTGGCTTGTGGGAGCACAATACATGAGCCATGCTATTTTTATGCCATTACCATAGCAGGGGCATGGTGGTCTATAGGAGTAGTGTTGGGGGTCCTTGTTGGGATAAGGCCTTGTTTTATCTTTTATATAAATAATCATCATGTATGATGGTGCGTATGTCACGTGGGCATAAACATTATGTTGGAATTAATAGCATTCTAGCGGGGATACGGTGATCCAAAGAAGTGGAGCCAAGGGTCTCTGTTGGGGTGCAGCTCTATTTAAATCGATGCACATGATAGACAAAGGTGGTGACATTATCCTGTATCCAACACCCTACTAGTAGGGGTTATGATACTAGTATAGACTCATACTTCCAAAGGTTAAGTGACCCAAGAGAAGAGTTAGTGACGTGTCACACCCCAATTCTGAACCAACCAGAATGGTGTGAGTGAACCGTCAATGAACCAACGGTTCACACCAGGATCTCGAATAAACCGTGTCCACTCATACAAACCATTGCACATAACCACAATCAGAATATAAATAATACAGCGGAAGTCTTTAAATAGAATCAACTGAGTATCTATTGATAAATTAAATAAAATATCCCATTATTCAAATCCAATCATAAAATATAATATCATTACATCTCTTTAAAAGTCAACCGAAAATAACTGAAAAAAATAAATAAAATCAATCACAGGTACACGCAGAAAGGGCACTCGCATGAAGCGTCATGCTCGTCCTCTCCTGCCTGTACACCCAGAGCAGCAACATTACCATACGCCGGAGCGTTCATATAATCATCCACCATGTATCCTGCATCAACATCTAAAAACAATGTGTACACAAAGGGTGAGCTCCCAACTTAGCTCAATAGGACAATCACACAGTTTCATAATAATATGCATGAGTAACAAACATTTTATGCGGTGGTTTGGTTTAAGTTTGCAATGTGCTATAGAAAGGTTTGGTGGCCCCCGCACCTCTATACACGAGTGTGAGGCACCTCATGGATCACACCACCATTGGCCCACATGCACCCATCATGGAATAGAGATAGAGCTAAGATATCCCCGTACCTCCCTTGATGCTCTATCCATACCAGTACCTAAGCCCCTACTGGCCAGGGCTTACAAACTGGACTCGCAACAAACCAATCCTATATGTCATCAATGTAGGCTCTGTCCCAGCACAGCCGTATACGGCATAGAGATAGAGCTAAGGCATCCCCGTACCTCCCCTGATACCCCATCCGCAACTAACCCACTAGGATAGAACAATACGCAGGTAGACCCTATCCCAACATAACCCCCTAGGGCATAGAGATAGAGCTAAAGCATCGTGGACAAGCCAGCATTGACCTCGGAGACCACAGTTCCACATCACCATGGCCAGGCCAGCATCAACATCGGAGACCACCGTACCACGACCTTCCCCTGATGCCCCACCCGTACCAAGCATGTTGAAATAGAATACTACAAAAGTGCCAGTGTGAGGAATGATCCCAGGCTCCATGCCCCACTCCACACACCAACGAAAACAATCACATGCCTAACAATCACATCCTATCAATGCATGAACAATAATAATAATTGAAAGTAAAAGATGGCATTTGAATATGCACAAACATCACATCATATATATTTAGGTTATTAACAACAATTTACTGTCCATTAATCATTATGGTTTAGGTCAGATTCCCTTACCTGACGCTCGTTTGATAGCTTGCTCCACGTCGCAAGATCCAAACGTGCTATCACAAAGTCCTACATAATATTAGGGTATCATTAGAATAGTTTCTTAGGGTTTCACATTGGTCGGAAACCAACAAAGTCCAAAACCAGCCTTTCAGAGCTGACCGGTCGCAACATACCGGTTGCAGCTCTGTGAGCAAACTAGCAACCGGTATGGTTGACCGGTATGTCTCCGGAAGACCATACTTTGGGTTTTTCGACTGTCGTCGATCATTCTCCATGGTTTTTTGGGGTTTCTCCTATCCATTCTAAGTCTGAGCTTGGAGTTAGAGTTATCTCCAATCCATTCAAGTCTAGTTTCGATGATAATCATCCTAGAACTCGAATCTAGGGTTTGATGGCAACTTAGGGTTTAATATCCAATTAGGGTTTTAGATCAATACCTGTTTTGCATGGTATTGATCCAACCACAAAACTATCCTAAAGCCATAGAGTAAGAAGAATGATTAAAACACATACCGTCGACTGGCGTAAAGTGAGCGTCGTCAAACGGCAATGGCAGCACTTCCTTCTTCTTCCTAGCTTCTTCTTCTTTCCAACCTCCTTCTCTTCTCTAGGGTTTGTGAGAGATAATGGAAAGGATTTGAGGAGGTTTAAGAGTGTTTATATAGGCTAATATTAGGGTTTAGTAACCCTATTAGGATTAGGAAGGTCCAAGTATTAGGGTTTAGCAAAGTGGGATCTGCAGAGATCAATTTCTGGATCTCCGTAGTCAGCTGCGCAGAGCTGACCGGTCGACCGGTACCAAGACCGGTACCATCGACCGGTCAACATAAAATAACACTTATTTGACTGTCTTTGCTCCGATTTCGTACCTGTTTGTCATCCGCTCATCCCGTCTGGCCCGGTGATGATCAGAAGACCTGCTACGACATGAAATCATGGTTAGACCGGATTCACGGAGTGTGGGTCTTACAACTCCCCCACCCTTAAAAGAAATTTCGTCCCCAAAATTTGCATGTAGGTTTCACAACTCCCCCACCCTTAAAAGAAATTTTGGCCTCGAAATTTGAACGTACCTTGATCGTCGAAAAGGTTAGGGTACTCCTTCCTCATCGCGCTCTCCTCCTCCCAAGTAGTCACTTCGACATCTTGGCTTTTCCAATGCACTTTCACGTAATGGATCTCCTTGATTCGAAGTTGTTGTACCTTTCGGCTTGAGAGCATCACAGGCACCACTTCAAATGTTAAGCCTTCAGTCAAGTTTGGGGGGTCTGCTGTCAAGATGTGCGATGGATCCCTGACATACTTCTTCAATAATGATACATGGAACACATCATGTACGCTTGACATAGATGGTGGTAGAGCCAATTGATATGTTACATTACCACTTCTGGTCAATATCTCGTATGGTCCCACATACCTGAGGCATAGCTTCCCCTTCTTACCAAACCTTTTCAGACCTCGCACCGGTGATATCTTCAAGAATACTTTGTCACCCACTGCAAACTCCAGATCTCGACGTCGGTTATCCGCATAGTGCTTCTGTCGAACTTGAGCTGTCATTACTCTCTCCTTGATTTGATCAATCACTCGACAAGTTTTTTCGACAAACTCTGGTCCTATAATTTTTCTTTCTCCCACCTCATTCCATAACAGAGGTGTTCGACACTTTTTCCCATAGAATGCTTCATATGGAGCCATCTGAATTGTAGTCTGATAGCTGTTGTTATAAGCAAACTCGATAAGTGATAGTTTCTCGTCCCAAGCTCCCTTGAAGTCTAATGCACAAGCTCGGAGCATATCCTCTAAAATCTGAATAGTTCGTTCTGACTGCCCATCCGTCTAAGGATGAAAAGCTGTATTGAACTTCAACTTCGTTCCCATAGCTTTCTGTAATCCTTCCCAGAACTTTGATGTGAAACGGGGATCTCTGTCGGATACTATACTCTCTGGGATGCCATGGAGTCTGACTATATTATCTACATATAGCTTGGCCAGCTTCTCCATGGTATATTGAGGTCTGATCGCAATAAATCGAGCTATCTTGGTGAGTCGATCTACTATTACCCAAACTACATCCACTGACCTTGGTGTCAAAGGTAGGCCAATGATGAAATCCATAGTAATGCAATCCCACTTCCATGCAGGCTCTGATAGTGGTTGCAGAAAACCTGCAGGTCTCTAACTTTCTGCTTTAATTTGTTGACAATTCAGACATTGGAACATGAAACGAGCTATATCTACTTTCATACCCCTCCACCAATATAGTCTTCTTAAATCATGGTACATTTTGGTACTTCCTGGATGTACCGAATATGGAGTGTAGTGAGCTTCAGTCATAACTCGATCTCTGATATTGCAGTATTCATTCTTAGGTATACATATCCACGATACCTGAGTACCTTGTCTGAATCCAAGGTAAAGTCAGGATTGCTCGTACCCTTCTCTAAGTCTTCTTGCACTGTCTTGAGATGTGGATCCTGTAGGATTGCTACCTTGACTTCATCAACTAGATCCGATGAGATCTTCAAAGCTGCGAACATCATGGTGAACTTATGAATTAAGCCTTGCTCAACTGAATCTTCTGCAGTCTCTATTATATACTCTTCATCGCCTTCAATTGAACTTGAGGTTGCAGCACACAATGCAGCATTTGTACTTGGCCCGGCTTTAGGTTTCGATGCCCACTTTATGCTTAAGGTGTCATCCACAACATTTGCTTTACCCAGATGATACTGGATGTCACAATCATAATCTTTTAATAACTCCAGCCATCTCCTCTGTCTCATATTCAGATCCTTCTGAGTGAAAAGATAAGCTCTTGCGATATGACTTAATCTGAAACTTTTCACCGTACAAATAGTGTCTTTAAGTCTTGATTGCATGTATAACCACTGCTAACTCCAAAACATGCGTAGGATAGTTCTTCTCATGCTCTTTTAACTGTCTTGATGCGTAAGCAATCACCTGTTCTCCTTGCATCAATACACACCCAATACCCAACCCTGAAGCATCTGTATATAAGGTAAACAGTACGCTTGGTTCTGGGATGGTCAAGTTAGGTGCAGAGACTAGTCTTGACTTCAATGTTTGAAAACACTTCTCGCATTCATCTGTCCATATGAATTTCTCCCCCTTCTTGGTCAATCTGGTGAGTGGAACAGCGATCCTGGAGTAATCTTCCACGAATCTTCTATAATAACCAGCCAACCCAAGGAAACTACGAATCTCCGCAATAGATTTTGGTGCTTCCCATCCTACTATAGTAGCTATCTTACTTGGATCAACCTTGATACCGTCTTCAGATACTACATGGCCCAAGAAGGCCACTTCCTTCAGCCAAAACTCGCACTTCTTGAACTTAGCATAAAGCTTCTCCTATCTCAACCGTTGTAGGGCTGCCATCAAATGTGTTGTATGAGCCTCCATGTCCTTTGAGTAGACCAATATGTCATCGATGAATACGATGACCGAAGTATCCAACATATCATGAAACACTCGGTTCATCAGTTCCATGAACGACGCTGGGGCGTTGGTCAACCCGAATGACATAACTAGAAACTCATAATGCCCATACCTCGTCCTAAAAGCTGTCTTCGGAATATCTCCAGCCTTGATCTTCAGTTGGTGATACCCCGATCGGAGATCAATCTTTGAGAAAACCTTTGCACCCTGCAATTGATCAAATAGATCATCGATTCTAGGCAAAGGATACCGATTCTTGATCGTCAACTTGTTCAGTTCACGGTAGTCAATGCATAGTCTTACACTTCCGTCCTTCTTCTTGAGATCAATCTTTGAGAAAACCTTTGCACCCTGCAATTGATCAAATAGATCATCGATTCTAGGCAAAGGATACCGATTCTTGATCGTCAACTTGTTCAGTTCACGGTAGTCAATGCATAGTCTTACACTTCCGTCCTTCTTCTTGACAAATAATATAGGTACTCCCCAAGGTGATATGCTAGTTCGTATGAAACCCTTATCTAACAATTCTTGTAATTGGGTCTTCAACTCCTTTAGCACGGTAGGGGCCATCCTGTATGGTGCTTTAGACACCAACGCTGAACCTGGCATGAGGTCTATCACAAACTCTGTAGCCCTGTCCGATGGTAGACCTGGGAGATCCTCTGGAAATACATCTGGGAACTCTCGAACCACATCTATATCTTCCATCTTGTGTGACTCCGCCGTGATGTCAACTACAGATACTAGATACCCCACTCCCCCTTTCTCTAAGCATCTCTTAGCTTTTAGGGCGGAGAGGATCAGCTTCCGCTTCCTAGGTAACTTGGTACCAGTGAAGCTATACTCCTTCCCCATTTTGTTTGTAAGCACAAGCTTCCTTTCACCACATAATAGGATAGCTGAATGATGGCCTAGCCAATCCATTCCCAAGATGACATCAAAGTCTGCCATCTCGAGTAGTACCAAACTTGCTTCTAAGTCTCGGCCCTCAATACATACTGTACATGGTCCATAATATTCAGTCAAAGCCACTTCGACTCCTAGTGGAGAACGAACTATCAAGCTTGGGTTCAAGTGCTTGATCGGTAACTCCATTTGCTTCCCAAAGGAAACAGAAACAAAGGAGTGCGTGGCCCCAGAGTCAAAGAGTACTCTGGAGTTACACCAGCTACATTTACAATTCCTAAAATTTTATTGACCCTTAGTTCTACATGCTCACACACACAATGAAATAGTAAGCTAAATAGTAAGGGATAGAGTCATACTAGTGACCACATCAGGTGTTGCGGCTGCCTCCTCAGTAGTGACCGCAAATACTTTTCCTTGCTGGGGAGGTTGCTTCCTAGGTAGAGTGCAGGTCCTTGCAATATGACCCACTTGCTGACACTTGAAACATTTAATGTTTGGGTTGTGTCCAGCGAACTGTGGCACAGGTGGTGTCGTATTGTTCCTTGCAGGCACTGTAGCGGTCTGAGCCCTGTATGGGCGGAAAGCTCTATTGTCACCGCCACCCGAACCCTCAATAGCGGGTCTCTTCATTCCCCTGTTTTGTGGAAAGAAGTTGTCCCTCTGACTGGATTCTATCACTCTTGCAACATGTACCACCTCATTATAAATTTTCTCGTCCAGACCCAATATATGCTATCTGATGCCTCCACGCAGTCCCATGGTGAACCTACTTGTCTTGGTCTCTTCCTCTTGCATACTTGCCGGTGCGAAGAAAAATAACTCCTCGTACCTCTGCAGGTAAGCATCCACAGTCGACTGAGACTGCTACAAATTAAAGAACTCCTTCTCCATCTGATCTCTGAAACTCTTCGGAAAATATTTATCGAAGAAGGCAACCTTGAACACTTCCCAATCCACCTGCGTATGCTTCGTCTCCAGATATGCCGGTGTAGAATTCCACCAAGCATTCGCATCTTCCTTCAGCATATGTGTGGCAAACAGGACCTTTTCATCCTCTGTACAAGTCATCAGTCAAAAATTCTTCTCTATTTCTGCAACCCACTGTGCTGGCCACAATGGTTTCCCTGTCTTACCTGTGAATGAAGAAGGCTTCAACTTTAGGAACCTATCCACCACCCGACTTAGATCGTGCTGCCCCTGTGTGTTCATTCCGTACCATGGTGGTGGATACGGATAGGCTCCCTGATAAACAGAAGACAACGGGAACTGGTGCGGTGGTGGTACATTCTGTGCTTGGCCCATCGGCCCTGGACTACCATGCATCGGCTATGTAGTATTATTCCCTCCAGACTCAGGCGTACCTTCAGTGAGAACAGGACCCGGTGGCCTGAACATCTTCAACATCTCGCTCAGGAAGGGTTTCTGCTGAGCTTGCATTTGATAGACCAGATTTGTAACAATTATCTCAGAATTCCTGTGAGGAGGCCCAGGCAAATTTGTCGGTACCCTTGGAACCTGCTCTTCCTCAGCTACCGAGCTTGGCTCTCGAACATAGCCTGGTTCTACTTGTTCTTCTTCCTCGAGGCGCACCCTAGCCTGGTGACGCTTTCGGCCCCTATGACCGTTTCCGCCTACCATCTCAGACTATTCTGTTAGGATCTGAGAAGAAGACATAACACATGAGAACAATAATAGTGGTGTTAGTCTTGAACAATATAAGGCGAAACAATCGTAAAGTAAAAATTTCAATTTACAAAATTTTTTTTTTTTATAAAATTTTTCTAGCTGTTCTGGTGCTGACCGGTCGCAACATACCGGTCGACACTCTGTAGAAAAATGGTGCGACCGGTATAGTCGACCGGTCAGAATTTCATTCTGACCGAGGCATGGCGGTCGCAACCATTCTGGGGTACCGGTCGACCGGTATATCGACCGGTATGCCCAGAAAGGCTTTAAAATCGCGAAAAAATGAGAAAAATCTCACTTTTTCTTTCCTTCTCTTCTCCGGTGGCATTTCTCGTCTGGCTTCTGAGCTTCTACAGTCTGACCGGTCACCCTAGGAGTGATTTTCTTCTGATCCGGACTCGGCATATCGTCTCCAGGTAAGTCTCTTCCCTCTCTATCAAGTTTTTACAATTTTTCCATATCGTCTTTACCTAGAATTTTTTATTTTTCTTTGGTTGAGAGATTCTAACCGTAGGAACTCTTTTCCTTCGGTTTAGAAAGGATTTAGGGACCCCTAAGAGCAAAAGCCCTCAACTAATTTGAGGTTCCACCGAACGATTTTTGGAAAAATCGAATTTTTTCAATTTTTAACCTAGGTTTTTCAAAATTTCGAAATTTCGTGATTTTTCCTAAATTCTTGAAATTTATTGTTGTAATTTCCTGTGATTGATTTGTTTGAAGAGTGCGGGGTTACGTAAGTCCTCCTCCCCAAGTTTTTGAATGAGTTCAAGGCTTTTTCCCAATTTACTGTCGTTATGCTGCCGAAATTTCGACAATTTCTAACATTTTTCTTCTTGTTTTTTTTTTGTTTTACAGTTTAAATGGCTCCACGACGTGCTCTTGGCAAGCTTTCTCATGGCTCGGGCGTGAGTGCTCCTCAGCCACCAGCTCCACAACTCGACGAGCAGTGGTTCCGTTCTGAGGAGGCACAAGCCTGGTTCCCATGGTTTGATAGCAAAAACATTGAATCTGGACGACGAGTTAACTTGGAGCAATTGCACAGGTTTGATGTGCAAGCGGCTTTTGACAGGCTTGGGTGGGTGCCTGTCATTACTTACACTGAGACCACTCGTCCCAACCTAGTTAAGCATTTCTACGCCAACCTGGAGCTCCATCGGGATGTCAATGATCCCAATCAGGGTAGGGACTTGCGGATCTCCAGCTATTTTAAGGGCGTCCATATCTCCTTTGACACTCATCAGTTGGCTGACCTGTTAGGGGTTCCCAACGACGGAGATCTAGTGTATTGCCCTCCAAAAGTGAAGGGTTATCTGAGCGAGGATCTACGCCGAGAGATAGTGGAGCAGATACTGAATCCTGGGGCTCCTATGAAGGCTGCTAGTCTGAAGCCCCTGGTTCGAGTTTATAGCCGCATCATCCAGCACAACATTGTGCCTCAGAGCGGCCACTATAGTGAGTTATCTCAGCTCACTCAGTACATCACTTACTGCGTCTGCACAGGGGAGCGGGTCTCTCTCTCTTACCTCATCATCTGGACCTTGCATCAGGCGACTCTGGC
Source organism: Protea cynaroides (assembly GCA_028583415.1). Lineage (NCBI taxonomy): Eukaryota > Viridiplantae > Streptophyta > Magnoliopsida > Proteales > Proteaceae > Protea > Protea cynaroides. The sequence continues at coordinate 8,277,623 of CM053267.1, read as the reverse complement.
CGATCAAGCCAGTAACCTCCCATATGGTCATCTCATCACTACTCTCCTAAGGCGTCTACGAGTGAGCATGAGAGGCGAGGTGGCTGTGGAGGATACCATGACCTCCGACATCGACTGGGATGTCATTCTGAGGATGCAGATGGACAATCTGCCTATTAGTGATGACGAGTTGGAGGCTTGCCCCTGGCCCACTCAGGAGGGTAGCAGCCGCAGCAGCACCAGCAGTAGCAGCCGCAGCAGCACCAGCAGCGGAGGCTGAGAGTGATGATGACGATGATAGAGCAGAGGGTGTACCAGTGCCAGCTCCACAGCCTATACCTACAGCACCACCGTCTACATCTACAGCTGGACCGTCTCATCCCCCTCCAGACCCGGTGTTGAGCATGTTCACAGAGATCAGGGACACCCAGAGGGTCATCATAGAGTCTCAGCGAGAGATGGGTCAGGAGTTGGGACGTCTGGCTCGTAGCCTACGGGTGACATAGGACCAGGTACACTGGCTTAGGGTCGCTTACGAGCGAGATTATGACATAGCGGACCCTATTCCTCGTAGGCCCCCTACCCCATGATTGTCCCTTTTATTTTCTTCTCTTTTGACTGTTTATATAATAGGGTAACTGTCCGGTTTGTGGACTGTACCCTGTAGTACTAGTACATTTGATACTCTCTTTTCGTTTAATGAAAATTTTATGGTTCACCCTAACTAGTGCATGAGTATCATTGAATTCCATATTTAATATAGTGTATTATGCTCTTTCTTAGTCCGTCTCAGGTATCAAACAATGCTTAGGGTGTGTTTGTATTAATATTTTTAAATTTTTCTATCTCAGTTCATCGACTTAGTTACGTGCAATATGGTCTGTGGATAGAGTCCGAGGGCTCTGATACTAAGTTGTCACACCCCAATTCTGAACCAACCAGAATGGTGTGAGTGAACCGTCATTGAACCAACGGTTCACACCAGGATCTCGAATAGACCGTGTCCACTCATACAAACCATTGCACATAACCACAATTAGAATATAAATAATACAGCGGAAATCTTTAAATAGAATGAACTGAGTATCTATTGATAAATTAAATAAAATATCTCATTATTCAAATCCAATCATAAAATAAAATATCATTACATCTCTTTAAAAGTCAACCGAAAATAATTGAAACAAATAAATAAAATCAATCACAGGTACATGCAGAAAGGGCACTCACATGAAGCGTCATGCTCGTCCTCTTCTGCCTGTACACCCAGAGCAGCAACATTACCATAGGTCGGAGCGTTCATATAGTCATCCACCGTGTATCCTGCATCAACATTTAAAAACAATGTGTACACAAAGGGTGAGCTCACAACTTAGCTCAGTAAGACAATCAGACAGTTTCATAATATTATGCATGAGTAACAAACATTTTATGCTGTGGTCTGGTTTAACTTTGCAATGTGCTATAGAAAGGTTTGGTGGCCCCCGCACCTCTATACACGAGTGTGTGGCACCTCATGGATCACACCACCATTGGCCCACATGCACCCATCATGGAATAGAAATGGAGCTAAGATATCCCCGTACCTCCCTTGATTCTCTACCCATATCAGTACCTAAGCCCCTACTGGCCAGGGCTTGCAAACTAGGTTCGCAACTAACCAATCCTATATGTCATCAATGTAGGCTCTATCCCAGCACAGCCGTCTACGGCATAGAGATAGAGCTAAGGCATCCCCGTACCTCCCCTGATACCCTATCCGCAACTAACCCACTAGGATAGAACAATACGCAGGTAGACCCTATCCCAACATAAGTCCCTACGGCATAGAGATAGAGCTAAAGCATCGTGGACAAACCAGCGTCAACCTCAGAAACCACAGTGCCACATCACCATGGCCAGGCCAGCATCAACATCGGAGACCACCGTACTACGACCTTCCCCTAATGCCCCACACGTACCAAGCATGTTGAAATAGAATACTACAAAAGTATCAATGTGAGGAATGATCCCAGGCTCCATGCCCCACTCCACACACCAACGAAAACAATCACATGCCTAACAATCACATCCTATCAATGCATGAGCAATAATAATAACTGAAAGTAAAAGATGGCATTTGAATATGCACAAACATCACATCATATATATTCAGGTTAATAACAACAATTTACTGTCCATTAATCATTAGGGTTTAGGTCAGATTCCCTTACCTGACGCTCGTTTAATAGCTTGCTCCACGTCGCAAGATTCAAACGTGCTATCACAAAGTCCTACATAATAATAGGGTTTCATTAGAATAGTTTCTTAGGGTATCACGTTTGTCAGAAACCAACAAAGTCCAAAACCAGCCTTTCAGAGCTGACCGGTCGCAACATACCGGTTGCAGCTCTGTGAGCAAACTAGCAACCGGTATGGTCGATCAGTATGTCTCCGAAAGACCATACTTTGGGTTTATCGACTGTCGTCGATCATTCTCCATAGTTTTCCAGGGTTTCTCCTATCCATTCTAAGTCTGAGCTTGGAGTTAGAGTTATCTCCAACCCATTTAAGTCTAGTTTCGATGATAATCATCCTAGAACTCGAATCTAGGGTTTGACGGCAACTTAGGGTTTAATATCCAATTAGGGATTTAAATCAATACCTGCTTTGCATGGTATTGATCCAACTATACAACTATCCTAAAGTCATAGAGTAAGAAGAATGATTAAAACACTTACCGTTGACTGGCGTAAAGTGAGCGTCGTCGAACGGCAATGGCAGCACTTCCTTCTTCTTCCTAGCTTCTTCTCCTTTCCAACCTCCTTCTCTTCTCTAGGGTTTGTGAGAGATAATGGAAAGGATTTGAGGAGGTTTAAGAGTGTTTATATAGGCTAAGATTAGGCTTTAGTAACCCTATTAGGATTAGGAAGGTCCAAGTATTAGGGTTTAGGAAAGTGGGACCCGCAGAGATCAATTTCTGGATCTCCGTAGTCAGCTGCGTAGAGCTGACCGGTCGACCGGTACCATGACCGGTACCATCGACCGGTCAACATAAAATAACACTTATTTGACCGTCTTTGATCCGATTTCGTACCTGTTTGTCATCCGCTCATCCCGTCTAGCCCAGTGATGATCGGAAGTCCTGCTACAACATGAAATCAAGGTTTAGACCGGGTTCACGGAGTGCGGGTCTTACATGACGTGTGGGTGAGTAGTAGTTGGCGTGAGACGGAGTCTATGGTAGGAGGTAACAAGCCTGAAGGGTTTGAAGGACCTGGATGGGGATTCACTTGTAGATGGAGTTTAGAAATCTGGGATCTAGTATTCTTCTTTTACCTTACCCAGTGTATGAGAGTTGGAGGCTAGAGCTGTAGGTGGGACTGAAAGTGTTGGCTGAATCTCAATATGACACCATAGTAGTACATTACCTGAGACCTAATTAATAAACTCATTTCATTTCATTAGATGTTGTATGATGCATGCATGTGGTACTAGACTTCTTACTTAGTTGGGATGGGAGCTTACCCTCGTATCGATACTTCTTTTTAGAAGGTGATACAAGTGACTATACTGTGGCTCAGTTTATAGAGGATTTACTAGTTAATGATGCTATCGGTGCTGAGGGTGTTGTGGGAGAGCATGGCGAAGGCTGTACTTGCAGTGACTGCATATATGCTTAACGCACTCCTCTTTACACTTTTTCCTTTTACTTTTTGACTCTAATGTGGATAGACATTGAGATCTATCCGAAACAATGATTACAAATTTACTCTTTAATTCAGGATATTTGTATATTAGATATTATGATATTTGTGAAGACTATTGTGATGGAGGTTTATAAGACTTGACTTATTTTTATGATATGATATCATGTAGTTGTCATCTATCATTTATTATTGCTTTCACTATTATTACTTTAATTGCTTTCATTATTAATGTGGTTATTGCTTGTGTAGACTGTGAGATTTGTATGGTAGGTCACTATAGTTATCAATTGCTGGAAGATTCTGGTTGGCTATTGAGTTGATCCAGATATCATGCCTCATTCCCCAGAATGAGCCGTGACAACACTTGGTATCAGAATGCTTGTACTCTGATTCTACCTAAGGATTATCCCTGCACACGTGTTGTCACGTGTTAATGACAGATGGTTAGGATTAAATTTAAAAGACATGTATGAACCAACAATGGTAAGTAGGGAAATAATATCTTAGTTGAACCATACTACATGTAACGGTCATCCCTGAGAGGATCGAGTTCGGGAAATCTAGTCCTCCAAGATAAAACATCACGTCAAAACCTGAAAAAAAAATTTACATTCACAAAATACCATAACATTCATGTACTTGACATTCAAAAGATAACTAATCTGCATAGTGAAAAATCATAGCCATAACATAGATACAATGAAAGGTATCTACAAAGATCATGGTGGACAAAAAGTATACTATCGTGTCTTGTCTCCATAACTTAGCTCATTGGGTCTCACCCCTTATCGGTCTATCGGATCTTGCCTTTCAACTTGTTCTTTTACATTCTTGCTGTTATTTCTTTCATAGGTTCCTTCATTTATTTTCTTTATCTAATCATAATTCTGTTCACCTTCTCATTACATAGTTATTTTCATTCAAAGATGGCTTGTCATAGCATAACACACTCCATTTATTCTAAAGTAAAGTTACTGTTCATCTTTACTTCATTTTGACACAATTTATTCATAAGCATTCATTGCCCATATCAACTTGCTGAAACATTTTACTACATGATACTTGTAAGATCACATCAGATTATTCAACATTGTAAGTCATTCAATAAACTGGAACTACTACTGTACTAAGCATAATCAGCATGATAATGATAACCACTTTCAAAAACATGCTTTTCTAAATTTATCTATTATTACTTCATGCATATAGGTCCCATTCATTCATTCAACCATTGCATATCCTCATTCTTTAGCTACATACATACAAGGCATTCAATATAAGTAGGGGTTCTTAGGGTCCATGTGCAACATAATAGGGCCTTAGGTAAAAAATTCAGCAAAACTGAATTTTTAGACTTTCTCAGTGCAAATGGCTGAGATTTCCTAAAGTAAGGGCTACTATGAATATGCTCTAACCGAGAATGATGTATTAGGAGGGTGTACTCCAAGGTTGATGAATTTTCATAGAGTTTTTTATGTTCTAGTGCAACTTAATAGGATCTTAGGCAGAAATTTTAGCAAAGCTGAATTTTGTCTTGTTTCAATGCAAAGGAGTGAGGTCTCTTATGGTAAGGAGTATACTAGATATGAGAGTATATCCAGGGGGGTTAAGGAGCTCAATCTAATCATAGTGAAGAATTAATTTGAGTGGTTGGATGCCTACTCAAACTTTAATACCATAGTAATTTAATGAACAGCTTAAGGAAAGGAAGGAGCTTCCAAGCTAAAGTGTCTGGAAGGGAGGTCACTTTGGGGAATAGGACCTAGGTACTGAAATTAATCATACCCATGGTTATCATATTCATTTTGGGGTTTGCTCATGCAATTATTAAAGGATTTGGGCATGCTTTAATGTAGCTCTTTGTTGAGCTCCACCTTTGCTAATTTTTCAACCTTACTAGTGAAAGCTTTATAAAGGGATTCTTTTTGCAAGGTGAGTGGGTACTTAAATGTAGTAGGCTATGTAGGAATTCCACTAAACTTGGCACACACCTTCCCAACAATGTGATTTAGGTCCCTGAGAAGAAATTTCTTAAAAATTCGATCACAATCCATCAATTAACTTAGCCAACTTATGCAAAAAGTCCAAATTTCAGTTTTACTGAAATTTTCACCAATGGCTCTATTGTGTTGCACATGGGCATTAAGGATCCCATGGAATCTCGCCAAACATGGTACATAATTTCCCCACAATGTGGTCTAGGTCTCTAAAAGAAATTTCTTAGAAATCCAATCAATAACCATCATTTTAGACTTAACTAATTCATGCAAAAGTCCAAATTCTGTTATGCTAAAATTTAGCCCTATGGTCCTATTGTGTTGCACAAGGGCATCAAAAAAATCCCTTGGAATCTCACCAAACTTGGTACACACTTTCCCAACACTGTGTTATAGGTCCCAATATCATTGCATCATTTGTGATCCTCAACAAGTCTCATGACATTAATTGAACACCCCATTTAACAATTTAAAATTTTTTAAAGGAGATTTCTGCATTTAAAATGACATGAGCTACATATAGCTCAAATGAAACCCAAAACACCTCCAATCCACTGATTTAAACATGATCCCACTTGACTAAATTCGTTTGCAAGATTTTCCTACAAAAACCCCCCCTTTTCCAATGCATATTTAATACTTAAACATGAATTTCTCTCATGAAAATGGGTATGATGAACAATTTGACTGTTCCTTATCCCCAACCTCATGCATGGTTTGTGAAACCATAACCAGAATCATATTTCTCACTCTTAGCAACCCACATTCACTTATTCCATGAACAAAATGTGAGACTCACCTGATTTCCCTTGCACAAATGGCTTCCAACACTAGAACCTCTAAAAATCAGCAACCCAATTTGGTTTTTCAGCTTTGCTTTGCTACAACTTCTTCCCGATATCACCCAAAACGAATTTCCCTCTTCTAAAATCCTCATCTAGGCTGATGAACTTCAACTAACACCCCTTCTTGCTGAAAAACTCCATAGGTTCAGCACTTCGAACAACTTCAAACTCTCCAAGCATCAAAATCACACAATCCACAAAATAGAAAAGAAGGAACTCTCTCTCTCTCTCTCTCTCTCTCTCTCTCTCTCTCTCCTCTAGCCAATGAATTTCAGTTTTGGCAAGGAGAAAATCAGAAAAATTGATTTTCCTCTTCTTTTTTTATTCAAAATTCATTTAAGGGAAAATCCATTTCTTACCCTTGCTAGCCATCCATTGAATGAAGGGAGAACCCATACCTCTGGAGTACCCTTCACTTTAATTTAGGTCTACTCCTAGATTCTATTTTCTCAACTTGCATGCATTCATATTTTAAGGGTTTAGGTTGCCCTTTTATTTCAGGCACAAAAAATTACCTTAAACAAAACCACCTAATTCCTTCCATGTCCTTTTGTTCCCAAAAGTGGAAAGAACTTCGTCAACCAATAGTGCTTCACTATTGGAATCTTTTTGTCTCATAGAATAAAACTTATAAATTCACTCTCATTTTGCCTCTCAAGTGCCTTGATCCTTTGACCTCTAGGTTCCAAACCCATTTAATGCTAAAGATTTAACCATTGAACCAACTTATGACATCTTGCACATATCCTAACAATTAAAACTCACATAAAAGTGATTAGTGCTAATTTAAGCATAATATATATGCACACATTAATCATTTCTAAAACCACAAAAATAATAAATATTACCTAATTTATCGGCATATATAGAGAAACCTATACTCATTGCAACAATTAACCTTCCTTTCAACCTACACCAACACAAATAAAATATGTTAAGGTAGTTCTAACAACTTGGGTTGTTACACTATAAGTAGAGAATAATGCACAATAATGAATAAGAACAAAAGTATATGTATATATATACCGATGACGAGTACAAAATTTGGGTATAGTCCACAGCCCGGACAGTTACCCTATCAGTGTGATGTACAAAATTTTGCTAATTCTGGGTGATATGACTCACAAGATCAAGTCATTATCCCCAATATAAAAAGAAGAAAAGCTAGACAGTAATCATAAGTACAAGTTAAGTGAAGAGATAGGTGATCACTAAGGGTCAATAGCAAGTGGTGGATCTGAACCACTCTACTGAGCTATTGGTGGAGTAGGCACACGTAGATGATATCCCTCTACCGGATCCTGATGGTACAAATGGAGAATCACCCCAGCAGATACCATGAAGGCTCGAACCTGGCGAAGGTCCTCATCAAAGGCATCCTAGTGCCTCGCAATGGCTTGCTAAACATGTTGCATGCTGGCTAGCTCCTCTACTATTTTTTGCTAACCCTCCTGGAGGACAATAAACATCTACTCAATACGGGCCATGTGACCACGAGGTCAGGCAGCTGCTATAGAAGTAGAGGCCCCGTCTCCCTCAGGGGCATCCGAATCATCATCACTGTTCTGCTGGACAACCACTCTATGAGCCACTGGGTGTTGGTGTCTTGCTTTCCACTTTCCACTCTGGTCTCTCTATGGCCTCAAGCGCAGGATCATCCATCACGACCTCATGGAGCTTCACCTTGATGATAGAGGTCTAGAAAAATGGGGAAGATTCCTTCCCATTTCTGATCTCCTCACCAACAGTTTCCACTCCAAAGTGGGCAAAGATACGAGACAGTAGATGACCATATGGCAACTTGCCCTTGGCCAAGTAATCTATAATGAATAGTATGTGGCGCAAGATGATGTAAGGAAGACATAGCCACTCTCCCTGCAAGAGACTATAAGTCATGTACATGCCAAAGTAGTTCAGCTCGTCCCTATAACCAGCTCTGGGTAGTATGTTATGCTGTATGATCTTGCTAATCACCTTAGGGATGGGGAAAAAGTTGGGCTCTATGTTGCCATTCTCCACATCCAACTTCTCAAGACGAATGAGGGTCTCCAACATAGTGTCCCATTTATCATCGGGACAATCTATATCCTCTTGTGAGCCATAGTAAGTCCGCGTACCTTCTGTGGACAAGCCCAAAATGGCGGTGAGGCTGTCAATGTCCAGATCAATCTTGACACCCTTCACCCTGCTAGTAAGGTGAAAGACTCCATGTTCTCCTACCACATGTCCTAGGTTTTAAAAGAAATGGCACACTAGGTTGGGATATACATCATCCCTATTGTGCAATGTAAAAGTCCAACCCATATCGTCGAAGTGTAACTTTCTGGAAAACCTCTCTAATTCCTCTAAGGCTACATATCTACCGGCCTCAACTTCCACATGGCCAAACATGGCCCAAATCTGGCTGGCCTAATAAGAATTAAACCTAGTATGACCATATTGCCATGATCGGTTGGCCCTACCATCCCTGTTGCGTCGAGCCATGAGGTCTACACAAAATAATGGGAAAAAATAGAGAGACCGACCAATACTGATGTTAAATGCCTAATGCAAGCGTCCGGTACTCTAATGGAGAGGAAAGCCCTGGAGCATAACCAAAATCGAAGAAATAAAAATGGAAGGGAAGAGAAACTCACCGGTAATACTGAAAGACCAATGAGACTTCAATGTCACTAGAAGATCACCAAGATAAAGATGAAAAACACTTGGGAAAACACCAAGGGAGTATTTTCTCTCCTTTCATGCAGAAATTGAACAGTGTGGGTTCAAAAAGAGAACCCATGAACCATTTAAAACCATAGAAATTCCGTGGGACCTGAGGTCCGGTGACTTAAAATCTAGCTCCAGAACCATCCTCCGAAAAAGACAAAGGTCACGTTGTATTGTGGTTTTGGCTCCCAAATTCTGGAGCCAATGAAATTGTCTCACCTATGTACTGAGTCAAAGGGTTAAATGGATATAATACCCGTCCTTCCCTCTGAATGGCTCATTGAAAGTGGTCTATATAGACAAAAGGGTGTGGATGGTCCGAAATCAGAGGGAACAACATCCGTTAGTTCCTTCGCTTCACTTCTAGAAGGTTTTGAGACCTTAGGTGGAGGTGAAACCGGATGGTCTTGCCTTCGGATCTTCCACCAGTTGTGTAAGACCCGCACTCCATGAACCCGATTTAAACATTGAATTCATGTCGTAACAGGTCTTCCAATCATCACCGAACCAGATGGGACGAGCAGATGACAAACAAGTACGAAACAGACCAAATTAAGTATGAATTAATTCATACCGGTCGATGGTACCGGTCTTGGTACCGGTCGACCGGTATAGTCTGCGTAGCAGACCACTAAGATCCGAAAATGGATCTCTACGGGTCTCACTTTCTAAATTTCAAACCGAAGGACTTTCCTAATGCTAGGAGGCTTCCTAAACCTAAACCTAGCCTATATAAACCTCTCTAAACCTCTTAAAACCTCTTCCATGATCCTCACAAACCCTAGAAAGGAGAAAGAGGCTGAAGAAGGAAAAGAAGCTAGGAAGGAAAGGGAAGAGCCGACATTGCCATTCAACGAAGAACAAGTTACCGCAAGTCAACGGTAAGTGCTCAAACCTTCCTCTACCATAAGAAATCTAGAATGGTTAGTTGTAGTTGGATCAATACCATTCAAAGCGAGGTATTTATCTAAACCCTATGTTGCCGTCAAAACCTAATTTAGTCGATAAACCCTAAATTCAAGTTCTAGGTTGAGATCATCGAAACTATGACTTGAATGGAGTTGGAAACAACTCTAACTCAATGCTTAGACCTAGGATGTGTAGGAGAAATCCTATGATCAATAGAGGGTGACCGACGGAAGGTGAAAACCAAGTTTATGGTCTTTCAGAGACATACCGGTCGAACCATACCGGTCGGACCATATGCGACCGGTACCACGATTGGTACCTCTCGGGGACTGGTCTGTGGGTACCGGCCGACCATACCGGTCGTAGGTTTTCCCCACAGTGCTACGACCGGTACCTGTGATCGGTCAGCTCTGTGACATGTGTTTTGTCATTGTTGGTTTTTGACCAATGTAAACCTATTCTAACTAAACCCTAATATCGTGTAGGACCTTGTGACAGTACGTTTGGACCTTGTAACGTAGAGCGAACTATCAAACAAGCGTCAGGTGAGGGAACAAGACCTAAACTAATTGGCTAATAATAAATTATTTTTGTTTATTGAGTCCATTACCGTGAATGATTCTATGTTTGTATGATTGTAATGTGCATATCACATGTCATCCACTATTCCTGTTATTACTGTTCATGCATATTTTATTTCTGTTTATTTTTAATATGATGATGATGATGATGCTAGGAATAGGCATGTGAATGTTTGTGTGTGGTTAGTGTACTTGATGCGAGTGGGGCATTAGGGGGAGGACGTGACACTGTGGTTCAGCCTGGTCACCAGACTTTAGCTCTATCTCTACTCAAGTCTTGTCCATTAATATTGTCATATCACCATTACCTTATCAGAGCTATTACGTCGTAGGGCATCAGGGGAGGTGGTCTCGGACCGTGTAGTCTCTAACTCTGCCAGGGGGCCTTAGCTCTATCTCTATGGACGTATTGAGTGATGCTGGGGTGAGGCCTTGGATACACTATTTGACATTAGGATTGGTTAGTTGCGAGCCCAGTTTGCAAGCCCTCACCAACAGGGGCTTACGTGTTGGTATGGGTGCATGTGGTACAGCAATGTCGATACTCATTGGGTAAATTGTTTCCATGGTGGGTGCTTGTGGGACGAGAATGCCGATATTCATTGGGCGGCTTCACACACTCATGTATAGAGGTGAGGTAGCCTCCGAACCTTTCTATTGCATATTGCAAACTTATGTACCAGACCAAAGATATGAATTGAATGCATGCATATGTTTGTTGTATTGTTTTGTTTACTCACTGAGCTCAAGTTGGAGAGCTGACCCTCGCGCGTACAATTCTTTTTAGTTTCTGATGTTGCAGGTATTACGGTTAAAGATTATGCCGACACGCTAACATATGAACAGGTGGCGACTATGATGAGCAAGCTGTGTAGGACTATTGTGATTCGTCAAGCTAGCATTCTAATTATGGATACGCTTAATATTTAATTTCTGTATTTGGATATTGTAATATGTATTAAATTATGTTTTGGTTACTAAGAGATAAATAAAATATAATTATTTATCATGACTAGATCTCAGTTCATTATCTGTAACTTTCGCTATTTACTTTATTTATCTCTGATTAATGTGGAATGTGTTTTGGTTTAACAAAAATGGGGATAGTCTAGTCGAGATCCTGGTTGAACCGTTGATTTATTGACGGTTCATCACACCATTCTGGTTGGTGCAGAATTGGGGTGTGACAACTTGGTATCAGAGCTCTCAGGCCTTGCCCATCAAACCTGAATACTTCCATTGGAGTCCATGAACTGAGTTAGGATAAATTAAAAGCTTTAATACAAACACACCATAAGCACCTGTATTGGTTGAGACAGAACTTAAACAAGACAATAATGTATATATTAACGATAGAACTATATATATACACAAACAGAAAAAGAAAATTCAAAACTTATCCTGATAAACAAATAATATAGGGTATGATCTATAAGTCGGGCAGTTATCTAAGTATACAAAGGATATAGTACAATAAGAAGAAGGAAGCATCTGTAAAGCAGAAAAGTTGGAATACCAAGTTGGTACTCACAAGATGTGAAACTCGATGTGTGATAGAGAAAGGAGAAAAATGGCTAGTAACGCCTAAATCCCTGCAAAAGTAAAGGGAAAGATCTTGGGCTAAATCCAACAGAGATAGGAGAATAATGGCCATACATTAAGAATAAGAGTAACTACAAGAAGATAAAGCTATACTCTTGGGTGACATGGATACTCTAAGTGAGATCCACCACAAGCTAATCCATTACCCACTACGCATTAAACAGAAGTTGCAACTTGACCCCACCACTATCTGGGTTGAGAATGGGTAAGAAAAACTCATCTGAGTAGATGCTAAATAATGATAATCATATTAGAACAAATCAAAGGAGGTGAACAACCAGGCCACTCCAGTCAATCTACCTGGACTACCAAGTGTCTCGGCTATGGTTGTAATAAACTTGGTCCAATAAAATACAAGAGCAACAACAGATGAGATCGATTATGCAAGTTGCCAATGCTACACCAACACCTCTAGGTCAGTCCATGTACAGTACTAATTGGTATCAACACTGTACCTCCAGCACATGTAACCTATAGCACAGTGCCTACCATACAACAAGTCCTAGTAATGCACACCCTAGTGTAGATGCTTGGTGCACAACAAGCAATGTATCAAGGTGGTTACCCTTATCAGTCATCGATGTATGGGATAGCTGCATCATGACAAAATGATCTGACCAAGGATTGGGAAATATTTTCTGAAGACGAAGCTTTAAACATTTTCAACAAAGGATCAAATATATTGTAGTCATATAACTAGATAGGTTATATAGGATGCGGTGCATTATTGATTTACTTTTATGATTATAGAGGATGCACATACCTGATTTTAAATTTTCGTGTCTTGACAGGATACCATCTTGATTCAACATGCCAGTTGGAGTTATAGATGTTATATTCTTAGAATTAGTCCTGATTATACCAATCTAAGCTACTCTCATGATCGACAACATGAGCAAAGATATGAGCTAAATGAACAGTAAATGTTTAATCATGTTGAGCGTACATCTTTTTTATTATACCTAATTTATTGATGTACCAAATCTTTCTCCATATTTATTTCAATAGTGCCTCGACCAATGGCATTATATACTCGATAGAACCTGTAATCATGAGGTTAAGAACTATAAAACCTCTATTTCCATGTATTTGAACCACCGTGCAACTTAACGACCTTTTGATGCCGGTTGGATTACCACAGATTTACTCTTGATCTTTTAAACCTAAGTTCACTAGATAAAGCAAGTGTTCGTCATTATACTAAATTGAAAGAAGGAAATGAATTTCTTTTGGATAAACATTCTGATTCTTACATTTCTCGACATCTATTGAAAAGATGTTTAGTGATAATGGAATTATTGGAAGAAAGATGATTGGATTTAGATTAAATGCTATAGCCAATGAACCTCAGATAAAGTAATGGAGGATTTATTTCGAGATTACTGAATGAAAGGATATGAGTCATGTCTATAAAAGAGTGCATGAGAAAGAAAGTAAGTAACAATCACAAGATATTTTTCGAGGTATATGAAAGAGAGATCAGGTAGAACAACAAGGATAAGATAATGAGTTTCTTTCAAGATAGGAGATTTTGACGATAGTCTTTGAAAAATTAAGAGATGAAGGAACTAGACAAGCTCTTAAGGCCTTTATACCAGATTTGCTAGTTCAAACCCTTTTGGACTAGATGTTGTATTGGATGAGTGTTATGAATAATGTTCGAATCATATGAATGGACAGAATTTGGATGCAACCTAAATCGACTTGAGATGGTAGACTTTGACGTCATCTTGGGAATAGACTGGTTGTCTCAACACTCCACAAAGTTGTTATGTGCATAGAAGAGGTTATCATTCAAGAATAAAGATGGAATATAATTGAGTTTTATTAGAGGCATGTTGCCTAAGAAGAAAAGCTGATCCCCTCTATGCTAAAGGCGAAGAGATGCTTTGAAGAGAAAAAATTGGACATGTGGTATCTGTAGTATACGTTCCCAAAGAAGCACCACAATGGAAGATATTGATGTGATGTATAAATTTTCTAATGTGTTTCCAGGAGACTTACCTGGGTTACCATCTGATCATATGACCGAGTTCATCATCGACTTGTTACCAAGGACGATACTTGTGTCAAAGGAACCTATAGAGTAGTTCCTATGTAGTTGAAGGGATTGAGACTCAACTACAAGAGTCATTAGACTAAGGTCCTAATAGGCTAAGTATTGCATCACGGGGAGCGCCAATGCAATTCATGAAGAAGAAGGACGGTAGTGTCAGATTATGTATAGACTACTGGGAACTAAACAAGCTTACGATCAAGAATTGATAATTATTACCTCAGATCGATGACTTGTTTAAACAGTTGCAAGGAGCAAAGGTATTTTCTAAGATTGATCTTCGGTTGAGATACATCAGTTGAAGAATTTGGACAGCGATATTCCGAAGATAGTTTTTAGAATCGGGATTGGACATTATGAGTTCCCGATTATGACGGTTGGATTAACCAATGCCCTTACATCTTTTATGGAACTGATGAACTGAGTGTTTCATGACATGTTGGACACGTTGGTCATAGTTTTTATAGATGGTATTTTAGTTTATTCCAAGAATGAAGCAACTCATTCAATGGATCTTGGAATAGCTTCACAATAGCTGAGAAGGGAAAAGCTTTATGTCATGTCCAAGAAATATGAGACCTAAATAAACGAAGTGATCTTCTTAGATCACATAGCATCATAAAAAGGGATAAAAGTGGACTCTATTAAGATAGAAGTAATCATATGGTGAGAAACACCTAAAGAATATTGTGAAGATCAAAAGTTTCTTGGGTTTAACTGGTTATTACAGATGATTTGAAGAGGACCACTCTAAGATCGCAATACCTCTTACCAAGCTAACCTGGAAGGGAGAGGAGTTTAATTGGACTGACAAGTGTGACGAATGTTTCCAAACTCTAAAAAATAAGGTTGATATCAGCTTCCATCTTGATCGTTCTGGTACTAGGGAAACCCTTTACCCTATACATCGAAGCTTTCGGATTGGATCTAGGATGCGGGTTGATGCAAGGTAAATAAGTGATTGCATATGCTTTAAGAAAACTGAAGGAGCATTAAAAGAATTACCCTACTCATGACTTGGAATTATCGGTGATGAATTATGAAATCAAGACTTGAAGACATTATCTATACGGAAAAGAATTTAGATTAAATGGGAACACAAGAGTTTTATTTATCTCTTCACCAGAAAGAGTTGAACATGAGGATAAAAATAGCCAAAATTGCCCAAGGATTTAGACTGTGATATTGAGTGTCACCTGAGCAAGGCTAATGTAGTAGCTAAGGCCTTAAAGAAAAAGGGAATTATAAAGTCCAAGGAAGGACCTAGTATAAATGTTGTCTTATGTTTCGCAGCAATAGATTCAGATTTGGAAGGAGAGTAACATATAATAGAAACTCGTGATGATCTAATTGAGCGAGAACTTATTGATGAACTTATGGAGCAATAGTTCCTCGCTTGCGTTCACAACATTAATGATCATCTCTGAATTGATAAACGAAGTAAAGGTAGTAATTTTGTTAGATCTATATCTAAGAGCGGGGAAAGAAGATTTAGAGAAGGAAAAACCTAACCCTGACTTACTTTGGATGCGGAGATGGTACTCAGATGCAGAGGTTGATTCTGAATACCTAAAGATAAAGACTCAGATATCATGAAGAGGATAATGATAAGAGCCCATTGTACTCAATATTCAGGACATCCTGGAGTATCAATATGTATCATGACCTGAAGAGATTGTACTGGTAAAGAGGAATGATAACAAATGTGGCTTTGTGCGTGTTTCAGTGTTTGAATTATCAGAAAGTAAAGGCTGAAAGAAAAAGACCAACACGGCTTACTACAACCACTATCGAAGCCAGTCTGGAAGTGAAACTGCTTTACAATGAACTATGCCATTGATTTGCCACTGACTCCTAGATCGATTGACGCAGTTTGGGTGATTGTTGATCACCTTAGAAAGATAGCTCATTTCGTTGCTATACAACCTCGGTATGCTTTGGAGCGGCTAACTAAGCTATATGTGGATTGAATTGGCTACCAAGCTACTATGTAGATGTCACCTATATAGAATGGTACGGTAGAAATGTCAAATTCTTTTATTTTGGAATAAAATTGGTGAATAAGGAATGGTAAGACCTGAGTATGTTGAAGAAACCTGTCGAGTAGCAGACAAGGTCAAAGAAAAGGGCCAAGATAGCTCAAGTTTCTCAGAAGAGACACCAAGACCTCGAGTTTGCCATAAGTGACAAAGTGTTCTTGAAGATATCAATTATGCATGGATTAAAAACCATTCAACAAGAAGGGAAAGTTGTATCCGATATATGTTTTGGACCTCATAAAATTTAGAGAGACGTAGAAATGTTGTATATCAACTAGCGTTACCGCTGTCCATGTCTAGTGTGCATGACATATTTCGCGTGTTTCCATTGAAGAAGTACATTGGGGATCCATATCAAAGGTATTGACCACAGATCCACTAGATCAGATAGAAGATTTAACCATTGAAGTGGTACCAGCCTAGTTCACTGGTTGAAAGGTACAATATCTCCAAAGCTGAGATAATTATTATATGAAGGTTACCTGGCAAAGACAAGACGTGGAGAAGATTGCATGGAAAGAAGAAGATGCAATGCGGAAATAGAATTCCCACCTATTGACTCCGAAGTAAATTCAAATTTTAAGGACAAAATTTATTTTAAGGAGGGGGGAGTTGTAAGATCCGTACGTTTAAATTTCGAGGATGAAATTTCTTTTAAGGGTGGTGGAGTTGTAAGACCCGCACTCCATGAACCCGATTTAAACATTGAATTCATCTCGTAATAGGTCTTCCAATCATCATCGGGCCAGACGGGACGAGTGGATGATAAACAGGTACAAAATGGATAGAATTAAGTATGAATTAATTTATACTGGTCGATGGTACCGGTCGACCGGTATAGCCTGCGCAGCAGACCACTATGATTCGAAAATGGATCTCTACGGGTCTCACTTTCCAAATTTCAAATCGAAGGACTTTCCTAATGCTAGGAGGCTTCGTAAACCTAAACCTAGCCTATATAAATCTCTCTAAACCTTTTAAAACCTCTTCCATGATCCTCACAAACCCTAGAAAGGAGAATGAGGCTGAAGAAGGAGAAGAAGCTAGGAAGGAAACGGAAGAGCCGACATTGCTGTTCAACGAAGAACAAGCTACCGCAAGTCAACGGAATGTGCTCAAACCTTCCTCTACCATAAGTAATCTAGAATGGTTAGTTGTAGTTGGATCAATACCATGCAAAGCGAGGTATTGATCTAAACCCTATGTTGCCGTCAAATCCTAATTTAGTCGATAAACCCTAGATTCAAGTTCTAAGTTGAGATCATCGAAACTAGGACTTGAATGGAGTTGGAAACAACTCTAACTCAATGCTTATGTCACACCCCAATTCTGAACCAACCAGAATGGTGTGAGTGAACCATCATTGAACCAACGGTTCACACCAGGATCTCGAATAGACCGTGTCCACTCATACAAACCATTGCACAAAACCACAATCAGAATATAAATAGTACAACGGAAGTTTGTAAATAAATGAACTGAGAATCTATTGATAAATTTAAATAAAATATCCAATTATTCAAATTCAAACATAAAATATAATATCCTTACATCCACTTATTCCAACTGAAAATAACTGAAAATAAATAAAAGTCAAATCAAAGGTACACGTAGAAAGGGCACTCGCATGAAGCGACATGCTCGTCCTCTCCTGCCTGCACACCCAAAGCAGCAGCACCACCATACGCCGGAGCGTTCATATAGTCGTCCACCGTGCAACCTGCATCAACATCTAAAAACAATGTGCCTATAAAGGGTGAGCTCACAACTTAGCTCAGTAAGACAATCAGATAGTTTCACAATATTATGCATGAGTAACAAACATTTTACGCTGTAGTCTGGTTTAAGTTTGCAATGTGCTATAGAAAGGTTTGGTGGCCCCCGCACCTCTATACACGAGTGTGTGGCACCTCATGGATCACACCACCATTGGCCCACATGCACCCATCATGGAATAGAGATAGAGCTATAATATCTTCGTACCTCCCCTGATGCTCTACCCATACCAGTACCTAAGCCCCTACTGGCCAGGGCTTGCAAACTGGGCTCGCCACTAACCAATCCTATATGTCATCAATGTAGGCTCTATCCCAGCATAGCCGTCTACGACATAAAGATAGAGCTAAGGCATCCCCGTACCTCCCCTGATACCCTATCCGCAACTAACCCACTAGGATAGAACAATACGCAGGTAGACCCTATCCCAACATAACTCCCTACGACATAGAGATAGAGCTAAAGCATCGTGGACAAGCCAGCGTCAACCTCGGAGACCACAGTGCCACATAGCCATGGCTAGGACAACATCAACATCGGAGACCACCGTACCACGACCTTCCCCTGATGCCCCACCCGTACCAAGCATGTTAAGATAGAATACTACAAAATTACCAGTGTGAGGAATGATCCCAGGCTCCATGCCCCACTCTACACACCAACGGAAACAATCACATGCCTAACAATCACATCCTATCATGCATGAACAATAATAATGGAAAGTAAAGGATGACATGTGAATATGCACAAACATCACATCATATATATTCAAGTTATTAACAACGATTTACTGTCCATTAATTATTAGGGTTTCAGATTCCTTACCAGACGCTCGTTTGATAGCTTGCTCCACGTCGCAAGATCCAACGGAATATCACAAAGTCCTACAATATTATTAGGGTTTTATTAGAATAGTTTCTTAGGGTTTCACATTGGTCGAAAAACCAACAAAGTCCAAAACCAGTCCTTCAGAGCTGACCGGTCGCAACTTACCGGTTGCAGCTCTGTGAGAAAACTAGCAACCGGTATGGTCGACCGGTATGTCTCCGGAAGACCATAATTTGGGTTTTTAGACTGCCGTCGATCATTCTCCATGGTTTCCAGGGTTTCTCCTATCCATTCTATGTCTGAGCTTTGAATTAGAGTTATCTCTAACTCATTCAAGTCTAGTTTCGATGAATATCATCCTAGAACTCGAATCTAGGGTTTGACGGCAAATTAGGGTTTAATGTCCAATTAGGGTTTCAGATCAATACATACTTTGCATGGTATTGATCCAACCATACAACTATCCTAGAGTCATAGAGTAAGAAGAATGATTAAAACACTTACCGTCGACTGGCGTAAAGTGAGTGTCGTCGAACGGCAATGGCGGCACTTCCTTCTTCCTCCTAGCTTATTTTCCTTCTCCAACATCCTTCTCCTCTCTAGGGTTTGTGAGAGATAATGGAAAGGATTTGAGGAGGTTTAGAGGTGTTTATATAGGCTAGGATTAGGATTTAGTAACCCTATTAGGATTAGGAAGGTTTAGGTATTAGGGTTTAGGAAAGTGGGACCCGCAGAGATCCAATTCTAGATCTTCGTTGTCAGCTGTGCAGAGCTGACCGATCGACTGGTACATTGACTGGTACCATCGACCGGTCAACATAAAATGACACTTATTTGACCGTCTTTGATCCGATTTTGTACCTATTTGTCATCCGCTCGTCCCGTCTGGCCCGAAGATGATCGGAAGACCTGTTACGACATGAAATCAAGGTTTAGATTGGGTTCACAGAGTGTGGGTCTTACAACTCCCCCACCCTTAAAAGAAATTTCATCCCCAAAATTTGAATGTAGGTCTCACAACTCCCCCACCCTTAAAAGAAATTTCGGCCTCAAAATTTGAACGTACCTTGATCGTCGAAAAGGTTAGGGTACTCCTTCCTCATCGCGCTCTCCTCTTCCCAAGTAAACTCTTCGACATCTTGGCTTTTCCAATGCACTTTCACATGGATATCCTTGGTTCGAAGTTGTTGTACCTTTCGGCTTGAGAGCATCACAGGCACCACTTCAATTTTTAAGTCTTCTGTCAAGTCTGGGGGGTCTGCTGTCAAGATGTGCGATGGATCCCTGACATACTTCTTCAATAATGATACATGGAACACATCATGTACGCTTGACATAGATGGTGGTAGAGCCAATTGATATGCTACATTACCACGTCTAGTCAATATCTCGTACGGTCCCACATACCTGGGGCATAGCTTCCCTTTCTTACCAAACCTTTTCAGACCTCGCACCGGTGATTTCTTCAAGAATACTTTGTCACCCACTGCAAACTCTAGATTTCGAAGTCGATTATCCGCATAGTGCTTCTGTCGAACTTGAGCTGTCTTTACTATCTCCTTGATTTGATCAATCACTCGACAAGTTTCTTCAATAATCTCTGGTCCTACAATTCTTCTTTCTCCCACCTCATTCCATAGCAGAGGTGTATGACACTTCTTCCCATAGAGTGCTTCATATGGAGCCATCTAGATTGTAGCCTGATAGCTGTTGTTATAAGCAAACTCGATAAGCGATAGCTTCTCGTCCCAAGCTCCCTTGAAATCTAATGCACAAACTCGGAGCATATCTTCTAAATTTTGAATGGTCCTTTCTAACTCCCTGTCCGTTTGAGGGTGGAAAACTGTACTAAACTTCAACTTGGTTCCCATAGCTTTCTGTAATCCTTCCCAAAACTTTAATGTAAAACGGGGATCTTTATCGGATACTATACTATCTAGGACGCCATGGAGTCTGACTATATTATCTACATATAGCTTGGCCAGCTTGTCCATGGTATACTGAGGTCTGACCACAATGAATCGAGCTGTCTTGGTAAGTCGATCGACTATTACCCAAACTGCATCCACTGACCTTGGTGTCAAAGGTAGGCTAGTGACGAAATCCATAGCAATGCAATCCCACTTCCATGCAGGCTTTGGGAGTGGTTGTAGCAAACCTGCGGGTCTCTGCCTTTCTGCTTTACCTTGTTGGCAATTCAGACATTGGAACACAAAACTAGCTATATCTGCTTTCATACCCCTCCACCAATACAGTCTTCTTAAATCATGGCACATTTTGGTCTTCCTGGATGTACCGAATATGGAGTGTAATGAGCTTCAGTCATAACTCGATCTCTGATATTGCAGACTTCACTCTCAGGTATACATAACCATCCACGATACCTGAGTACCTTGTCTGAATCCAAGGTAAAGTCAGGATTGCTCGTACCCTTCTCTAAGTCTTCTTGCATTGTCTTGAGATGTGGATCCTGTAGGATTGCTACCTTGACTTCATCAACTAGATCCGGTGAGATCTTCAAAGCTGCGAACATCATGGTGAACTTATGAATTAAGCCTTGCTCGACTGGATCTTCTGCAGTCTCTCTTATATACTCTTCATCGCCTTCGATTGAACTTGAGGCTGCGGCACATAATGCAGCATTTGTACTTGGTCCAGCCTCAGGTTTCGATGTCCACTTCCTGCTTAAGGCATCTGCCACCACATTTTCTTTACCCGGATGATATTGGATGTTACAGTCATAATCTTTTAACAATTCGAGCCATCTCCTCTGTCTCATATTCAGATCCTTCTGAGTGAAAAGATAGGTTAAGCTCTTGTGATCAGACTTAATTTGAAACTTTTCACCGTACAAGTAGTGTCTCCAAGTCTTGATTGCATGTATAACCGCTGGTAACTCCAAATCATGCGTAGGGTAGTTCTTCTAATGCTCTTTTAACTGTCTTCATGCGTAAGCAATCACCTGTTCTCCTTGCATCAATACACACCCAATACCCAACCCTGAAGCATCCGTCTGGGATGGTCAAGATAGGTGCAGAGACTAGTCCTGACTTCAAAGTCTGAAAGCACTTCTCGCACTCATCTGTCCATATGAATTTCTCTCCCTTCTTGGTCAATCTGGTGAGTGGAACAGCGATCCTGGAGTAATCTTCCATAAATCTTCTATAATAACCAGTCAACCCAAGGAAACTACGAATCTATGCAGCAGATTTTGGTGCTTCTCATCCTACTATAGCAGCTATCTTACTTGGATCAACCTTGATACCGTCTTTGGATACTACATGGCCCAAGAAAGCCACTTCCTTCAGCCGAAACTCACACTTCTTTAATTTGGCATACAGTTTCTCCTTTCTCAGCCATTGTAGGGCTGCTCTCAAGTGTGTTGAATGAGTCTCTCTGTCCTTTGAGTAGACCAATATGTCATCGATGAATACGATGACCGAAGTGTCCAACATGTCATGAAACACTCAGTTCATTAGTTCTATGAACGAAGCTGGGGCATTGGTCAACCCGAACGACATAACTAGAAACTCATAATGCCCATACCTTGTCCTGAAAGCATCGAAATGTCTCCAGCCTTGATCTTCAGTTGGTGATACCCCGATCGGAGATCAATCTTCGAGAAAACCTTTGCACCTTGTAACTGATCGAACAGGTCATCGATCCTAGGCAAAGGATACCGATTCTTGATCGTTAATTTTTTCAACTCACGATAGTCAATGCATAGCCTTACACTTCCATCCTTCTTCTTGACAAATAATACAGGTGCTCCCCAAGGTGATACGCTAGGTCGTATGAAACCCTTATCTAGAAATTCTTGTAATTGGGTCTTCAACTCCTTTAACTCGGTAGGGGGCATCCTGTATGGTGCTTTAGACATCGGTGCCGACCCTAGCGTAAGGTCTATCACAAACTCTGTAGCCCTGTCCGATGGTAGACCTGGGAGATCCTCTGGAAATACATCTGGGAACTCTCGTACCACATCTATATCTTCCATCTTTTGGGACTCTACAGTGATGTCGACTACAGATACTAGATACCCCACTCCCTCCCTTCTCCAAGCATCTCTTAACTTTTAGGGCGGAGAGGATCAGCTTCCGCTTCCTAGGTAACTTGGTCCCAATGAAGCTATACTCCTTTCCCTTTTTGTCTGTAAGCACAAGCTTCCTTTCACCACATAATAGGAAAGTTGAATGACGGCCTAGCCAATCCATTCCCAAGATGACATCAAAGTCTGCCATCTCGAGTAGTACCAGACTTGCTTCTAAGTCTCTGCCCTCAATACATACTGTACACGGCCCATAATATTCAGGAAAGGCCACCTTGACTCCTAGCGGAGAGCGAACTATCATGCTTGGTTTGAAAAGGAAATTTAAATTGCAAATTTTTAAAATTTTTCATAAATTTTTTTTCTGGCCTTTTTATAGCTGACCGGTCGCAACATACCGGTCACGACTATCTAGAGAAATGGGGCGACCGGTATAGTCGACCGGTCAGAAATCTCAATCTGATCGAGAGATAGCGGTCAACTATTTTAGGGATCACCGGTCAACCGGTATGGTAAAAGTGTCGACCGGTATGCCCAGAAATGCTCTTTAAAACGCGAAAAGTGAGATTTTTCTCACTTTTAACTCTTTCTTCCTCACCGGTGGCGATTCTCCTCTGGCTTCTGAGTTGCCACAGTCCGACCAGTCATCTCAGGAGTGATTTTCTTCCGATCCAGACTCAGCACATCGTCTCTAGGTAAGCCTCTTCCTTCTCTATCAAATTTTTACATAGTTTTTATATCGCCTTTACCTAAAATTCTTGATTTTTCTTCGATTGAAAAATTTTAACCGTAGGAACTTCTTTCCTTCAGCTTAGAAAAGGTTTAGAGACTCCCAAGAGCAAAAGCCCTCAACAAATTTGGACTTTTACCGAATGGTTTTAATAAAAATCGAATTTTTTCTAGTTTTTAACCTAGGTTTTTCAAAAATTTCAAAATTTTCTTGAAGTTTTCCAATTTCTTTAATTTCTTGTTGAAATTGCATGGGATTGGTTTGCTTGAAGAGTGTGGGGGTTACGTAAGTCCTCCTCCCCAAGTTTTGTGTGAGTTCGAGGCTTTTTCCCAATTTACTATCGTTATGCTGCCGAATTTTCGACAATTTTTAACATTTTTCTTCTTGTTTTCATTTGTTTTGCTGGTTAAATGGCTCCACAATGTGGTCTTGGCAAGCGTTCCTATGGCTTGGGCATGCGCGCTCCTCATCCACCAGTTCCATAGCTCGATGAGCAGTGGTTCCGTTCTGAGGCGGCACAAGCCCGTTTCCCTTGGTTCGATAGCAAAAATATTGAATTTGGCCGGCGGGTTAACTTGGAACAATTGCACAGGTTTGATGTGCAAGTGGCTTTCGACAGGCTTGGGTGGGTGCCTGTCATTACTTACACTAAGACCACTCGCCCCAACCTGGTCAAGCACTTCTACGCCAACCTGGAGCTTCATGGGGATGTCAATGATCCCAATCAGGGTAGGGACTTGTGCATCTCCAGCTTCGTCAAGGGCGTCCATATCTCCTTCGATACTCATCAGCTGGCTGACCTGCTAGGGGTCCCCAATGATGGAGACCTAGTATACTGCCCTCCAAAGGTGAAGGGCTATCTGAGCGAGGATCTACACTGAGAGATAGCGGAGCAGATACGCAATCCCGAGGCTCCTACGAAGGCAGCTAGCTTGAGACCTGCACCTCGGGTATACAGTCGCATCATTCAGCACAACATCGTGCCCTAGAGTGGTCACTACAGTGAGTTATCCCAGCTCACCCAGTATATTACCTACTGCGTCTGCATAGGGGAGTGGGTCTCTCTTCCTTACCTCGTTATCTAGACTATGCATCAGGTGACTTTGGCCGATTAGGCCAGTAATCTCCCATATGGTCGTCTCATCACTACTCTTCTGTGGCGCCTACGAGTGAGCATGAGGGGCGAGTTGGCTGTTGAGGATACCATGACCTCCGACATCGACTGGGATGCCATTCTTAGGATGCAGATGGATAATCTGTCTATTAGTAATGATGAGATGGAGGCTCACCCTCGCCCACTCAGGAGGGTAGCAACCGCAGCAGCAGTAGCAGCAGCAGCCAATGCGGCACATGCAGCAGAGGCTGAGAGTGATGATGGGGATGACGATGATAGGGCGGAGGATGCACCAGTGCCAGCTCCTCAGCCTATACCTGCAGCACCACAGCCTACATCTACAGCTGGACCGTCTCACTCCCCTTCGGACCCAGTGTTGAGCATGTTTACGGAGATCAGGGACACCCAGAGAGGCATCCTAGAGTCTCAGCGAGAGATGGGTCAGGAGTTGGGACGTCTTGCTCGAAGTCTACGGGTCACGCAGGACCAGGTGCACTGGCACAGGGTCTCTTACGAGCAAGATTATGACATAGCGGACCCTATTCCTCCTAGGCCCCCTACCCCATGATTTTTCCTTTTATTTTCTCTCTCCTGATTGTTTATAATAGGGTAACTGCCCGGTTTGTGGTCTGTACCCTGTAGTACTATTACGTTTGATACTCTCTTTCTGGTTAATGAAAGTTTTTATGATTTTCCTAACTTGTGCATGGGTATCATTAAATTCCATATTTAATATAGTGTATTATGCTCTTTCTTAGTCCGTCTCAGATATCAAACAATGCTTAGGGTGTGTTTGTATTAAGATTTTTAAATTTTCCTAACTCAGTTCATCGACTTAGTTAAGTGCAATATGGTCTGTAGATAGAGCCCGAGTGCTCTGATACCAAGTTGTCATACCCCAATTCTGAACCAACCAGAATGGTGTGAGTGAACCATCATTGAACCAACGGTTCACACTAGGATCTCGAATAGACCATGTCCACTCATACAAACCATTGCACAAAACCACAATCAGAATATAAATATTACAGTAAAAGTCTTTAAATAAATAAACTAAGAATCTATTGATAAATTTAAATAAAATATCCAATTATTCAAATTCAAACATAAAATATATTATCCTTACATCCACTTAATCCAACTGAAAATAATTGAAAATAAATAAAAGTCAAATCAAAGGTACACATAGAAAGGGCACTCGCATGAAGCATCATGCTCGTCCTCTCCTGCCTGCACACCCAAAGCAGCAGCAACACCATACGCCGGAGCGTTCATATAGTCGTCCACCGTGCAACCTGCATTAACATCTAAAAACAATGTACCTACAAAGGGTGAGCTCACAACTTAGCTCAGTAAGACAATCAGACAGTTTCACAATATTATGCATGAGTAACAAACATTTTATGCTGTGGTTTGGTTTAAGTTTGCAATGTGCTATAGAAAGGTTTGGTGGCCCCCGCACCTCTATACACGAGTGTGTGGCACCTCATGGATCACACCACCGTTGGCCCACATGCACCCATCATGGAATAGAGATAGAGCTAAGATATCCCCGTACCTTCCCTGATGCTCTACCCATACCAGTACCTAAGCCCCTACTGGCCAGGGCTTGCAAACTGGGCTCGCAACTAACCAATCCTATATGTCATCAATGTAGGTTCAGCATAGCCATCTACGGCATAGAGATAGAGCTAAGGCATCCCCGTACCTCCCCTGATACCCTATCCGGAACTAAGGCATCCCCATATGAAAATTACTTATTTCTAATTTTCATATGGGATAGTTAGCAAAAGCGGTACATGACTGAACAAACCGATAAATCACGGCTCAATCATGGTACCTACGCTGTGACAGGGAATTTCCAATCATTTTTTGAAACCGATGTGTTAACAATGATAGATCCGACGCATTGAGTTCATTGATAGAGAGTGTACAGTGGCCGTCCACTATGACATGGAACTGGTTTATACAATCCTCCCGCTCTCAACAAGTGAGAGTTCAAGATGCTCATCGTGTGAGATCAAACATGTCAACAAATCGAGAGTAAAAACGGGCAAAACATCGATATTACGGGCATGGATATTGTGATTGAATGGGTTTTACCATGTTGGTTCAGAGATAGACCAAAAATAACATACATGTAGCTCAAACTGGGTTAGGACAAAAAAGGCCACCTTGACGAGGACGGGGTAACCTATCATCGAATGCACGATGAATAATGGGCCCCCAATCCCTTTATATATTATGATGCAAGAATCAAGCGACGTGGAGTAGCATAACGCATTCCTAGGAGGACCTGAGAAATGCTCGTCAGAGGCTGCTCGTCGGTTGTGATCTCACAAAGTACATGCCAAGGTTGTGTGTTTTGCCTAGCGGGCTACCCCACATGCATGGTGTAAGACCCGTACCAAACTAACTGGTCTTACCACCTTGTACCGGGTTTACCTATCATGGTCAAGCCACATGGACCAAGTGCGTGAAGGAAATCACAAGACCAGGTATGAAATTGACCCAAAAATAGTAAAATGGAGGGTAGGGTCGCATACCTAAACAGGTAGGGTCGACCCCCACCTCAACAGAATCCAACCCATGGTTTTCAGGTCCTAGGGTCGGATGACTTGAGACCCTAGGGTCGATGGATTCTGCGACCCTAGCATCGACCCTAGGATGACGGACAGAAACTAAAAATTAAGAAAATTTCCTAATTCAAAGGGAACCTTTCCTAAACTCGTTGGGACGGATTTTGGGAGGTTTTCCTCTATAAATAGGACGTCCCTTAGGCTCTTTCACTCCTTTTGAAACCCTAATTGAAAGTGAGAGAAAGAGAAGAGAAGGAAGAGAAGGAAAGTTGGAGAAAAGGCTAAGGAGAAGAAATTCAGAGGAATCTCTGAATTCAGCAACTCTAAGGTATGAAAACATTCTCCATGAATTGTGTAAGACCCTAGAATAGTTTATAAAGAGGGTAGGATCTAAGAGAAACCCAAATCATCCATTCATGGGTAAATTCCAATGGAATCCATGGAGGGAATCATTGTAAACAAAGTTAAGTGAGTAACTTGGAGTTTTGAGCCATAGAACAGTCGTAGGATGGACCATAAAAGTAAGCCAAAGGATTCAAACATGGAGGAATGGACTGTAGGATGAAGGGTCGACTCAAACTACGTGTGGTAGCACGTAGGGTCAATTGGTAATCGACCCTACCAGACCATAAGATCGACCCCATGCTCTCGGGAAGTCCAGGGAGTTGGGTGGTCACACCTAGGGTCGATGGATAACCGACCCTATGATCGACCCTCCCCCTGGGGTCGTAGAAAGATGCTACCCTACCTGCGACCCAACCTGCGACCCTAGCAGTACAGCAAGCTTAAAACTGTTGGAATTAATTCTAATTAAAATTTATCAACTTGTTAGGTTTTCCTAGTGATATAAAGTTGATTCTTAAAGCTTGAAAGAGGATCTACACTCAAACAAACGTGAAGGAACAAGACCTAAACTAATTGGCTAATAATAAACTATTTTCGTTCATTGAGTCCAATACCATGTATGATTCTCTGATTGTATGATTGTAATATGCATATCACATGTCATCTACTATCCTTGTTATTACTGTTCATGCATATTTAATTCAGTTTATTTACAACATGATGATGATGATGATGCTAGGAATAGGCATGTGAATGTTTGTGTGTGGTTAGTGTACTTGATGCCAGTGGGGCATCCGGGGAAGTGTGATGCGGTGTGGTCCTATGCACTTTAGCCCTATCTCTACTCAAGTCTTGTCCATTGACATCATCGTATCGCCATTACCTTAGCAGAACTATTATGTTGTAGGGCATCAGGGGAGGTGGTCTCCGACCGTGTAGTCTCTGACTCTGTCGGGGGGCCTTAGGTCTATCTCTATGGACGTATTGACGGATGCTGGGGTGAGGCCTTGGTTACACTGTTTGAAATTAGGATTGGTTAGTTGCGAGCCCAGTTTGCAAGCCTTCACCAACAGGAGCTTACGTGTTGGTATGGGTAGTGATATTCCCAGGTTGACACTGAGAGGGGGGGTGGATCAGTGACCACTAAAAATTCTTTCCACTATCCTGATTTGGTCTGCTGTTGTGAAAATGCTGCCAAGAGCTGTTGATCACTTTGTGCAGTGCTGCCTTGAGCTGACTACTTGAGATTTTCTCACAGTCAATTTATCAAACACATTTCATGTACACACCAACCACACACCCACAGATATCCATACCAGGGGCTTGGCCTACCAAGTGTGTACACCCAGACCTGCAGCACACAGACTTTTAATCCACACTCACAAGCATATCCACATGACACACAATATAACGTGGTTCACCAATCACATACTGTGATGGCTACTCTACGGGGTAATACCCTAACCAGGGTTTCGTATATACCCAATACTCAACAATAATGCTACGATTGCACCTACAACCCCGATGCTACAACATCAACCGCATTCACTGCTACAACTATGTCCTAGGCACCAACCCCCACTCCAGTCAGGCACCCACTTGACAGGTTACACAATATATATATCAAATATGATTACAAACCCTTCCCATATGGCACTGATACAGAAAATAGAGTTTGTGTGCGAGATTACCTCCCGATCTTGCTCACTACTGATGCAAGCCTCTCTGTGCTAACATCTCAGCCTCCTCTTGGGCTACACAGATCATTCTTCACCACAATGACTCCATTGGACGCTCACAGCTGGTCTACGCACTCTATTCAAGCTTCAACGAAGCTTTCATGGCCTCACACAGGCAGTAGGAGTCACTCTCTCTCTCCGATAAGCTTTAATGGAGGGTTTCCTTTAAAATCACCATTTTTGGCTTTCTGCTCAAGCTCAAACCTCTCCCACGAACATCTACTTTGAAATACCTTCAGTTTGACATATTATAGGTCTCCATCCGAGGTCAGACGGTGGAGATATGATCAAAAGAAGTTTGGCGAACCACAAGATTCCAAATGGAATCTTTCAGCATGATTCTATGCACCACAACGCACCTTATCGCCGCCTTCGTTGACGTACCATACGCCGCTGTCATCTTCTAATTGGCGGAGAGGGCATCTAAAGTTTTAGACCGCTGGATCGGTCTCTTAATGGTAGGATCTCTTCTGGACCGTCAGATCGGTCAGATCCCGTCAGCGAAACTCGGCATCAATACAATCCTTCAGATGGGAATATTCGGCGCCGCTGTATCATGCGTGCGCTACACTGTATCTTGGGCTCTGCTCCATGCGATACGAACCACGGCATAAAGTTACCTCCAGCCAATGGGAAGCATCGCGCAAGCATCTGGGCACGAATTCTGCGCTACACCTGATCCCGCCTTTTTGAGGATCGTCGATCTGGAATATTGCTGTCGTAGCTTGATGCGAGCCACCCATATCGAATATGCCCCTTTATAAAATGACCAAAATTCCCTTATCAATATACGAAATGGCTTCTGTAACCTGAGTATCACCTGCAGGGTTTTGGATTCCAGTAGGGTCTGAAACTCCTGCTTCATTGCGGCATTAGGTCGAATGACTTGCGTGCATGCCGACTACCTCCTTGCGCTGGCTTGCGGCGTGCGCGCGACATCGCTTGTGGTGCTGCTTGTTGTGCTGCTTGCCGCTGAGCTAGGCTTGCGGCATGGCAAGGAATGGCCTTGCGCGCGGCATGCTGCTATGTTGCCGTGCTGTGCGCATGGCTTCTGCTGTGGGTGGCTTCCTCCATGTGCGCGGCTGTGCTATGTGCATGGCCCCTGCTGTGCATGCTGCTGGGCATGCTGACATGGCCTGCTGGCCTTGTGCCGCGGGCATCTGCTGGCCTGGTTCTGCGGGCATCTGCCATGCTGGTTGGCCTGGGCTGGCTACCATGCTGGCTTGGCCACCCAAGGTGGGACCAACCTGGTCCCCTCTCTCTCCTCTTTCTCTCTCCTCATTTTCTCTCTCTTCATTTGGTTGGTTATTTGCCAACAATTACAACATGTAGTCCAACAATCTCTCCCTTTGGAATTGTTGGCAACACTTAGATATCTTCTCCCCCTTTGACAATAATAACAAAGGGATCCCGTCACATAGGAGTGCCCACCGCATCTTCCAATCCTATGTGAAGCTCCCCCTTACTCTAAGCACCATATTGCATAGGGAGTGAAAGCACACCCATTAAGGCCCTCAATTTCTCAAAAGTGTCTCGAGGAAGGGGTTTTGTGAAAATATCTACTATTTGTTCTACTGTGGGGACATAGTCCAATCTAATCTCTCTGTCATTGACCTTTTCTTTCAAAAAATGATATTTAATAGAGATATGCTTCGTTCTTGAATGCATGACAGGGTTCTTAGAGATATTAATGGCACTAGTGTTGTCACAATAGATAACCACAGGCTTTTCTTGTGCTGCATTCAAGTCCTTCAACATTTGCTTCATCCAAAGCACCTGTGTGCAAGAAGTAGCTGCTGCAATATACTCTGCTTCTGTTGTAGAGAGAGACACGGACTCTTGCTTTTTGCTGTGCCAGGAAACCAAACTGCTACCCAAAAAGAATGCACCACCACTAGTGCTTTTTCTCTCATCCATACAACCTGCCCAATCTGCATCTGAATATGCCACCAAGTCAAAGGAAGTACTTTTAGGATACCATAGGCCATAGTCTGGAGTGCCTTTGAGGTACCTAAAAATTCTCTTCATTGCTTTAACATGACTTTCCTTGGGATTTGCCTGAAATCTGGCTACCATACAGACTAACTGTAGAATATCTGGTCTAGATGCTATTAAGTACAATAGACTACCAATCATAGACCTGTATATAGTGTGATCAACAGAGGGTGAGTCATTTTCCTTACTTCTCTTGTAACCTGTCACCATAGGAGTGCTTACAGGCTTGCAATCATCCATTGTAAATTTCTTCAACATTTCCTTTAAATACTTAGCTTGTGAAATGAAGATTCCTTCTCTCAACTGTCGAATCTGTAAACACAGAAAGAAAGATAATTCTCCAAGCATACTCATTTCAAACTCTTTTTGCATCCTCTCAGCGAAGTCTTGACACAACTTATCTCTGTGACTGCCAAAAATGATGTCATCAACATACACAACCACTATGATATGTGTTCCTTCAACTGCTTTAATGTAGAGATTACTGTCAACCATGCCCTTTTTGAACCCTAACTGACTCAGATACACATCCGGTCTGGAATACCATGCTCTAGGTGCTTGCTTCAGTTCATACAGTGCTTTCTTCAATTTGCACACTATGGTAGGATCTCCACACAATTGAAATGCATCTGGTTGTTCAATGTACACTTCTTCTTCAAGGTTGCCATTTATGAATGTTGATTTTACATCCATTTGATAAACTTTGAAACCGTGATAAGCTGACAACACAAGAAAGATTTTGATAGCTTCCAGCCTTGCTACTGGTGCAAAAGTTTCTTCGAAATCTATGCCCTCTACTTGTGCATATCCCTTGCAAACCAATCTGGCTTTATTTCTCATCACTTGACCATCTTCATTAAGTTTATTTCTGAACACCCATTTTGTACCAATGACATTTTTGTCACTTGGTCTTGGAACTAATATCCATGTGTCATTTTTCTCAATCTGATCAAGTTCTTCATTCATAGCTTTTACCCAACATTCATCTTTGCATGCTTCATCAACAGTTTTGGGTTCGACTTGTGACATAAGAGAATAAGCACATGTCTTCATTCTCCTTCTTCGAATCATTTTGTCTGGATCACCAAGAACTTGACTATGTGGATGATTCCTCTCTATTCTAGATGGCATGTGTCTCCATTCAACTTGTTCATTCTTAGAATCTGACTTCTGTTCCACTACGTCTGATTTGCCTTGTTCACTGTCACTTTCAATATGAACATCTTCCTCAATAGGATATTCAACAGTTGCATCACCCAGATCACTGGAGCCCATTTCATCAAACCTCACATCAGAAATTTCCACAATCTTTTCAAGCCTTTTGTTGTAGCATTTGTAGGCTTTGCTCTTAGTAGAGTATCCCAGGAAGATACCTTCATCTGCTCTCTCATCAAATTTTCCCAAGTTCTTTTCTGTGTTCTTGATGTAGCATTTACTTCTGAAAATCCTAAAATATTTTGCTGTTGCCTTTCTCTTGAACCAAAGTTCATAAGGTGTCTTCTCTTCATATGGCCTGAGCATGCATCTATTCTGATTATGAACTGCTATCTACACTGCTTCCTTCTAGTATCTCTTCCCTAAGTTTTTCTCACAAAGCATTGTTCTGGCCATTTCCTGAACTGTTCTATTTATTCTCTCTGCAACACCATTTTGTTGAGGTGTTCTTGCAGTAGATGTTTGTCTTCTTATGCCATGGTCAAAACAAAAGTCATCAAAATCAGACCATGAGAACTCACCACCTTTGTCAGATCTCAAGCATTTGATTTTTCTTCCTGTTTCATTTTCAACTTGGTTTTTGAAGTTTTTGAATCTCTCAAATGCCTCAGATTTATGTCTCAAGAAATTTATCCATGTCATTCTGGTGTAGTCATCAATGAACAATACAAAGTACCTCTCACCATTTATGCTCTGAGTCCTGGTGGGTCCACACAAGTCTGTATACACTAGTTCAAGTGGCTTACTAGAGTAGTACTTCTTGGGCTTAAAGGTGACTCTTGTCTGTTTTCCCTTCTGACAGGATGAACATATAGAATTGGTTGGCTTCTTCATCTGAGGAATGTCTCTTACAGCATTCCTCGAATTGATTTTGACAAGATTGTCGAAACCAATGTGTCCCAGTCTCCTATGCCATAACCATTGTTCATCATCTTGTCCAAGCAGACAAGATCCATCAACACTTTCTGACAATGTATACAAATTTTCAGTTGTCCTTAACCCTGAAGCAATGACTTTTCCATTGTCTACATGTCTCACTTCAAAACCAGATTTATTGAAGATAACATTATTGCCTTTATCATAGATTTGACTAACACTTAGCAAATTATGTCTTAGGCCATTCACATATAGCACATCATCTATCTTTACCCTTCCACTATCAAGTTTTACAGTCCCCTTTCCAATTATCTTGGCACACTTACTGTTGCCAAATTTTACACTACCACCTTCATATTGATTGACCTCAATAAATTTATCTTTGTCACCTGTCATGTGACTTGAACAACCACTATCAAGGATCCAAGGAACTGACCTGTTTTGGGCTTTGAGAGCTGTCTGAACAACAAACGAGAATTCTTCAACATCATAACTGTCTTTCTCAACCCAAACAGTTTTGTTTTGTAGCTTTCTTCTGGGTACAACTCTAGTTTTCATAGTGCTTTGTACTTTAGGAGCTTTCTGTTTTACTTCTCTAACAGGCTGTCTTTGTGGAGTAAGAATTTCCATACACTCTCTTGAAACGTGTCCAAGATAGCC
This sequence comes from Protea cynaroides, assembly GCA_028583415.1. Classification (NCBI taxonomy): domain Eukaryota; kingdom Viridiplantae; phylum Streptophyta; class Magnoliopsida; order Proteales; family Proteaceae; genus Protea; species Protea cynaroides. Next base: position 8,243,312 of record CM053267.1, on the reverse strand, counting down.
ACATCTAAAACACTCGATGTCTCTGCTCATTAGTGGTGCAAAAGAGTTTCTATTGACAATGTTCATCTGCTTGTTCTTGAACTTACATGTCAACAACTTGTGCCCATATGTGTTGCAACAAAAGCAATAACCTGGAAAGAATGTACTTTGTTTCACTGGTGCTTTCTGTCATCCAATGTAATCACCATTCTGCTCAATTCTAGTTGACATTTGTTTACTAACTGTAGGGCCCTTTCTATATCTGTTTCCCCTGACTGTACTCTGCTCCCCCTGTGTTTGTGCTTGCATAAATCTTCTTCCCGTGCCAATGGTACTACCACTCTGAGAAAATATCACTTGCTTTCCTTTCTGCTTTAGTGTTATAGGATTTCTACTTTCAGCTATTCCACCTATAACTTTTCTGGCCATTTCTTGTTGTGATGATTCTGGTATGAAACCCAACCCATACTTTGTTCCTGCCGGTCTCTGAGCACTGAGTATCTCGTCAAGTGCCCTACTCCCCTCTGCTTGTGGTCTCTCCAAATTTTCTATAGGTGATGGAGAGTCAGTTTCCATCATTTTCTGGGTTTCTTTCAGTTTAATGAGTTCTTCCTCTAAAATAGAGAGGCTCTTAATCTTCAATTCTTGTTCCTCAAGTTGTAAGTTAAGAGAGAAAACTTTCTCTATCAATATATTATTTTCTATCACTTTCAAGGATAATTGTTCTTCTAACTCATTTGAAGTCTTTTTGCTTTCTTCAAGTTCTTCAGTCAAGACTCTTACTTCTTCATTTTTAATATTAAGAAGTCTGGAGATCTTCTTATTTTTTCTTCTCTCATCATCAAGATCATCTAGTGCAGATGTGAGCTCAGCTTCAAAGTTAATTTCACCTTCATCTCTGTCATCATTTACAGAATTGTGTTCAGTATCCTTTTCTTCAACTAGTTGAACCATAAAGAGTGCTTCACTGCACTTGTCATCCACATCATCATCTGTTTCATCTTCTGAGATATCTTCAGCATTTTTGGTGATGAGACTTCTTCTATTCAATCTATTTCTCAGATTTGAAGAAACCCCTTTTTTGAGTTTTCTTCTTTCAACAGGTTCATCTTCTTCTTCGTCACTTAGATTTTTCTTTCTAAGAGGACACTTGGAAGCAAAGTGTCCTATTGCTCCACAACTAAAGCATTTGAGTGGCAATTTTCCATTGTATCTACCTCTCCCTCTTGGAAGTTTCTTGATAAAATTTGCCTCATCTTCATTGTCAAACTCACCTTCTTCATCGGGTTTCTCCTTTATGCTTAGCATTTTCATTGCCTTGAAGGTTGCTTCTTTGTCAGTGGTTTTTCCTTTTATAAGAGGCATTTGAATCCTCATTTCATATGTTGTGAGAGTTCCTAGAATCTCATCCAGTGTCACTTTATCAAGATCTATAGTTTCCTCCAATGTTGACACTTTGGAGTCATATCTAGGTAGAACAGATCTCAAGATTTTCTGAACAACAATAGATTCTGACATGTCTTCACCCAAACATCTAATGGAGATTGCCACATTGTTCACGCTGATTACATAGGCAGCAATATCTTCATCATTGGTCATCTTCAATGCTTCAAATTGCCTTCTATAAATCTGAAGCTTGGCTCTTTTTACCTTGGGATCTCCTTCATATAAGCTCACCAGTTTGTCCCACATCATCTTAGCGGAGGTGCATTGCATTACCTTAGTCAGTTCCCAGTCAAGCAATCCACTAGATATGGCACTAAGCGCTTTCTGATTGTTGACATATTTTTTTCTCTCTTCTAGAACAGTCGAAAGAGTGGAATTTGAAGTAGATGCTGAGTAACCTTCAACTACAGGCTCCCAAATTTTATACCCTAGGGAGTTCAAGTAATATTCCATTCTCTTCTTCCAGAATGTGAAATTTGTTCCATCAAATTGGGGCACTTTACCACGTCATTTATCTGAAGCCATTACTGTCCCTCTGACCACTCAACTGTTGATTAAACTTGGTTGAGTCCTTGCTCTGATACCAATTGATATTCCCAGGTTGACACTGAGGGGGTGAACCAGTGACCACTAAAAATTCTTTCCACTATCCTGATTTGGTTTGTTGCTGTGAAAATGTTGCCAAAAGCTGTTGATCACTTTGTGCAGTACTGCCTTGAGCTGACTACTTGAGATTTTCTCACAGTCAATTTATCAAACACATTTTGTGCACACACCAACCACACACCCACAGGTACCCATACCAGGGGCTTGGCCTACCAAGTGTGTACATCCAGACCTGCAGCACACAGACTTCTAATCCACACTCACAAGCATATCTACATGATACACAATATAACATGGTTTACCAATCACATACTGTGATGGCTACTCCACGGGGTAATACCCTAACCAGGGTTTCGTATATACACAATACTCAACAATAATGCTACGGTTGCACCTACAACCCTGATGCTACAACATCAACCGCATTCACAGCTACAACTGTGTCCTAGGCACCAACCCCAACTACAGTCAAGCACCCACTTGACATGTTACACAATATATATATCAAATATGACTACAAACCATTCCCATATCGCACTGATATAGAAAATAGAGTTTGTGTGCGAGATTACCTCCCGGTCTTGCTCACTACTGATGCAAGCCTCTCTGTGCTAACATCTTGGCCTCCTCTCAGGCTATACAGATCATTCTTCACCACAATGACCTCATTGGATGCTCACAGCTGGTCCACGCACTCTATTCAAGCTTCAACGAAGCTTTCATGGCCTCACACAAGCAGTAGGAGTCACTCTCTCTCTCTTCAAAAATCTTCAATGGAGGGTTTCCTTCAAAATTGCCATTTTTGACTTTCTACTTGAGCTCAAACCTCTCCCATGAACATCTACTTTGAAATACCTTCAGTTTGACATATTATAGGCCTCAATACGAGATCGGACGGCTGAGATATGATCAAAAGAAGTTCGGCGAACCACAACATTCCAAATGAAATCTTTCAGCATGAATCTATGCGCCACGACGCACCTTATCGCCGCCCTCGCTGACATACTGTACGCCGTTGTCGTCTTCTGATTGGCGGAGATGGCATCTACACTTTTAGACCGCCGGATTGGTCTCTTAATGGCAGGATCTCTTCTGGACCGTCAGATCGGTCAGATCCCATCAACAAAACTCGGCATCAATACAATCCTTCAGATGGGAATCTTCGGCACCGCTGTATCATGCGCGTGCTACACTGTATCTTGGGCTCGGCTCCATGCGACGTGAATCACGGCATTAAGTTACCTCCAACCAATGGGAAGCATCGCGCAAGCATCTGGGTACGAATTCTGTGCTACACCTGATCCCGCCTTTTTGAGGACAGTCGATCTGGAATATTGCTGTCGTGGCTTGATCCTAGCCACCCATATCGAATATGCCCCTTTATAAAATGACAAAAATGCCCTTATCAATATACTAAATGGCCTCTGTAACTTGAGTATCACCTGCAGGGTTTTGGATTCTAGTAGGGTCTGAAAATCCTGCTTCATTGCGGCATTAGGTCGAACGACTTACGTGCATGCCGATTGCCTCCTTGCGCTGGTTTGCGGAGCAAGCACGGCATCACTTGCGGTGCTGCTTGCTGTGCTGCTTGCCGCCGAGCTAGGCTTGTGGCATGGCATGGCATGGCCTTACGTGTGGCATGCTGCTGTGCTGCCGTGCTGTGCCCATGGCTTCTGCTGTGTGTGGCTTCCTTTATGTGCGCGGCTGTGCTGTGTGCATGGCCCCTGCTGTGCATACTGCTGGGCATGCTGGCATGGCCTGCTGGCCTGGTACCTCGGGCATCTGCTGGCCTGGTGCCACGGGCATCTGCCATGCTGGCTGGCCTGGGCTGGCTGCCATGCTAGCCTGGCCACCCAAGGTGGGACCCACCTGGTCCCCTCTCTCTCCTCTTTTGCTCTCCTCATTTTCTCTCTCTTTATTTGGTTGGTTATTTCCCAACAATTATAACATGTAGTCCAACTGGTAGAGCATCAGGGGAAGTGTGATACATTGCGGTCCTAAGCACTTTAGCTCTATCTCTATTCCATGGTGGGGTAGATGTGGACGACAATGGTGTTTGATCTATTGGGTGGGCTTACACACCCTGTGTGTAAGACTCACACGCCACGAACCTGGCCTAACCTTATATTTTGTGTCGGGACCCGTCTACATATCATGGACCAGCCAAGTGGACCAAGTGTGTGAAGAAAAACCAAGACCCAATATGAAAATTTACTCAAAAATAGTCAAAATGAGGGTAGGGTCGCAGGTTTTAACAGGCAGGTCCGACCACCCCATCGACCCGTGACCAGGGGTCGCAGGGGGTCTATGAATTGTCCGACCCCCCATCGACCCTCCCATCGACCCCCGGTAATTGGGAAAAATAGCACGAACCGAAAATTAGGAAACTTTCCTAATTTCAATTTGAACCTTTCCTAAACTCAATGGGCCTTATTTTGGGAGGTTTTACTCTATAAATAGGACGTCCCTAAGCCTCTTTCACTCCTTTTACAACCCTAATTGGATTGAGAGAAAGAGAAGAGAAGCAAGGGAGAGAAGAAAAAAGTAAAAAGGAGAAGAGTTGCAGAGAAGGAGTATTCTTCTCAAGTATGGATACTAATCCATGAATTTCTACAGACCTTAGGTTAGATAAGGATGAGAGTGTGATCTCGGAGAAACCCAAACCATCAACCCATGGTTAGGTTTCCATGGAAAACCTTGGGAGAATACATAAAAGCTATATAGGTGGATGATTCATGGTTCTAGACCATGGAATGTATGTTGAATGGACTGTAGGAGCAAGCCATAGGACCCCAAACACGAAGAATGGACTAAAAGGAGGAAAATTGACCAAAACCCACAGGGGGTCGCACAGGGGGTCGATGACCATCCGACCCTATGTGACCCTGAGTATCGACCCCCAAGGTTCTCGAAGTCCAGATTAGGGGGGGTCGCACTAGGGGTCGGTCATAACTCAGACCCTACCTCCGACCCCCAGTTAACAGAATGGTATTAAAAGTTAGAATAAATTTTAATTAAATTTTATCGACTTTGTTAGGTCTTTAAGCAATATAATAGCAATATAAAGGTGATTCTAAAGCTTGGAAGAGTATCTATTAGCAAGCTAAGGTGAGGGAACAAGACCTAAACTAATTGGTTAATAATAAACTACTTTTATTTTCTTGAGTCCAATGCCATGCTTAATTCTATGTGAATATGCTTGTAATGTGCATTCAACATGTCATCCAATATTCCTGCTATTATTGTTCATGCATATTTAATTTGGTTTACTTATAACATGATGATGATGATTGATGCTTGGGATAGGCATGTGAATGTTTATGTCTGGTTAGTGTGCTTGATGTGAGTAGGGTATCAGGGGAAGTGTTATGCGGTGTTTGATCCCGGCACTTTAGCTCTATCTTTATCTCAAGTCTTGTGCATTAGCATCGTCGTATCACCGTTACCTTAGCAGAACTATTGCGACATAGGGCATCAAGGAGGGTCTCGGTCCTTGAGTCCTATACTCTACCGAGGGGCCTTAGCTCTATCTCTACGGGTGCTCTGAGGGATGCTGGGGTGAGGCCTTGGATACTTTGGTTGACATTAGGATTGGTTAGTAGCGAGCCATGTTTGCAGCCCTAGCCATCAGGGGTTAATTTGTTGGTATGGAGTTGTGCATCGATAAATGTGACCTTCGCTGTACAATGTTCATTATGGGTGCTGTGGGCGACGGTGAGAGTCATCAGGCGTATCCACACTCTCATGCATAGAGGTGCGATGGCCACCTATCCTTTCTATAGCACAGTGCAAACGCAAAACCAGACCAAAGATATGAATTGATTGCATGCATATGTATTGTTGCATTGTTTTGTTTGCTGACTGAGCCGTGATGTGTGCTCACCCTTCGACGTCGAATATTTTTAGTTGATGATGCAGGTACAACCGTTGAAGATTATATAAATGCTCCAGAATACAGAAACGTTGCAGTGATGGTGGCTGAAGATGAAGTGGATACACATGACATCTCTTGCGATTGCAACTCATGTGTATTCGATTAGATTTTTAGTTTTATTTATTTGGATTTATTAAGATATGTATTTGATATTTATTTATTTATGTTTTAGTTGATATAAAGTAATTGGTTATTTAAATATTGATATCACAATAGATTCTCAGTTCATTATATTATAAGACTTCAGCTATTGAGTATTTACTCTGATTATGATTATGGATGTATGGTGTTTAGATAACACGGATATAGCCTACTCGAGATCTTGGTTGAACCGTTGGTTTGTTAGCGGTTCATCACACCATTTTGAATAGTACGGAATTGGGGTGTGACAACTTGGTATCAGAGCTCTCGTAGGCCTTACCCATTAAACCTGAATACTTCCACTGGAGTCCATGAACTAAGTTAGGATAAATTAAACGCTTTAATACGAACAAACCATAAGCACCTGTGTTGGTTGAGACAGAAATTAAACAAGACGATAATGTACATATAAAAGGTGGAACCATATATATACACTCAAACAGAAAGAGAAGATAAAAAATTATCCTAATAAATAAATAATATAGGGTATTATCTATAAGTTGGGTAGTTATCCAAGTATACAAGGATATAGTACAGTAGCAAGAAGGAAGCTTCTGTATAGCAGAAAATTAGATTACCGAGTTGGTACTCTCAAGATGTGAAACTTGATGTAGGACAGAGGAAGAAGGAGAAAATGACTAGTAATGCCTAATTCCCTGCAAAGGTAAAGGGAAAGATCTCGGGCCGAATCCAACAGAGATAGGAGAATAACGGCCCTACATTAAGAGTAAGAGTAACTACAAGAAGATAAAGCTATACCCCTGAGTGACATGGAGACTCAGAGTGAAATACACTATACGCTGATCCATTACCCGCTGAGCATTAAGATGAGGTTACAACTTGACCCCACCACTATCTGGGTCGAGAACGGGTAATGAAAACTCATCTGAGTTGGTAATCAGATTAGAGCAAATAAGAGGAAGTGAAAAACCAGGCCACTCCAGTCAACCACCTGGACTACAAATTACGTTGGTCACGATTGTAATAAACTTGGCCCAATAAAATACAAGAGTAACCACAAATGTGACCGACTATGCAAGTTGCTATCCAAATTGCCAATGCTACATCAACACCTCTGGGTCAAACCAAGTATGGTACCAATTGGTAGCATCATTGTACCCCAACACATGTTAGCTATAACACAGTGCCTACAATACAGCAAGTCCCAGTAATGCACATCCCAGTGTAGAAGTTTGGTGCACAACAAGCAGTGTATCAAGGAGGTTAACCTTATCAGCCACCGATGTATGGGATAGTTGCATCATGACAGAATGATCTGATAAGGATTGAAGAATGTCTTCTGAAGATGATGCCTCAGACGTTTTCAGCAAGGATCAAATCTATTTGTGGCCATATAACTGGATATGTTTATATAGGATGCGGTGCATTATTGATTTACTCTTATAATTATAAAGGATGCACATACCAGATTTTAAATTCTCGTGTCTTGACAGGATACCTTCTTGATTTAACCTGTCAATTGGAGTTATAGATATTGTTTCTTTAGTATGAGTCCTGATTATACCAAACTAACCATTCTCATGATCGACAGCATGAACAGAGATATGAACTGAATGAACAGTTAAATGTTTAATCATGTTGAACGTACATGTTTTCGATTTTACCTGATTTACTGATGTTTCTTCAGATTTATTCCTATAGTGCCTTGACCAATGACATTATATATACTCAATAGAACCTGTAACCATGAAGTTAAGAGTTGTAAAACCTCTATTTTCATATATTTGGACCACCGTGCAACTTGACGATCTTTTAATGCCTGTTGGATTACTACATATTTACTCCTGATCATTTAAACTTAAGTTCATTAGATAAAGAAAGTGTTTGTCGTCATACTAAATTGAAAGAAGGAAATAAAATTCCCACCTATTGACTCCGAAGTAAATTCAAAATTTTGAGGAAAAACTTATTTTAAAGATGGGGGAGTTATAAGATCCGTACTTTCAAATTTCGAGGATGAAATTTCTTTTAAGGGTGGTGGAGTTGTAAGACCCGCACGCCACGAACCCGGCCTAACCTTAAATTTTGTGTCAGGACCCGTCTACATATCATGGTCGAGCCAAGTGGACCAAGTGTGTGAAGAAAAACCAAGACCCAATATGAAAATTTACTCAAAAACAGTCAAAATGAGGGTAGGGTCGCAAGTTTTAACAGGCAGGTCTGACCCCCCATCGACCCCCCCCCATCGACCCGTGACCAGGGGTCGCAGGGGGTCTATGAATTGTCCAACCCCCCCATCGACCACCGGTAATGGGGAAAAACAGCACGAACCAAAAATTAAGAAACATTCCTAATTTCAATTGGAACCTTTCCTAAACTCAATGGGACTTATTTTGGGAGGTTTTACTCTATAAATAGGACGTCCCTAAGCCTCTTTCACTCCTTTTACAACCCTAATTGGATTGAGAGAAAGAGAAGAGAAGCAAGGGAGAGAAGAAAAAAGCAAAAAGGAGAAGAGTTGTAGAGAAGGAGTATTCTTCTCGGGTATGGATACTAATTCCATGAATTTCTACAAGCCTTAGGTTAGATAAGGATGAGAGTGTGATCTCGGAGAAACCCGAACCATCAACCCATGGTTAGGTTTCCATGGAAAACCATGGGAGAATACATAAAAGCTATATAGGTGGATGATTCATGGTTCTAGACCATGGAATGTATGTTGAATAGACTGTAGGAGCAAGCCATAGGACCCCAAACACGAAGAATGGACTAAAAGGAGGAAAATTGACCAAAACCCACAGGGGGTCGCATAGGGGGTCGATGACCATCCGACCCAATGTGACCCTGAGTATCGACCCCTAGGGTTCTGGAAGTCCAGATTAGGGGGGTCGCACCAGGGGTCGGTCATAACTCAGACCCTACCTCCGACCCCCAGTTAACAGAATGGTATTAAAAATTAGAATAAATTCTAATTACATTTTATCGACTTTGTTAGGTCTTCTAGCAATATAATAGCAATATAAAGGTGATTCTAAAGCTTAGAAGAGTATCTATTAGCAAGCTAAGGTGAGGGAACAAGACCTAAACTAATTGGTTAATAATAAACTACTTTTATTTTCTTGAGTCCAATGCCATGCTTGATTCTATGCGAATATGCTTGAAATGTGCATTCAACATGTCATCCAATATTCCTGCTATTATTGTTCATGCATATTTAATTTGGTTTACTTATAACATGATGATGATGATTGATGCTAGGGATAGGCATGTGAATGTTTGTGTGTGGTTAGTGTGCTTGATGCGAGTAGGGCATCAGGGGAGGTGTTATGCGGTGTTTGATCCGGGCACTTTAGCTCTATCTCTATCTCAAGTCTTGTGCATTAGCATCGTCGTATCACCGTTACCTTAGCAGAACTATTGCGACGTAGGGCATCAAGGAGGGTCTCGGTCCTTGAGTCCTATACTCTACCGAGGGGCCTTAGCTCTATCTCTACGGGTGCTCTGAGGGATGCTAGGGTGAGGCCTTGGATACATTAGTTGACATTATGATTGGTTAGTAGCGAGCCCTGTTTGCAGCCTTAGCCATCAGGGGTTAATTTGTTGGTATGGAGTTGTCCATCGATAAACGTGACCTTCGTTGTACAATGTTCATTATGGGTGTTGTGGGCGACGGTGAGAGTCGTCGGGCGTACCCACATTCTCGTGCATAGAGGTGCGGTGGCCACCTATCCTTTCTATAGCACATTGCAAACGTAAAACCAGACCAAAGATATGAATTGATTGCATGCATATGTATTGTTGTATTGTTTTGTTTGCTCACTGAGCCGTGATGTACGCTCACCCTTCGACGTCGAATATTTTTAGTTGATGATGCAGGTACAACCGTTGAAGATTATATAAGAATACGGGAACGTTGCAGCGATGGTAGCTGAAGATGAAGTGGATACACATGACATCTCTTGCGAGTGCAACTCATGTGTATTCGATTAGATTTTTAGTTTTATCTTTTTGGATTTATTAAAGACATGGATTTGATATTTATTTATTTATGCCTTAGTTGATACAGAATAATTGGTTATTTAAATATTGATATCACAATAGATTCTCAGTTCATTATATTATAAGACTTCTGCTATTGTGTATTTACTCTGATTATGATTATGGATGTATGGGGTTTAGATAACATGGATATGACCTACTCGAGATCCTGGTTGAACCGTTGGTTTGTTAGCGGTTCATCACACCATTCTGAATAGTGCGGAATTGGGGTGTGACACTGTGTATAGAGGCGAGGTGGCCACCGAACCTTTCTATAACATATTGCAAACTTATGAACCAGACCCAAGATATGAATTGAATGCATGCATATGTTTGTTGCATTGTTTTGTTTGCTCACTGAGCCGTGATGTATGCTCACCCTTTTTGAATTCAAATATTTTTAATTGATGTTGTAGGTACGACTGTGGAAGATTATATGAATGCTCCCGCATACGGGCATGTTGCGACGATGGATGCAGAAGATATAGTGGAGACGCATGACTCGTCATGCGAGTGCAACTCATGCATTTTTATTAGATTTTTATTTAGATTATTAAGGAAATATAATTTGATATTTTATTTACTTATGTCTCAGTCAATGCAAGATAATTGGATATTTTATTTATGATTATCACATTTAGATTCTCAGTTCATTTAATATTAAGACTTCCGCTATTGTGTATTTACTCTGATTATGGTTGTGGATGTGTATGGTTTAAGCAAACGGACGTAGCCTATTTGAGATCCTAGTTGAACCATTGATTTATTAGCGGTTCATCACACCATTCTGAACAGTACGGAATTGGGGTGTGACAACTTAGTATCAAAGCTCTGGCCCTGTCTATTAAACCAGTATACTTCCATAAAAGTTCGTGAACTGAGTTAGGATAAAATTTAAATGCTTTAATAAGAACACACTACAAGCATCTGTGTTGTTTGAGACAAAATTAAGAAAGAGAATAATGCACATATAAAGGGAGTAACAAGTTTTATATACATCAAACTAAAAGCAAATTTATATACATAACCAAAGCAGAGTACAGTCCACAACTCGGACAGTTACTCCGTGATACAAAAGAATAATAAAAAGAAAAATACATCATGAAGCTGGAGGTGATGGGGGAGGAGGTGCCTCATGATCTCTGTCATAGTCCTCAGCATAGTCTCTAGTCAACCAGGCTACGTGAGTCTGGGTCGTCTGGAGACTAGCCGTCAATGCAGCCATCCGCTGATCAGACGCACGCTAAGCATTTAGAAGCTCTCCCACTCTCAAATCCGTCGCGCTCTGAGCCTCCCTGATCTCATAAAGTAATCCCATCATATAATCAGATGGTGGGCGTGAAGGACCAGCCATTCGTGAAGAAGTCTGTGATGGACCAGCTCCAGTAGAATGCAGAGGTGATGGAGGAGGTATGGAGTCCACATCCATGTACATACGATCCTCATCCTCAACATCACCCCCATGAACCCCTACTCCAGCGGCTACTGCTGCTGCTGCCTTAGCGTCTGCTACCTCCACCCGAGTACGAGGACGCACCAGAGCGTTCCTCTCCTCATCGCTAACCTGAGCATCCCGCATGCCCATCCTACAGATGGCCTCTCAGTCTAGAACCGATGAGAAGGTCTTCTCCTGAATCCTCTCATCCACTAAATCAACACCTAGGCGGGTAAGCAGGGTGGTGGTCAGACGTCCATAGGGCAGGTTGCCTATCTAACTAGGTAGCATAGCACAGATCATCGTCTGCATAATAATATAAGGGAGGCAGACAGGCTGCCTAGTGCAGATACAGTAAAGTAAGTACTGGGTCAACTGGGAGATCCTCTCGTAGTGTCCACTCTGGGGTATCAAGTTGTGCTGGATGATCTTATAGTACACCCGAGGCTCTGGACGTAGGTTGATCGCTTTCATCTCCCAGTGATCCTCTCTGATAAGCTGACGGTCTATCTCAGCCTGCATCTCCAAGGAAAAGAACTGGGGCTCTCTGGGAGCACAGTACACTAAAGGGCTGTCATTGTGATCTCCCACCACCTGGAGGTTACAGTAGAACTGTCTCACCAGATCCGGATGGGTACAGGCATCATTGATAATCATGGGAAGCCAGCCCATGTCACCAAATGCTGTCTCCACGTCGAACAAGGCTAGACTAGCCAAGTCCACACGATGACCTCCCTCTACCTTCTTACGAGCGTAGCGAGCATATTGAGCCTCGGCCTCATTAGAGAAAAAACGGACTGGGTCATGAACCCTAGGTATTTTGGTATGAACCATATTATCTGCCAAAACAAAGAAAAACAGATAATAGCTCAGTAATGGTGAAAAACCCAAAAATTTTGGTATTATAACGGCATAAATTGGTCAAAAGCCTTACTTTTCACCCATACACTTGGGCAGGAGGACTTACATAAGTTCCAAACCATCTTGCAAGGTTCATACAGTTGGGACTTTAATCTAAAAAGATTGAATTCGAAGAAATTTCAATAAATTCAAAAAATATCAAAAATTAGGGCAAAAATGGAAAATTTCAAGTTTCTCGACAACCAACCGATGAAACTCTAATATTTTTGAGGGCTTTCGTCCATTGGGTGACCAAAAGCAAAAGCCCCCAATAAAAATGAAATTTTTACGATTAGAAAAATTTTAATTTGAAGAAAACGATATAATTAGGCAAAACCCTAGTTAGGAAACCTTAAAAACATAAAACAGTAGAGAACACACCTGAAGAAAACGGATGAGAGTCTCGAATGTATGATAGAATCACCAAACGGGTCGGGGTTGTTACTGTAGCAACTCAGAGAAACAAGTTGAGTTGGAAAACAGAAGAAAGAATGGGAAATGAATCCAAAATCGGGTTTAAAAACCGGATTCTGGGTCCTAGGGTCACATAATTCGACCAAAACATGTGACCCTACCTCCGACCCCCTCATCGACCCTAGCCTCTCGGTGATCTGAGAGAGAACTAGGGGTCAACCCTAGGGTCAGACATATACCGACCCTACCATCGACCGTAGGCTCTCGATAAGTTGACAGTGATTCCCAGGGTCGCATAAGCATCGACCCTACCATCGACCCTACGATGGAAAATACAGTATTTTGTCAGGATGATCTTAAAAATTTGAAAATTATCTTGATTAGTTGGATTTTTTATTGGAGAACAACTATATGATTGCCTCACATGTGCTATGATTGGTTACAGGCACTACCATCATCAGAACAGAAAATGGCTGGGCGAAGAGTGACCAGACAAAGCCGTAACTCTATTCCACCACCACCACCTGTAGAAGAAGACAACCATATACATCCTGAGACACAGGAGAATCTAAATACGGCACCGACTGTGGTTAATGGCCAGAAAAATCCTACCAACTTGCCAGCCCCACCTACAGACCTGGCTATAGCAGTAATGAACATGGCACAATAGCTGCAGCAAATACAATAGGTACAAGCTAATATGCAAACTGCCATAGGCATGGCTTTTCCAGCTATACAGATGACCCTGATGCCAGCAGGACAGGCAAGCATAGTACCAGGGGGTAGTAACATGGTACCCCATGTACCTCAAACACCAGTCATGCAGGCTCCAGTGTAGAACCCCGAAGTAGCTCAAGGTTGTTATCAGTACCAACCACCTATGTATGGGGCCTATGCTCTATATTAGCTGGACTACTCCTGACTAGTCGAGCGTTTCTTGAAGATGAAGCCCAAGGAATACGATGGTAAGCCAGCTGATCTTTGTAGCCAGCACACTGGATTGATGAAATGGAGAGGAATTTCATGATGATGACAGTTACTGAGGAAGAGATAGTACTATGTGCAACGTTCATGCTGAAAGGCGATGCACGCCACTGGTGGAAGTTCACACGGACTTATCTGTTAACAAAGCACGCCCAACTGATCTGGTGTATATATAAGGAGGAATTCTTTGAGATGTACTTTCCTAGAAGTTTCAGAGATTCTATGGAGGGAGAGTTCCTGAGTTTGTATCAGGGACCGATGACTGTCGATGCATATCAATAGCGTCTTGAAGAGCTGTTCTTCTTTGCACCAGTCAGTATGCAAGCGGAAGATATGAAGACCAGAAGGTTCGTCATGGGACTTAGGGGAAGTATTCGTGAACATGTACTAGGACTTGAGAGGAAAGTCTACAATGAAGCTGTACAAATTGCTCAGGTGATAGAGTCGAGCTAAAAAGAGAGCTATTTTGCTCAAAACAAGGGTATTAAAAGGACAATTGGAAATTCATATAATGGAGGGAATACAAGGACATTCAAACCCTTGCGTACTCAAGGTTCTAATGCTGCGGCCAAGACTACTCCAGCAGCTCAACTGCAACAAAAGAAAAATAATGAAGGAGTAAAATGCTATAACTGTAATCAAATAGGACATTATTCATGGGAGTGTCCTAAACCCAGAAAGCAGCTACAGCAAGAAAAGGTTTATGCTGTTACATCTGAGGATGCTGCCGCATCGCCTGATGTGGTCATAGGTATGACCAGAACCTTTCATTTTGTGTTACATTGTGTGAGCATGTAGACTAAATTAAAACAAATCACAGGTATCGTACCTATTAATGGCATTCCCGCCAGAGTACTCTTTGATTCAGGGGCTACTCATTCTTTTATATCTATGTCATTTGGAAAGAAGCTGAACCTACCCCTCAAATCTTTAGACTATAAACTGCTTGTACGATCGCCAATGGGATTAGAAGTGGAATTTGAAAAGGGTTATGGACCATGTCCAATTCTTATTAACGAGAAAACTTTGAATGCAACCTTGATTCAACTAGAGATGGCAGACTTTGACGTCATCTTGGGAATGGACTGGTTAGCTCGGCATTCTGCAAACTTATTATGTGCCGAAAAGATGCTGACATTTAAAGACAAGGAAGGAGCAGAGTTCAGTTTTGTGGGAACCAAACTTCCCCGTAAACGAAAACTCATCCTTTATGCATTAAAGGCTAGGAAATGCCTCGAGAAATGAGGAGTTGGGTATCTAGTCTCAGTGGTCGACCTCACCAAAGAAGCACCACGAATGGAGGATATTGATGTCGTGCGTGACTTTCCAGATGTATTTCCTGAAGAACTACCCAGACTACCACCCGACCGAGCTATAGAGTTTGTTATAGATTTGGTACCCAGAGCCACACCAGTGTCTAAAGCACCTTATTGAATGGCTCCTACTGAACTAAAGGAATTAAAAGTACAGTTACAAGAACTACTAGACAAGGGTTACATCAGACCTAGCATATCACCATGGAGAGCGCCAGTATTATTTGTAAAGAAGAAGGACGGTAGTGTTCGACTATGTATAGACTACTGGAAACTGAATAAGCTGACAATTAAAAATCGTTACCCATTGCCCCGGATCGATGACTTGTTCGATCAGTTGCAAGGTGCCAAGGTGTTCTCCAAGATCGATCTTCGGTCAGGATACCATCAGTTGAAGATTAAGGATGGAGATATACCCAAGACAGCATTCAGGATGAGATATGGACATTATGAATTTTTGGTCATGTCTTTTGGATTGACTAATGCACCAGCAACTTTTATGGAACTTATGAATCGGCTATTCCATGATATGTTGGATACGTCAGTCATTGTATTCATTGATGATATATTGGTCTACTCCAAGGACAAGGAAACTCATATTATGAATCTAAGAGCCGCTCTGTAGCAATTACGGGAAGAGAAATTTTACGCCAAATTTACAAAGTGTGAGTTTTTACTAAATGAAGTCGCCTTCCTAGGCCATGTTGTATCCACTGAAGGGATTAAGGTGGATCCTAGCAAGATTGAAGCCATTGTAAAGTAGGAAGCACCGAAGAGCGTTGCAAAAATTAGAAGTTTCCTAGGTCTAGCTGGGTATTATCGACGATTTGTGAAAGATTATTCCCGAATTATCGTACCTCTCACCAGCTTGACTAAGAAGGGCAAAAAGTTTGTTTGGACTGATAAATGTGAGAAAACTTTCCAAACATTGAAGGCTAGATTGATATCTGCTCCGGTCTTGACTATTCCTATACCAGGACGGCCATTTATTTTGTACACTGATGCGTCAAGATTGGGTTTAGGATGTGTACTTATGCAAGGGGAACAAGTAATTGCATATGCCTCAAGACAGTTGAAGACACATGAGAAGAACTATCCCACTCATGACTTAGAATTAGCGACAGTGGTACATGCTGTCAAGATATGGAGACATTATTTGTATGGAGAGAAATTTCAGATTCAATCAGATAATAAGAGTCTCACTTATCTCTTTAACCAGAAGGAGTTGAATATGAGACAAAGAAGATGGCTGGAACTGTTGAAAGACTATGATTGTGATATCCAGTATCATCTAGGGAAAGCTAATGTGGTTGCTGATGCGCTGAGTAGAAAAGCGATGATAAAATCTCAAGGAGAGGTTAACACAACTGCCGCAATGTGTACTACCGAAAAGGTGTTCAATTATGGTAATGAGTAGTTCGTGATAGATGCACCGGGTGAACAAACTAACCAAGGGTTTGTTCATCAGTTTTCAAATATGTTTACAACATTGAAGATTGTACCTGATATAATTGATGAAGTGAAAGCCGCCATTAAATCAGACCCTTATCTGAGAACTATACAAGGAGACATCGAAAAAGGTAGGACTATTCCCAAGTTCACCTTAGATGATGAAAAGGTACTAAAGTACAAAGAAAGAAAATTTGTACCTGAAACAAAAAATTTGGACATTAGACACCGACTAATGAAAGAAGCCCACACCACCATCTATTCGATACATCCTAGAAGTACAAAAATGTATCATGATCTAAAGAAATTATACTGGTGGAGAGGAATGAAAGTAGATGTAGCTAGGTTCATGTCTCAATGCCTAAACTGTTAGAGGGTAAAGGCTGAACGACAAAGACCTGCAGGACTGTTATAGCCGTTAATGGAACCAGCATGGAAATGGGACTGCATCACTATGGACTTCGTCACTGGGTTACCATTGACTCCCCGAGTAGTTGACGCGGTTTGGGTGATTGTAGATCGCCTGACTAAAACAGCTCGATTTATAGCTATACGACCTCAGTATACAGTAGAGAGGTTAGCTAAGTTGTATGTGGATAATATTGTTAGATTACACGGTGTACCTGAAAGCATTGTGTCCGACAGAGATCCATGATTACTTCAAAGTTTTGGGAAGGATTGCAAAAGGCTATGGGTACAACATTGAAGTTTAGTACTGCATTCCATCCTCAGACAGACGGACAGTCGGAGCGTACCATTCAGATTTTAGAAGACATGCTCCAAGCATGTGTAATCGATTTTAAATGATCATGGGATGAAAAATTACCATTGATCGAGTTTGCTTAAAACAACAGCTATCAAGCTACTATATAGATGTCACCCTATGAAGCACTGTATGGTAGGAAGTGTCGAACTCCTTTGTTTTGTAATGAAGTTGGAGAATGTAGCATTCTTGGATCAGAATTTGTTCAAGAGACATGTCGAATTGTTGACATTATCATGGAAAGAGTAAGAACGGCACAGAATCGTCAGAAACAGTATGCAGATACTCGACGCCGAGACCTTGAATTCGTTATAGATGATAAAGTATTCTTGCAAGTATCACCTATGCATGGTTTAAAATGGTTCGGACAGAAAGGGAAGCTAAGTCCGAGATATGTTGGGCCATATGAGATTCTGGTCAAACGTAGAAATGTGGCTTACCAGTTACCACTACCACCATCTATGTCAAGTGTACATGATGTATTCCATGATTCATTGTTGAAGAAGTACGTCAGAGATCCAACGCATGTTTTGACAGTAGATCCATCCACTTGATTTGACTGATGATTTGACATTCGAAGTAGCACCAACTGAAATCACCAACCAAAATTTCATCGACTACGCAACCGTGACATCTATTATGTTAAAGTCACCTGGAGAAGCAAAGATATAGAAGAAATCACATGGGAAGAAGAGAATACTATGCGAAAGCAATACCCTCATCATTTGGACTCGGAAGGTATGTACCAATTTCGAGGATGAAATTTTTAATAAAAAGGGGGGAGTTGTAAGACCCATACCGAACTAACCGGTCTTACCACCTTGTACCAGGTGTACCTATCATGGTCGAGCCACATGGACCAAGTACGTGAAGGAAATCACAAGATCAGGTTTGAAATTGACCCAAAAATAGTAAAATGGTAGGGTCGCATGCCTAAACAGGTAGGGTCGACCCCCACCACAACAGAATCCAACCCATGATTTTCAGGTCCTAGAGTTGGATGACTTGAGACCCTAGGGTTGACGGATTCTGCGACCCTAACATCAACCCTAAGATGACGGACAGAAACCAGAAATTAGGAAACTTTCCTAATTCAAAACGAACCTTTCATAAACTCGTTGGGACGAATTTTGGGAGGTTTTCCTCTAGAAATAGGACATCCCTTAGGCTCTTTCACTCCTTTTGAAGCCCTAATTGAAAGTGAGAGAAAGAGAAGAGAAGGAAGAGAAGGAAAGTTGGAGAAAAGGCTAAGGAGAAGAAATTCAGAGGAATCTCTGAATTCAGCAAGTCTAAGGTATGAAAACATTCTCCATGAATTGTGTAAGACACTAGAATAGTTTATAAAGAGGGTAGGATCTAGGAGAAACCCAAATCATCCATCCGTGGGTAAATTCCAATGGAATCCATGGAGGGAATCATTGTAAACAAAGTTTAAGTGAGTAACTTGAAGTTTTGAGCCATAGAAAGTCGTAAGATGGACCATAAAAGTAAGCCAAAGGATTCAAACATGGAATAGTGGACTGTAGGATGAAGGGTCGGCTCAAACTACGTGTGGTAGCACGTAGGGTCAATTGGTAACCGACCCTACCAGACCATAGGATCGACCCCATGCTCTTGGGAAGTCCAGGGAGTTGGGAGGTCGCACCTAGGGTCGATGGATAACCGACCCTATGATCGACCCTACTCCTGGGGTCGCAGAAAGCTGTTACCCTAACTGCGACCCAACCTGCGACCCTAGCAGTACAGCAAGCTTAAAACTATTGGAATTAATTCTAATTAAAATGTATCGACTTGTTAGGTTTTTCTAGTGATATAAAGGTGATTCTTAAAGCTTGAAAGAGGATCTACACTTAAGCAAAGGTGAGGGAACAATACCTAAACTAAACGGCTAATAATAAACTATTTTCGTTCATTGAGTCCAATACCATGTATGATTCTCTGATTGTATGATTGTAATGTGCATATCACATGTCATCTACTATCCCTGTTATTACTGTTCATGCATATTTAATTCAGTTTATTTACAACATGATGATGATGATGCTAGGAATAGGCATGTGAATGTTTATGTGTGGTTAGTGTACTTGATGTGAGTGGGGCATCAGGGGAAGTGTGATGCGGTGCAGTCCTAAGCACTTTAGCCCTATCTCTACTCAAGTCTTGTCCACTGACATCGTCGTATCTCCATTACCTTAGCAGAACTATTATGTCATAGGGCATTAGGGGATGTGGTCTCGAACCATGTAGTCTCTGACTCTGCCGGGGGGCCTTAGCTCTATCTCTATGGACGTATTGAGGGATGTTGGGGTGAGGCCTTGGATACACTATTTGACATTAGGATTGGTTATTTGCGAGCCCAGTTTGCAAGCCCTCGCCAACAGGGGGTTACGTGTTGGTATGGGTAGAGCATTAGGGGAATTGTGATGCGGTGCGGTCCTAAGCACTTTAGCTCTATCTCTATTCCATGGTGGGGTGGATGTGGACGACAATGGTGTTTGATCCGTTGGGTGGGCTTACACACCCTATGTATAGAGGCGAGGCGGCCACCAAACCTTTCTATAGCACATTGCAAACTTATGAACTAGACCAAAGATATGAATTGAATGCATGCATATGTTTGTTGAATTGTTTTGTTTGCTCACTGAGTCGTGATGTGTGCTCACCCTTTTCGAATTTGAATATTTTTAGGTGATGATGCAGGTACGACTGTGGAAGATTATATGAATGCTCCCACATATGGGCATGTTGCGGCAATGGATGCAGAAGATATAGTAGAGACGCATGACTCGTCATGCGAGTGCAACTCATGCATTTTCGATTAGAGTTTTATTTGGATTATTAAAGAAATGTAGGCGACGTCCGTTGCATAACACCTGATCATAGTTTCCGCTTTCTCATAGTTGAAGAAATCACCGAATATTGAAAGTGGACCAACGGGTCACACGACAGGTGCACGATCGACTTTGCACGCTCCATCCTTCGGCCCTTCGCCTGTTTACACAGTAGTGATATTTTTTGTTTCGCTCTTTATCTTCGGGTTCCTATCTAATGATCCAGGACGTAATCCTGGACGCGGGGAATAAAAGAATAAAAAAGGGGGGAGGATTTCTCTATTTCCTTGCTTAATTTCTGAAATTTCTTATGATTTTATCTATTCGACACATTAACGGAAAGAGAGAAGGGCTTTTCGCCGTAGCTTGCGGAAGAGGGCATTTCCATCGCGAAGGATTCAATCCAGCCATAGGTTCCCCTACGGCTACCTTGTTACGACTTCACCCCAGTCGAAAACCCCACCGTGGTATGCGCCAATAAGACCACCAAAAGCGGTGGAAAACCGCCAGGCGCACGGCCGTGCGTTGGGAACTACACTTCCAGCAATAAAACAGAGGACGCGGGCACTTAACTAACACTAACATGAATACCCCTCCTCCTCTTCTTCTCAGCCACCCTCGCTCGAGGATGGAAATGATGATGACCCTTTGCCAGATTTCCTTAAGCTAATCCAACAAAGTAAAGAGAAGAAAGCACAGGCAATTCTTGAAAACGATGCAAACTACGGAGCGAAGCCAAAAAAAAGTGAGCGCCTAGCGCGATACGGCTTTTTGGCTTCGCTGGTTAGGGGTTTTCTTCGCTCCCTCTTTTTCCAAGAATTCATGAGCCTCCGTCCGGATAAAAAAATGGATTCTCGGCTCAGCAGCCAGAACAGATAGGACGCCTGTCTCCTGGAATTTTTGTTGTCCAGTTCATGAAATGGTGCAAAGTAATTGATCGAAATATATTATAGGGCTGGAAATATTGTACCTTTATGGACTATGTCTCAGTCAATGCATGATAATTGGATATTTTATTTATGATTATCACATTTAGATTCTCAGTTCATTTAATATTAAGACTTCCGCTATTGTGTATTTACTCTGACTATGGTTGTGGATGTGTATGGTTTAAGCAAACGGACACAGCCTATTTGAGATCCTGGTTGAACCGTTGGCTTATTAGCGGTTCATCACACCATTCTGAACAGTGCGGAATTGGGGTGTGACACATGGGATCCGGTTCGGCTACTCGGACGAAAGTGTGACTGATCCCATACCCCCTCAAGCAATATGTACAAACAATAAATTTAGTACCCTAGATCTAGCATCAAATGTCAAGCAATAAATATAAGGAAAGTATCGTAGGAGTATGAATATTAATCCCCAGTGGAGTCGCCATCAAACCTTGTTGGAGTCGCCACCTAGATTAAGGTCTAGGACCTCTAAAAATGTAGCCTCACCCTAGGGTAAGACTTCTATTGACTCATAACCCAATGTATCAGTTCTTTGGTCTGCAAGAGATCGGGTAAGTATTCAGGGTACAGTTATGAAAAGGTGTTAGGCACCCAAACCGTCCGATCAATATCAGCCTCCTAAAATTTCCTTAAATTCTAATTTTGGCTGTGCTTGGTCAACTAGATGACTAAGGTTCAATGGGGGATGTCCTAAACCAAGTTGCTAAGTTGTTTTAACCTAGGGTTCAGCCAATCGTGTTTTAAAGAAAATAAACAAGCAATGAGTACAGTACTATACAGTGAACCGGACCAAAGATTGTTCGGTCTTGGACTAAATTTGAGACATGTAAGACATCTCAAACTGCCTATGTATTCCAATCTTAAAAATCAAATCCAAAACATAGTTCGAAATGGGTTGTGTGATTTAAAGATTATGGAAGTGGTTTATGCATGTGCTTCAATTAGATTCTTTGTTCAAGTTGAAGTTTATGCTAGATGGATGGTTGATGGGTGGCCTTGTACCACATTGGGACTCCCAAATTGCTTACGTATTCTAGGGTTTGCCCTAGAAATCAGGTACAACGTAGTTCGAAAGGCTTATGAGAGTCAGATTTGGAATGTATACCAAATTCCTACCGTTTTTGTCAATAGGATCTAGGGATGAGACCTAAATTCCTACCATTTTTATTTTGGATCTGTACCAAATTCTTTCCATTTTTGGTGATAGGATCTAGGGATGAGACCTAAATTCCTACCATTTTTGTTGTTTCCATTTTTGTCAATAGGATCTTGGGATGAGACCTAATTCCTACCATTTTTATTGTTTCTATTTTTAGGTTTCTAGGGTTTCCTATCCCTTTTTATTGTGATTTTCATTTTTTAAGGTTTCATACCCTGATTATTCTCTTTATTTTAGGGTTTATCTTGCCCTAATTATTCTTTCTATTCCAAGGTTTCCTACCCTAATTGTTATATTCCTTCCATTTTTAAGATTTTCTACCCCAATTGTTGTGCTCTTTTCATTTTTTAGGGTTTTCTACCCTAATTGCTGTGCTCTTTCTATTTTTTAGGGTTTTTCTACCCTAATTGCTATTTTTTCAATTTATTTCTTTCCAAGACAAATATGGCAAATGAAAATATTCCAACTATTGCAGTGGTAGCATTCAAAATACAGCAATGGTATCATTCCAAATATGATAGTAAGTATCTAAATATGGCACGTGAGCATTTCGAGTATAGCATGTAAGCAATCCAATACAGCATTTGAGAGTCAATATAGTAGGTGACAATGTGTATCCAAATGTAGTAAAGATCATATGAATAATCCAAACATGGCAAGTGAATGCTCTAAATGTTGCCATTTATCCAAATATGGCATGTATGCAATCAAATATGGTAAAATTCACCAAATAATTGCATGTTACAATGAATGAGACATCAATGAAACCTTTCTGAAAAAAATCCAAAATTATCAACAAAAAAAACATATTTTCAATAAGTTCTTTGAAAATATTGTAACTTTAATGAAGACATTTGGAATGAATAATGACTTACAAAGTTTCAAATATTGGACAAAACTATGAACTGCTTTCAAATTTTGTCACATTACACCAAAATGGCCATAAGTAGGTCTTCTGCAACTCAAATCAAGCTCTTTTTTTTTTTTCACAGAAAGATGACTTGACATGTTATATTTCATCTGAAGGAGTCGAATCCCAATAGAGAGCAAAAGTAGGTCAAATGGATGCCCCATGATCGGATATGTACACTGGTCAAATCTGTTCCAGATTTTTGACCAGTTGCACTATAAATTCTGTATAAAATCCCATACTTAATGAAAATTAAATCCAGACATATATACATGTAGATAACTATCAGATTAAAAAATTTTAATCAGGAAAAACAAGTGAAAATAGAATATTTTCTTTGCAAAAAATAATCCTTTTCAATCTTGCAAATCAGTATATTCTGACAGATTCAAAATCAGAGCACTATGCACTTAAAAATCAATATCAATTCAATAAAAGATCTAAAAAATATGAAACAAGTGCCATTTTTTAGAAGACTTCCATATCTAAAAACTTTATATGAAGTTTCTTTTCTGATTATGGACATAAGACCTTTTTCTAGGGACTTTCTGATAGGGAATTGCATTATATCTGAATAAAACAGCAATGTCAAAGACAAAATTTTTGATATACTTTTCCAATTCCAAATGGAACGAAATTTCTAGGGTAGTCTTATAATATATCAAAGGGACTCCCATAAAATATTGAGCTTCAAAATTTAAGAAAAACTACAAGTGATGCACGTCCTAAGTTTGGATCTTAAATCTAGAAATTTCAGATTAGAAAACCACTTTATGAAACTTGTCAAAAACATCAAACATCATCATATAGCATTCAAAACTTCATCATTGAATAGTTTAGACAAATCATCATTCATAAAAAATGCTAGACATAGGCATCTTAACATTAATATGCATGCAATATAACATTCCTGATCGAGATTTAATGGAAATAAGTCTTTTTCAAGCACAATTGACATTCGAGCATTCTAAAGACCTCTAAATTTGTTTAGGGTACTAAACTTGTACTCGAATGGAGTAAAACCATTGATGTAGGATGTTTGGAGATCGTATCAAGCTCTTTGAAAGCGAATCCTCCTTCTCATTTTCTCTGCTCCTCACTCTCTTCTCTTTCTCTCTTCTCTTTCTTCTCTTTTTTTTTTTCTCTTTTCTCTTCTTCTTCTCTCTCTTCTCCCTTTCTCATGTCTTCTCTCTCTCTCACTCACGTCATATCTCTTGTGGTCTGGAAAAAAAGGCCTCTTCTCTCTTTATCTTGGCCTATTTATGCTTTTTTCTCCTTTTCTAGAAGATCCTTCTTTCATTTTCTTCTTTTTCATCTAGAAAATATTTTTTTTCTTTTTTTCTTTTTACTTTCTTCCCTTCCTTCCTTTTTTCTCTTCTCCTTGTCTTTCTCTCACATTTTCTGGAGTAGAAAACGTCTCTCTCTCTCTCTCTCCTCGTATCTCTTCCTTCATTTTCTTCTTTTTTCTTCCTTCCTTTTCTTCTTTTTCTTCTGGAAAATTCTTTTTTTCTTTTTTCTTCTTTCCTTTCTTCTTTTCCTTCCTTTTTCTCCTTCCTCTCCACGTTTTTTTTTCTCTTCATTTCTTTCCTTTTTCTCCTTCTTCTTCTAGAAAATCTCTTCTCTCTTTCCTTTCTCTCTTTCATTTTCTTCTATAAAATTCCTTCTTACCTTTTCTTCTTCCTTCCTTTTTTCTCTTCCTTCCTCTTTCTCCTTCTTCTCCACGTTTTTTCTCCTTCCTTTCTTTCCTTTTTGTTTCCTTATTCTCTTCTTTCTTTTTTTTTCCTTTTTTTCGAAAAACCCTCTCCTCTCTCACATTTTTTTCTTTCTTTTTTCTCTTTCCTTTTTTCTTCTCCCTCTCTCTTTCTTTTTTTTCTCCCTCTCTCTTCCCCACGGCCTCTCTTTCCTCTCTTCTCTCTCACGGCCTCTCTTTCCTCTCTCTTTCCTATAATATATATGTATATATATATTAAATATATAATATACCCATAAGATATATACACACATATATATATATATATATATATATATATATATATATATGTTATATACAATAATATATTATACATTATACACATATAAAAGAAATGCATGCATATGGGCTGATGTGACTTGGTTTGGATTGGTCTGAGCTGGGCCAGGCTAAGTCAGACTAAGCCAGATTAAGTTGGTTTGGACCAAGGTTGATATTTCATAGTCCATTTCTACCACCATTCCACATGGAATTTTTCGATAGCATCTATTCTAAATTTTCTACGTTCACTTTGTAGAACACTAAAAATGATGAATATTGGAACTTGAATCACCTCATTTGGAAATAAAATGGCCAACTTATGAATTTCTGAAGTTTAAGCAGGTCAATTATCAATAATTTGACTAACAATTCTGCATGGGATCCTTCAGAGACTTCTATCGGAAATCCTTTATGTCCACTTTGTAGAGTACTAAAAATGGAACATAATGAAACTAAAATCACTTGATTTGGATATGGGGTGACCAAAATATGAATTTCCAAAGACTAAATGACCATTTCCATGTGTAATTTTGCATGGGACCCTTCGGAGACTTCTACCCGAGATTTTTTTTTACGTCCACTTTGTAGAACATCACAAATGAAGAATAATGGCCTTGGAATCATCTGAGTCCGACGTAGAACGGAAAAAATATGAAGCTTTGAAGTTTTATCGATAATTTTGCATGAAAGCTTACATGGGACCCACCGACGACCTTTGTCTGGGATTTTTCACGTCCACTTTGAAGAGGACTGAAAATAAGAAATATTGGCCTTTTAATTATCTGATTCCGATATCAAATGATTAAGATATGATGACTTGAAGTTTAAATGATATGCATGCATCATACGATAATTACGTAAATTGCCTTACACTTTAAATTGTGATATCTTCCTTGTTTGTTGTCAGAATTTGCTGATTCTGGTCTCATTTTAAAGATAATTTCACGACCTATATATCCAAGTAGATAATAACCTATGATCCTATTGTGGGGCTCATTAAAGAATTATAAACCTTTGGGTTAAAAGTCAGAAACCTGCCATATGGATTCATTTCTGCTGGGGATGCAAAAATGGGGTGCTTACACATAGAATCATTCATTGCATTGGATAAATAAAATAAAACAATTTGTTATTATCCAATTAGTTTAGGTCTTGTTCTCTCACCTTTGATTGATGTCTGTTCCTCTCCCAAGCTTTGGAAGTCACTTTGAATCTATTCGGAACCTAAACAATTAATGTATTTAAGTTAGGGTTTATGTTTATGAAGTTACAATAGTCGAAAACCTTGTTTAGTCTCAAAATATACTAATTGTAATCGTACAATCGATCCCTATGGTCGATCCTATCATAGCATTATATGCCACCGTACGACATACGGTTGATGCCCTATGGACGCCTTACATGCTACCGTACTTGCGACTATTTGTTTCTTGGATTCTTCCCGAATGGCTGTGGTCGACTCTTTTCTCATCTCATGGTCGACCATTGTTGCGACCATACAAGTTTAATACAATTTCTTACTTCCAATATGGATTCCTCCTCTTAGATCATCAATGGGGTCCTCCCTAATGATCAATGTAAGACCAATATTCTTAGTTTACTACATTAATACTCTAACCCATTCTCCAGGATCCCTATTTATGATCTACTTAGAAAATTCAATAGTTGAATCCTTACTTTGGGTTTGGTATCTCAATTTTACATTAGAACTCCTACTTTTAGTATTCTAAGGTTATAAAGACAAGGTTTATACCTTACTTGTTGCAGAGAGTCTATAGAACTCCTTCTCTCAGCCTTTTTCTCCAAATCTCCTTCTCCTTCTCTTCCTCTCTCTCTTTCTCTCTAAGGTTTTTAGAGTTTCAATTTGGGTTCTAAAAGAGTGAGAGAGGATAAGGGACATCCTTTATATAGAGGAAAACCTCCATGTAGAGTCCTCTTACAATTAGGAAAGAGTCCTCCTTAAATTAGGAAAGTTTCCTAAACAAGGCATTAGTTATGGGTTATTACGATCGCATAATCCGTCGACCATACATTTTCAAAACATGCGACTGTGCATTGTGCGGTCACAACTTAATCTACACTACGGTCGACCATACCCCTAAAAACTGCCACCGTACGTCCAAAATTTACTAGTTTTTAGTTTTTCACTAGTTGCTTCCACACAAACTTAAACAGTCAACCATACCAACTAAATTTGATTTATTGCTTACCTCATCTTGTGGTTTCTTTATACAATTGGTTCACTTGAGCCGATTATGATGGGAAGACCGATCACCATATGAGAACGTAAGGTTAGACCGGGTTAGTGGCCTGCGGGTCTTACTACTCCACCACCCTTAATAGAAATTTCGTCCTCCAAATTTGCACGCACTGATCTTACAACTCCCCCCATCTTCAAAAGAAAATTCATCCTCAAAATTTAGATGTACCTTATGAGTCAAATAGGTGGGAATACTGTTTCCACATGGCGTCTTCCTCTTCCCATGCAATCTCCTCCACGTCTTAGCTTTGCCAGGTTACCTTTACATAATAAATATTCCACCTCTGGAGGTGTTGTACCTTCCAACTGGTGATCTAGGCTAGTACCACTTCAAAAGTTAAGTCTTCTATCAAATCTGATGGATACATGGTTAATGCCCTTGATGGATCTCTAACGTACTTCTTCTATGGAAACACGCGAAATACGTCCTACAATCTAGACATGGATGGTGATAACGCTAGTTAATATACTATTCTTTCACATCTCTCCAAACTTTTATAAGATTCAAAACATATATAGGGCACAACTTTCCTTATTGTTGAACCGCTTCAAGCCACGCATAAGTGATACCTTCAAGAACAGTTAGTCGCTTACGGTGAACTCGAGGTCTTGGTGTCTCTTCTAACAACCTCGAGCTCTCTTGGCCCTTTCTTGATCTTATCTACCACTCACTAGGTTTCTGTGACAAACTTAAGTCCTACAATTCTTCGTTCTCTGACTTTATTCCAAAATAAGGGAGTTCGATATTTCTACCGTACCATGCTTCATAGGTGACATCCATATGGTAGCATGATAGCAACGTCGATTAATGGTAACTTCTCATTTCAAGCCCCTTTGAAATCAATTTCATAGGATCAAAGAATACCTCTTAGGATCTGTATAGTCTGCTCGGACTGTCCGTCGGTTTGAGGGTAAAATGCGGTACTAAACTTTAACTTTGTTCCATCGCTTTCTACAGTCCCTCCCAAAACTTTGAGGTCAAGTGTGAGCCTCTATCTGACACTATTCACTTAGGCATAACATTTAATCTGAAAATATTATCCACATATAGGTTAACTAGCCACTCCAAAGCATACCGAGTTGTATGGCAATGAAATGAGCCGTCTTTATAAGGCGATCAACAATGTCCCAAACTGTGTCAATTGATCTAGGAGTCAGTGGTAATCCAGTGTCATAGTCCATTGTAATGCACTTCGACTACCAAACTGACTCCGATAATGGTGGTAGTAAGCCTGCTTGTCTTTGTCTTTCAGCCTTTACTTATTGACAATTCAGACATTGAAACACATACTAAGCCACATCTGTTATCATTCCTCTTTACCAGTATAATCTCTTCAGGTCATGATACATATTGGTATGTTTTTGTACCACCAAAATGTATCAAATATGGTGTGGAATGAGTTTCTAGCATTATTTTGTATCTAAGATCCGAGTTTTTTACTTTCAGGTATGCATAATCATCCTCTATATCTCAGGACCTTCTCCGTATCCAAATTAAGTCAGGATTAGGTTTTCCTTTCTCTAGATCTTCTTGCATCGTTCTTAGATACGGATTTAACAAAATTACTACTTTTACTTCGTCCATCAAATCAGAGATGATCATTAACATTGTGAACGCAAGCGAGGAACAATTGCTCCATAAGTTCATCCATAAGTTCTCGCTCAATTAGATCATCATGAGTTTCTATTATATGTTGTTCTTCTTCTAAATCTGAATTGTTGCGGCGGAACACAAGACAGCGTTTGTACTAGGTCCCCTTTTTGGTCAAAGCTTCAGCTACCAAATTAGCCTTGCTTGGATGACACTGAATATCACAATCTTAATCCTTTAGGTGTTCTATCCATCTTCTCTACCTCATGTTCAACTCTTTTTAGGTGAAGAGATAAACAAAACTCTTGTAATCATATTTAATTTAAAAATCTTCTCCGTATAGATAATGTCTCCAAGTCTCAATTTCATAAATTACCGTTGTTAGCTCCAAGTCATGAGTTGGGTAATTCTTTTCACACTCTTTCAATTGTTTTGAAGCATGTGCAATCGCTTGCTTTTCCTGTATCAGTACGTATCCTAGACCCAATCTGGAAGCATCGCTGTATAGGGTAAAAGGTTCCCCTGGTGCTGGAACGATCAGGATGGGAGCTGATGTCACCCTTGCTTTTAGAGTTCAGAATATTCTTCACACTTGTCAATCCAAATAAACTTCTCTCCCTTCCTGATTAGCTTGGTAAGAAGTATTGCGATCCTAGGGTAGTCCTCCATGAATCGTCTGTAATAACCACCTAAACCCAAGAAACTTCAAATTTTGCAATGTTCTTAGGCGCTTCTCACCATATGATTGCTTCTATCTTACTGGGGTGCACTTT
Source organism: Protea cynaroides (assembly GCA_028583415.1). Classification (NCBI taxonomy): domain Eukaryota; kingdom Viridiplantae; phylum Streptophyta; class Magnoliopsida; order Proteales; family Proteaceae; genus Protea; species Protea cynaroides. The sequence continues at coordinate 8,213,458 of CM053267.1, read as the reverse complement.
TATCCCTTTTGATGACACTATGTGACCCCGAGAATGCAAACTTGTTTAACCAGAACTCACACTTCATGAACTTGGCATAAAACTTCTCCATTCGCAGCCGTTGTAAGGCTGCTCTAAGGTTCGTTACAAGACTTTCTTCGTCTTTGGTAGAAACCAATATATAGTTTAAGAAAAATATGACCGACGTGTCTAACATATCATGAAAAACCTTGTTCATCAGCTCTATAAAATATGTAAGGGCATTGGTCAAACCAAAAGACATGACCAGGAACTCATAATGTCCGTACCTTGTTATAAAAGCTATCTTCAAAATTATTGTTGCCTAAATTCTTCAGCTGATGATATCTTAACTGAAGATCAATCTTAGAAGATACCTTTGAACCTTGCAGCAGATTAAACAAGTCATCGATCTTAGGTAGTGGAAATCGATTCTTTATTACGAGCTTGTTCAATTCCTGGTAGTCCATACATAGCCAAACACTACCGTCCTTTTTCTTCACGAATAGCACTGGCGCTCCCCGTGATGAAATACTTAGCCGATTAGAAGCTTTGTCTAATAACTCCTATAGTTGAGTCTTCAGTTCCTTCAACTCTGTAGGAGCTATGCTATAGGGTGCCTTAGATACAGGTTCCATCCCTGGTAACAAGTTGATAACGAACTCGGTCGTATGATCAGGTGACAACCAGATAAGTCTTCCGAAAACACATCAGAGAATTTTTGTATCACATCAATTTCATTCATCCGTGGTAGTTATTTAGTAACGTCTACCACAAATACCATATATCCAACTCCTTTCTTTTCCAAGGCATCTCTTCGCCTTTAGTGTAGAGAGGATAAGCTTCCGCTTCCTAAGCCATATGCTTCCAATAAAACAAAATTATGTGCAGTCTTTATTCTTAAATGATAACCTTTTCTATGCACATAACCAGTTGTAAAATGTCAAGACAACCAGTCTATCCCCTAAGATGACATTAAAGTCTGCCATCTTAAGTTGAGTTAGGATGCATCCAAATTTCATCATTCCATATGATTCAGACATTGTCCATAATACTCATCCAATACAACATCTATTCCAAAAGGGCTTGAACTAGCAAACTCTGGTATAAAGGTTTTAATGGCATGTCTAACCCCTTTACCTCTTAGTTTTCAAAGACTATCGTCAATAATCTCATATCCCAAAAAGCACATTAGCTTACACCAATAATCTTATATTGCACTTATTAGCTTGCATCTCTTTTATCACTACTGCTCTCTCTTTTATACATTTTGACAATCATCTTTTGATTGGTTACTCTCTACATATCCAACATGTCTACTTATAAGCAGTAGGGTATATGTTTATAATCTCATTAATTCTGTCAAACTCTCTTGGTCTTTACTTAATCATCTCACTTGACATTGGGCATAACTCAGTGTTACTTGTACTAATCCGAATACTATCGATGCCATGGATTTTGACTTCTTACTTGTATCCACTCTTAGATATGCTTTTTAAAATCTTTTGCCTTATCAACATTCATACCGACATAACCATCTGTAATTCTACTTGAGTGCTATCTACTCTTTACTGGTTACTCTTGGTAGTTCTCATTTCTTGCTTATGCACTCCTATACAAATCGTGACTCAAATCTATCCATCTAGCCATCTCAAAATAGATTCTCCATTACTTCATTTGAGGTTTCTTGCCTATAGATATTTATTTGAATCCAACTGTCTCCCATAATTTTCCTTATTAATTAAGTATCTTTATCCACAGAGGTCAGAGAATGTAAGAATCAGAATGTTTATCCAAAAGCAATTCGTTTCTTTAATTCGAATTCAATATGATGGCGAGCTTTTGTTTTATCTAGTGAACATAGGATTAAAGGATCAGGAGTAAATCTATGGTAACCAATTCGATTACGAATTGAATTGGACCCATGATTATTGGTTGTCAGCTTGTCCAAATACATGGAAGTAGAGGTTCCACAGCCCTTAACGTCATGGTTACAGGTTCTATTGAGTATATAATTCCATTAGTCAAGGCACTACAGGAGTAAATCTAGAGAAAGTTTTGGTACATCAGTAAATCAGGTACAAATCAAAAAGATGCACTCAACATGATTAAACCTTTAACTGTTCATTCAATACATATCTCTATTCATGTTGTCGATCATGAGAGTGACTTAAATTGGTATAATCAGGATTAATTCTAAGGAAATAATATCTATAACCCCAATTGACAGGTTGAATCGAGAAGGTATCCTGTCAAGGCATGAGAATTTAAAATCAGGTATGTGCATCCAAACCAAAGATAATCAGACCCCAATTCTGGACTAACCATTCCTTTCTATAGTACCCCAATTCTAAACTAACCAATCTTTTCCATTGGGCGGATTCACACACTCGTGTATAGAGGTGCAGTGGCCGTCAATCCTTTCTATAACATATTGCAAACTTAAAAACTAGACCAAAGATATGAATTGAATGCATGCATATGTTTGCATGCATATGAATTAAAGCCTTGGATGTTTTCAGTAAGGGATCAAATCTATTATGGTAATATAACTAGACAGATTTATATAGGATGCGGTGCATCATTGACTTACTGTAAGACCCGTAATGAACTAACCAGTCTTACCACCTTGTACCAGGTCTACTTGTCACACCCCGATTCTGCACCATTCAGAACGGTGTGATGAACCGCTAATAAACCAACGGTTCAACCAGGATCTCTAGGGCCTGTTTGATAAAACTTCTGCTTCTGGATTCTATGGATTCTGGCTCCCAGGGAGCCATTTTGGAGTAGAAGCATGTTTGATAAGTCCGGTTGGATTCCAACTCCCACAGAGTGAACCGGATTCAGAATGGCTCCAGAATCCAAAATTTTGGAGTCATAAATACTTGCTCCAAGCTGTTGAATCAATTTTTTAGGACAAAGAAATAGTCGACTCTCACATGACTCTCACATGACAACCATCACCACCACCACCACCATCGCCACCACAACCACCACTACCGCCACCAGCCACCACCCACCACCATCAACCACTCACCACCACCACCGCCGCTGCCGCTACCACCCAAGACCCACTTCCACCATCGCCATTACCACCACTGCTGCCACCGCTGCCACCACCACTGCCGCCACCACCGCCACCACCATCACTGCCACCACCACTGTCGCCACCACTACCACCGTTGTTACCACCACCACCACTGCCACCACCACCACTGCCATCACCACCACCGCCGCTACCACCATTACCACCGCTGCCGCCATCACCACTACCCACCACCCACCACCCACCACCACCATCACTACCACCACAGCCACCACCCACCAACACGACCACTACCATGACTGTGTTTTCTAGACTTTGATTGGGGGGATAGTGTGTTATCAAACATGTTTCTAATCCAAAGATGCTTCGGAATCCATTTTATAATTACGTTATCAAACAAGTTTCTACTCCAAAATAATCTTGGAGTAGCCTGGAGTAGAATCCAAATTTGAACCAGAATCCAGAATCCAGAAGCAAAAGTTTTATCAAACGGGCCCCTAATAGGCTATGTCCATTAAAAATAAAACCATACACATTCACAACCATAATCAGAATAAATACAAGTCTTATAGTAAATGAACTGAGAATTCTAACTGTAATAATCATAAATAAAATATCAAGTTATTATTGTATCAACTGAGACATAAGTAAATAAAATATCAATTACATTCCTTTAATAATTCAAATGAAAATCTAATCGAATACGCATGAGTTCCACTCGCATGAGCAGTCATGCGTATCCTCTAAGTCTTCGGCTTCCATCGCAGCAACACGCCCGTACACTGGAGCATTCGTATAGTCTTCAACAGTAGTACCTGCATCATCAACTAAAAATATTCGACGTCGAGAGGGTGAGCACACATCATGGCTCAGTGGGCAAACAAAACAATGCAACAAACATATACATGCATTCAATTCATATCATTGGTCTGGTAAATAAGTTTGCAATATGCTATAGAAAGGATAGGTGGCCGTCGCACCTCTATACATGAGTGTGTGAAGCCGCCCAAAGGTAACATTTATTGTCGCCCCACATGCACCCACCATGGACAATGTATATGCAAATGTCACGTTTATTACTGTACCAGTTGCCCATACCAATACGTAAGGCCCTGTTGGCGAGGGCTTGCAAATTGGGCTCGCAACTAACCAATCCTAATGCCAATCAGTGTATCCAAGGCCTCACTCCAGCATCCCTCAATACGTCCATAGAGATAGGACTAAGGCCGCCCGATAGAGTCAGAGACTACACGGTCCAAGACCACCTCCCCTCATACCCTACGACGTAATAGTTCTGCTAAGGTAATGGCGATACGACGATGTCAATGGACAAGACTTGAGTTAGAGATAGAGCTAGAGTGCTGAGGCCAGGCCTATGACACCCCCTCTGATACTCGCTCGCATCAAGCACACCAACCACACACACATTCACATGCCTATTCCTATCATCATCATCGTCATCATGTTATAAACAATAATTTAAATATGCATGAACAGTAATAATAGAAATATTGGATGACATATTGAATGCACATAACAAGCATACACGCATAGAATCAATCATGGCATTGGACTCAACAATAAAACAGTTTATTATTAGCCAATTAGTTTAGGTCTTGATCCCTTACCTTTGCTTGATCGTAGATCCTCTTTCAAGCTTTAGGAATCAACTTAAGATCAATATTATATCACTAGAAGACCTAATCAAGTCGATAGAATTTAATTAGAATTAATTCTAATTTTAAAAAGCCTACTGTTAACTGGGGGTCGATGCCATAGTCAGAGGTTCCATCGACCCTGGGTGCTACCACCCAAATTCTAGACTACCCGAACACTGGGGGTCGATTATCAGGGTCTGAGAGGGTCGATTGGCCATCGACCCCCGTGCAACCCCCCGTGGGTTTAGTCAAAATTCTCATCCTAGAGTCCATTCTTCGTGTTTGGGGTCCTATGGCTTGCTTCTACAATCCATTCCACACATGTTATATGGTCTAGAACCGTAGTTCATTTACCTATATAGCTTTTATGATTTCTCCCATGGTTTTCCATGAAAACCTAACCATGGGTGGATGATTTGGGTTTCTCCTAGATCATACCCTCTTCACTATCTATTCTAAGGTCTGTAGAATTACATGGAGATAGTATCCATACCTGAGAATTAGGCTTGCTTCTCTGAAGTCTTCTCTTTGATCTTCTTCTCCACTTTCCTTCTCTTCTCTTTCTCTTCTCCTTCTCTTCTCTTTCTCTCAATCCAATTAGGGTTCTAAAAGGAGTAAAAGAGGCTTAGGGACGTCCTATTTATAGAGTAGAAACTCCCAAAATAAGTCCCATTGAGATTTGGAAAGAATCCCATTGAAATTTAGAAAGTTCCTAATTCAAGGTTTCTGTCGACAGACTGGGGGTCGATGAGGGGGTCGAAGATCCCGTCGACCCCTGGTTCTAAAATGTTCGACCCCCAGTTAAAAACTCAGGGTCTGACTTTATACTGGGGGGTCCGACCCTGCCTTGCTGGGTATGCGACCCTCCCCCTTATTTTAGTGTTTTTGGGTCAGTTTAATACCTGGGATCGTGGTCTCCCTCACGCACTTGATCCATTTGGCTCGACCATGATGGGTAGACCTGGTTCAAGGTGGTAAGACCGGGTTAGTTCGATACGGGTCTTACAACTCCCCCCTACTTATAAAAATTTTGTCCCTGAAATTGTACATACCTTCCGAGTCAAATAAATGAGGATATTGCTTTCGCATAGCATTTGCTTCTTCCCATGTGATTCCTTTCATATTTCTACTTCTCCAGGTGACCTTAACATAATAGATATCATGGTTGCGTAGTCGTTGAACCTTCCGACCGGTGATTTCAGTTGGTGCCACTTCAAATGTCAAATCTTCAGTCAAATCAAGTAAATCTATTGTCAAAACGTGTGTCAGATCCTTGACATACTTCTTCAATAAGGAAATGTGAAATACGTCATGCACACTTGACATGGACGGTGGTAGTCCTAACTGGTAAGCCACTCTTCTACGCTTAGCTAGAATCTCATATAGCCCGACATATCTTGGACTTAGTTTCCCCTTCTGTCCGAACCGTTTTAATCCTCGCATAGGCGATACTTTTAAGAATACTTTATCACCCACGACAAACTCAAGGTCTCGGCGTTGAGTCTCGGCATATTTCTTCTGACGATTCTGAGCTATTCTCACTCTTTCTTGATAATGTCAACCACTCGACAAGTCTCTTCAACAAATTCCTGTCCATCAATGCTTTGTTCCCCAACTTCATTCCAAAACAAAAGAGTTCGACACTTTCTGCCATACAATGCTTCATAGGGTGACATCTGTATAGTAGCCTGATAGCTATTATTATAAGCGAACTCAATCAGTGGTAACTTTTCATCCCATGATCCTTTAAAATCAATTACACATGCTCGAAGCATATCTTCTAGAATCTAAATTGTATGCTCTGACTGTCCATCTGTCTGTGGGTGGAATGCAGTACTAAATTTCAATATTGTACCCATAGCCTTTTGCAATCCTTCCCAAAACTTTGAAGTAAATCATGGATCTCTATTGGACACAATGCTTTCAGGTACACCGTGTAATCGCACAATGTTATCCACATACAGCTTACCTAACCTTTCCAGTGTATACTGAGGTCGTATAGGTATAAAGCGAGCTATTTTAGTCTGGCGGTCTACAATCACCCAAACTACGTCAACTACTCGAGGAGTTAATGGTAATCCTATGACGAAGTCCATAGTGATGCAGTCCCATTTCCATGCTGGTTCCGGTAACGGCTGTAACAGTCCTTCCGATCTTTGTCGTTCAGCCTTTACTTTCTGAAAATTTAGGCATTGAGACACGTACTTAGCTACATCTGCTTTCATTCCTCTCCACCAATATAATTTCTTTAGCTCATGATACATTTTTGTACTTTCAGGATGTATCGAATAAATGGTGGTATGGGCTTCTTTCATCAATCGGTGTCTAATGTCCAAGCTTTCTGTTTCAGGTACACATATTCTTCCTTTGTACTTCAGTACCTTTTCTTCGTCCAAGGTGAACTCAGGAGTAGTCCTACCTTTTTTGATGTCCTCTTGTACCGTTCTTAGGTAAGGGTCTGATTTGATAGTTGTCTTCACTTCATCAACTATATCCGGTATAATCTTCAATGCGGCGAACATATTTGAAAACCGATGAATAAACCCTTGGTTGGCTGATCCACTGGTGCATCTATCACAAACTGCTCATTACCGTGCTTGAATACCTTTCCGATAGTACACATTGCGACAGTTGTGCTAACCTCTCCTTGAGATTTTATCATTGCCTTTCTACTCAACGCATCGACTACTACATTAGCTTTCCCTGGATGATACTGGATATCACAATCATAGTCTTTCAATAGTTCCAACCATCTTCTTTGTCTCATATTCAGCTCCTTCTGATTAAACAGATAAGTAAGACTTTTAGGGTCTGATTTAATCTAAAATTTATCTCCATACAGATAATGTCTCCATATTTTGACAGCATGTACTACTGCCGCTAGTTCCAAATCATGAGTGGGATAGTTCTTCTCATGTGTCTTAAGTTGCCTTGAGGCATAAGCAATTACTTCTTCTCTTTGCATAAGTACACATCCTAATCCCAGTCCTGACGCATCGGTGTACAAGATAAATGGTTGTCCTGGAATCGGGATGGTCAAGATTGGAGCTGATATCATTCTAGCCTTCATGGTTTGGAAACTCTTCTCGCATTTGTCCGTCCAAACAAACTTCTCGCCCTTCTTAGTCAAGCTGGTGAGAGGTACGACAATTCAGGAATAGTCTTCCACAAATCATCGATAATATCCAGCTAGACCCAGAAAACTTCTAATTTCTGCAACTCTCTTCGGTGCTTCCCACTTTACGATAGCCTCGATCTTGCTGGGATCCACTTTAATTCCTTCAACGGATACTACATGGCCTAGAAATGAGACTTCCTTTAGCCAAAACTCACACTTTGAAAATTTGGCATAGAGCTTCTCCTTCCGTAGTCGCTGTAGAGCGGCATTTAGATTCTTAACATGAGTTTCTTCGTCTTTGAAGTAGACTAATATATCATCAATGAATACAATGACCGACAAATCCAACATGTCATGGAAAACCCGTTTCATAAGTTCCATAAAGGTTACTGGTGTGTTTGTCAATCCAAAAGACATGACCAAAAATTTATAATGTCCGTATCTGGTCCTGAATGCTGTCTTGGGAATATCACCATCCTTAATCTTCAGTTGATGGTAGCCTGACCGAAGATCTATCTCGGAGAACACTTTGGCGCTTTGCAACTGATCGAATAGGTCATCGATCCGAGGCAATGGATATCGATTCTTGATTGTTAGTTTATTCAGTTCTCGATAGTCTATACACAAGCGAACGCTACCGTCCTTCTTCTTCACGAATAATATTGGCGCTCCCCATGGTGATATACTAGGGCAAATATAACCCTTGTCCAGCAGTTCTTGTAGTTGTACTTTCAATTCCTTCAGTTCAGTAGGAGCCATTCTATAAGGTTCTTTCGATACTGGTGCGGCTCCAGGTATAAGATCTATAACAAACTCTGTTGCTCGGTCGGGTGGTAATCCTGGTAATTCTTTAGGAAATACATCTGGATAGTCACGCATGACATCAATATCTTCCATTCGTGGTGCTTCCTTGGTAAGGTCAACCACAGATACTAAATACCTGACTGCTCCTTTCTCAAGGCACTTCTTAGCCTTTAGCGCAGAGACTGTGAGCTTTCATTTACGGGGAAGTTTGGTCCCCAAAAGCTGAACTCTGCTCCTTCTTTGTCTTTAAATGTCAGCTTCTTTTCGGCACACAACAGGTTTGCACAATGCCGAACTAACCAGTCCATTCCCAAGATGATGTCAAAGTCTGCCATCTCAAGTTGGATCAAGGTTACATCCAAGGTCTTATCATCAATAAGAACTGGACATGGTCCATAACCTTTTTCTAACTCCACTTCTAATCCCATAGGTGATCGTATAAGTAGTTTGCAGTCTAAGGATTTAAGGGGTAGATCTAACTTCTTTCCAAATGTCACAGATATAAAGGAATGAGTAGCTCCTGAATCAAAGAGTACTCTGGCGGGAATTCCATTAATAGGTACGATACCTGTGATTTGTTTTGGTTTAGTCTACATGCTCATACAATGTAATACAACTAACTTAAAGAATTTAAGTCATACCTGTGACCACATCAGGCGATGCGGCAGCATCCTCAGAGGTAACCGCGTAAACTCGTCCTTGATGTAGCTGCTTCTTGGGCTTAGGACATTCCCTTGCCATATGTCCCACTTGGTTGTAGTTAAAACATTTTATCCCTTCAGTAGTTGGCTTTTGTCGTTGTTGAGCTACGGGAGTAGTCTTGGTTGCAGCGGTATAGCGTTGAGCACGGAAGGGTTTGAATGTCTTGTTATTCCCTCCATTATAAGAATTTCCAGCTGGCCTTTTTATACCTCTGTTTTGCATGAAATAACTCTCCTTCTGGCTCGATTCTATAACTCGAGCAATTTGTGCCGCTTCATTATAGATTTTCTATTCATGTCCCAGAACGTACTTGCGGATGCTTCCCCTAAGTCCCATGACGAACCTTCGGGTCTTTGTGGTTTCCTCTTGCATACTGGTGGGTGCAAAGAAGAACAACTCTTCATAATGCTGTTGATACGCATCCACGGTCATCTTCCCCTGATATAAACTCAGGAATTCTCTTTCCATAGAATCACTGAAACTTCTCGGAAAGTACTTCTCAAAGAACGCCTCCTTATAAAAATCCCAAGTCAGTTGGGCGTGCTTTGTTAATAAATAAGTCCTAGTAGACCTCCACCAATGGTGTGCATCTCCTTTCAGCATAAAGGTGGTGCACAATACTTTTTCTTCTTCATTTAGTGTCATCATCATAAAATTCCTTTTCATTTCATCAACCCAGTGTGCCGGCCATAAAGGATCTACTGGCTTGCCATTAAATTCCCTGGGCTTCAGTTTCAAAAAATGCTCCACCAGTCTGGAGTGGTCTAGTGGCTACGGAACATACGCTCCATACATAGGTGGTTGGTATTGATATCCACCTTGAACTATCTCAGGATTTTGTACTTGAGCCTACATGATAGGAGTCTGAGGTGCGTGGGGTACTGTGTTACTTCCCCCTGGTGCTGTGCTTGCCTGTCCTGCTAGCATTGGTGGTATCTGTGCAGCTAGAGGAGTTATGCCTATGGCAGCTTGTATAGTGGCTTGTGCCTGTTGCATTTGCTGTAGCTGTTGGGCCAAGTTCATTACGACTATGGCCAAGTCTGTAGGTGGAGCTGGCAGATTTGTAGGATTTGTCTGCCCATTTATGACGGATGGTGCCGTATTCGTGTTCCCCTGTGTTTTCGGGTGTGTCTAGGTATTCTCCCCCACAGGTAGTGGTGGTGGAATAATGTTACGGCTCTGTCTGGTTACTCTGCGTCCCGCCATTAATTTATCTGATAGTGGGATTGCCTGAAATCATTGAACACGAGAGACAATCATTAAATACCTCATTCTCATATTTTAAAACCACTAACAAATGTGAATTTCAAATTTTTCGGATCATTTTGTCGAAAATGCTGATTTTCACTGTCGGGTCGATGGTGGGGGTCGATGGGTGTCCGACCCTCAGTATGCGACCCTGGGAAATCACCAATTCTTCCCGAGAGCTGGGGGTCGATGGGGCGGGGGGGTCGGAGTATGTCCGACCCAGGGTGCGACCCCTGGTTCTCTGTCAGATTCCCGAGAGCCGAGGGTCGATGCGGGGGTCGATGGGTCGGTCGATTGTTTTAATCGAATTTTTTGACCCCCGGACTAAAAATCAGATTTTTAAGTTCCGATTCCAAGTCCATTTCCCATTCTTTCTTCTCTGCTTCGACTCGACTCGTCCCTCTGAGTTGCTACAGTGACAACTCCGGTCCGTTGGTGGTTTGCACTCCTTGTTTCGTCGTCTTCACCTCCGCTACAGGTATGTTTTCTACCTTTTCATGTTTTTAGGTTTCTTTACCTAGGTTTTTGCTCGTATATCTAGTATTTTTCAAATTAAACTTTTTTCAACCATAAAAATTTGATTTTTATTAGGGGCTTTTGTTGTTGGTGACTCGAGGAACAAAAGCCCTAAAAAATATTTGAGTTTCATCGGTTGGTTATCGAGAAACTCAAAATTTACTCTTTTTGCCCTAATTTTGTCGAGATTTCGAATTTCTTGAAATTTCTTCCAATTTAATCTCATTAGTTAAAATTTCTGACTGTATGAGTCTCACAAGATAGTTTAGGATCTATGTAAGTCCTCCTGCCCATGTGTATGGGTGAGAAGTGAGGCTTTTGACCAATTTACATTGTTATTATATCGAAATTTTGGGTTTTTCCTCTCTACTAAGCCATTATCTATTATTCTTTCTTATTTGCAGATACTATGGCCCGTACGAAGGTACCCAGTATTCGCGACCGTCTTCACTTTCGTTCCACTGAAGCTGAGACACAGTATGCCCGCTATGCTCGCAAGAAAGTAGAGGGAGGCCACAAAGTGGACTTGGCTAGCTTGGCCTTGTTCAATGTGGAGGGGGCCTTTGGTGATATGGGCTGGCTCCCTGTCATCACTTATGACGCCTGTACCCGTCCTGACTTGGTACGCCAGTTCTACTGTAATCTCCAGATGGTGGGAGATTACATCGATGTTGAGAGAGGTGGTGAGCTTCTGATCACCAGTTACGTCAAGGGGGTTGATGTCTCATTCGATTATCGACAGCTGGCCGACTTGCTGGGTATCTCCTATGGCGGCTCCTTAGTATTCTGTGCTCCTGGAGAGCCCTAGTTCTTTTCTCTACAGATGAGATCTGAGATAGATCGTCAGCTCATCAGACCTGATCGTTGGGAGATGAAAGTGAGCTATCTGCGTTCCGATCCATGGGTATACTACAAGATCATTTAGCATAACCTGATACCGTAGAGTGGCCATTACGAGAGGGTCTCCCAGTTGACCCAGTATCTGTTGTACTGCATATGCACTAGGCAGCCCGTCTGCCTTCCCTATATCATCATGCGAACGATGATCAGCGCCATGTTGCCCTATCACACTGGCAACCTTCCTTATGGACGCATGATCACTACCTTGCTTACCCGCCTGGGGGTTGATTTGTTGGATGAGAAGATTTAGGAGAAGTCCTTCTCATCGCCTCTGGATTGGGAGGCTATTCGCAAGATGGGTATGCGGGATGCCCAGGTCAGCGATGAGGAGAGGAATGCGATGGTGTGCCCTCGCACTCGAGTGGAGATGGCTGACGCTGAGCCAGCAGCAGCAGCTGCTGGAGCAGGGGTTCATGGGGATGATGACGATCAGCTATTCATGGATGTAGATGCCATACCCCCTCCATCACATTCTCATGCTACTGGAGTTGGTCCATCTTCTTCAGTTGGTCCTTCGCAGGCAGCTGGTCCTACGTATGCTCCTTCTGATGACATGATGATGATCTTGCACGAGATACGAGAGGCTCAGCGTATGTCTGACTTGAGGATGGGAGAGCTTCTAGAGGCTCAGTGCTTGTTCGATCAGCGGGTGGGAGAGCTTCTGGTTGCCCAGCGTGTGTTGGATCAGCGGGTGGGAGAGCTTTTAGCTGCTAAGCATGTGTCGGATCAGCGGATGGGAGAGCTTCTAGTTGCTCAGCATATGTTGGATCAGCGGATGGGAGAGCTGAGGGATGCTTAGCATGTGACTGACCAGTGGGTGGCTAATCTCACAGCTAGTCTCCAGACGACCCAAACTCAAATAGCTTGGTTGACTAGAGTCTATGCTGAGGACTATGATAGACCGTGAGGCACCGCCTCCCCCATCACCTCCAGCTTCTTGATGTATTTCTTTTATCTTTCTTTTTGTACTTCGGAGTAACTGTCCGGACTATGGACTGTACTCTGCTTAAATCATATATATATATAAACATTTGTTCTTCTTTTTGGTTGTATATAAATTTATTTCTCATTTAATAGATGCATTATTCTCTTTCAGTTTAGTCTCAAACCACACAGGTGCTTATGGTGTGTTATTATTACATATTTTAAATTTTTATCTTATCTCAGTTCACGACATTTTATGAAAGTATATGATTTCACAGACAAGGCCTGAGATGCTCTGATACCAAGTTGTCACACCCTAATTCTGCACCATTCAGAACGGTGTGATGAACCGCTAATAAACCAAAAGTTCAACCAGGATCTCTAATAGGCTATGTCCATTAAAAATAAAACCATATACATTCACAACCATAATCAGAATAAATACACAATAGCGGAAGTCTTATAGTAAATGAACTGAGAATTTTAACTATAATAATCATTAATAAAATATCAAGTTATTATTGTATCAAATGAGACATAAGTAAATAAAATATCAATTACATTCCTTTAATAATTCAAATAAAAATCAAATCGAATACGCATGATTTGCACTCACATGAGGGGTCATGCGTATCCTCTAAGTCTTCGGCTTTCATCGCAGCAACACGCCCGTACATTGGAGCATTCGTAAAATCTTCAACAGTAGTACCTACATCATCAACTAAAAATATTCGACGTCGAGAGGGTGAGCACACATCATGGCTCAGTGAGCAAACAAAATAATGCAACAAACATATGCATTCATTCAATTCATATCTTTGGTCAGGTAAATAAGTTTGCAATGTGCTATAAAAAGGATAGGTGGCCGCCGCACCTCTATACACGAGTGTGTGAAGCCGCCCAAAGGTAACGTTTATTGTCATCCCACATGCACCCACCATGGACAATGTACACGCAAAGGTCACGTTTATTGTTGTACCAGTTGCCCATACCAACACGTAAGCTCCTGCTGGCGAGGGCTTGCAAACTGGACTCGCAAATAACCAATCCTAATGCCTATCAGTGTATCCAAGGCCTTACCCCAGCATCCCTCAATACGTCCATAGAGATAGGGCTAAGGCCCCCCCGACAGAGTCAGAGACTACACGGTCCGAGACCACCTCCCCTCATACCCTACGATGTAATAATTCTGCTAAGGTAATGACGATAAGACGATGTCAATGGACAAGACTTGAGTTAGAGATAGAGCTAGAGTGCTGAGGCTCGGCTTATGACATCCCCCCTGATACTCGCTCACATCAAGCACACCAACCACACACACATTCACATGCCTATTCCTATCATCATCATCATCATCATGTTATAAACAATAATTTAAATATGCATGAACAGTAATAATAGAAATATTGGATGACATGTTGAATGCACATAACAAGCATACACGCATAGAATCAATCATGGCATTGGACTCAAGAATAAAACAGTTTATTATTAGCCAATTAGTTTAGGTCTTGTTCCCTCACCTTTGCTTGATCGTAGATCCTCTTTCAAGCTTTAGGAATCAACTTAAGATCACTATTATATCACTAGAAGATCTAATCAAGTCGATAGAATTTAATTATATTTCATTCTAATTTTAAAAAGCCTACTGTTAACTGGGGGTCGATGCCAGGGTCGGAGGTTCCATCAACCCTGGGTGCTACCACCCAGATTCTGGACTTTCCGAACACTGGGGGTCGATTATCAGGGTCTGGTAGGGTAGATTGGCCGTCGACCCCCCGTACGACCCCCCATGGGTTTAGTCAAAATTCTCATCCTATAGTCCATTCTTCGTGTTTAGGGTCCTATGGCTTGCTTCTACAATCCATTCCACACATGTAATATGGTCTAGAATCGTAGTTCATTCACCTATATGACTTTTATGATTTCTCCCATGGTTTCCCATGAAAACCTAACCATGGGTGGATGATTTGGGTTTCTCCTAGATCATACCCTCTTCACTATCTATTCTAAGGTCTGTAGAATTACATGGAGATAGTATCCATACCTGAGAATTAGGCTTGTTTCTCTAAAGCCTTCTCTTTGATCTTCTTCTCTACTTTCCTTCTCTTCTCTTTCTCTTCTCCTTCTCTTCTCTTTCTCTCAATCCAATTAGGGTTCTAAAAGGAGTGAAAGAGGCTTAGGGACGTCCTATTTATAGAGTAGAAACTCCCAAAATAAGTTCCATTGAGATTAGGAAAGAATCCCATTGAAATTTGGAAAGTTCCTAATTCACAGTTTCTGTCGGCAGACTGGGGGTCGATGACGGGGTCGGAGATCTCGTCGACCCCTGGTTCGAAAATGTCCGACCCCAGGTTAAAAACTTAGGGTTTGACTTTTATACTGGGGGGGTCCGACCCTACCTTGCTGGGTATGTGACCCTCCCCCTTATTTTAGTATTTTTGGGTCAGTTTAATACCTGGGATCGTGATCTCCCTCATGCACTTGATCCATTTGGCTCAACCATGATGTGTAGACCTGGTTCAAGGTGGTAAGACCGGGTTAGTTCAATACGGGTCTTACACTACCTATCATGGTCAAGCCAAGTGGACCAAGTGCATGAGGAAACCACAAGACCAGGTATAGAATTTAACTCAAAAACAGTCAAATATGACTGTGTGATCGCATGCCTAACAGGTGTGACCGACCCCACCTCAAAAGAGTCCAACCCCACAAAATTAGATCGTGGGGTCAGACATTTTAAAAAGGTAGGGTCACGGATTCTGTGACCCCACCTCCGACCCCACGGAACCCAGACAGAACCAAAATTAGGAAACCTTCCTAATCCAAAGGGGGTCATTCCTAAACTCATTAGGGCAAATAATGGAGGGTTTTACTCTATAAATAGGATGTCCCTTAGCCTCTTTAACTCCTTTAGAACCATAATTAAAAGTGAGAGAAAGAGAAGAGAAGGAAGAGAAGGAAAATCTAAGTAGAAGACTAAGGAGGAGGAAAATTCAGAGAAAACTCTGAATCTTTGGCAAGCATATGGTATGAACCTAATTCCCATGATTAATTGAGAGCCTATAATAGTTCATGAAGAAGATAGGATCTAGGAGAAACCCAAATCATTCATTCATGGGCAAATTTTAAGAAAATCCATGGAGGAAATTGTAGTTTTGAGCCATAGAACGATCATAGGAAGGACCATGATGATAAGCCAAAGGATCCAAACATGAAGGAATGAAGTTGAGAGTGAAAGGTCGACCAAAACACGTGTGGTCGCACATGGGGTCGCATGATATTCGACCCCACAAGACCCACATGTTCGAGCACATGCCCTCGTGAAGTTTCCAAGGAGGGTGTGGTTGCAGGTGGGGTCGGAGTATGTCCGACCCTACCCTGTAACCCCACACCCTGTGGCCGTAGAAACTGAGACCCCAGGTGCTACCGCACCTGCGACCCTTCAGTTTCTGTTAGTCTAAACACTTGGCAATTTATTCTAATTAAAATGTATCAACTTGTTAGGTTTCTAAGTGGTCTAAGAGTGAATTACAAAGCTTCAACAAGGATCTATTATCGACCAAAGGTGAGGGAACAAGACCTAAACTAATTGACTAATAATAAACTATTTTTATTTATTGAGTCCGATGCCATGAATGATTTTATTGTATGCATGTAATGTGCATTTAACATGTCATCCAATATTCCTGCTATTACTGTCCATGCATAATTATTTTTGTTTATTTATAACATGATGATGATGATGATGCTAGGAATAGGCATGTGAATGTTTGTGTATGGTTAGTGTACTTCATGCGAGTGGGGCATCAGGGGAAGTGTGATGCAGTGCGGTCCTAAGCACTTTAGCTCTATCTCAACTCAAGTCTTGTCCACTGACATCATCGTATCACCATTACCTTAGCTAAACTGTTACGTTGTAGGGCATCAGGGGAGGTGGTCTCGGACCGTGCAGTCTCTGACTTTGCCGGGGGGCCTTAGCTCTATCTCTATGGACGTATTGAGGGATGCTGGGGTGAGGCCTTGGATACACTATTTGACATTAGGATTGGTTAGTTGCGAGCCCAGTTTGCAAGCCCTCACCAATAGGGGCTTACGTGTTGGTATGGGTAGGGCATTAGGAGAAGTGTGATGCAGTGCGGTCCTAAGCCCTTTAGCTCTATCCCTATTGCATGGTGGGGTGGATGTGGATGAAAATGGTATTTGATCCATTAGGTGGGCTTACACACCCTTGTATAAAGGTGTGGCGGCCACCAAACCTTTTTATTACACATTGCAAACTTATGAACCAGACCAAAGATATGAATTGAATGCATGCATATGTTTGTTGCATTGTTTTATTTGCTCACTAAGCCATGATGTGTGCTCACCCTTTCTACGATGAATATTTTTAGTTGATGATGCAGGTACTACTGTAGAAGACTATATGAATGCTCCGATGTACGGACATGCTGTGGTGATGGATGCAGAAGCTATGATGGAGTCGCATGATTCGTCGTGCGAGTGCAACATGCGTCTTCGATTAGATTTATAGTTGGATTTTTAAGAACATGTAATTGATTAATTTATTTTATTTTATGTCTTTGTCATTTTGAGATAATTGGATAATTTATTTATTTTATCACCATTAGACTCTCAGTTTATTAAATATTAAAGACTTCTGCTATTATGTATTTATTCTTATTATGGTTGTGGATGTATATGGTTTAAGCAAACGGACACAGCCTATCCGAGATCCTGGTTGAATTGTTGGATCATAGACGGTTCATCACACCATTCTGGTTGGTACGAAATTAGGGTGTGACTACTTGGTATCAGAGCTCTCAGGCCCTGTCTATTAAACTTATATACTTCTACAAAAGCTCCTGAACTGAGTTAAGATAAAATTTAAAAGCTTTAATAAGAACACACTATAAGCACCTGTGTTGTATGAGACAAAAATTAAGAAAGAGAATAATGCATATATATAAAAGGAGGAACAAGTTTCATATATATATTGAATAAAAAAACAACATATATACAATATCCAAATCAGAGTACAGTCCACAATCTGGACAGTTACTCTATAGTACAAGGAAAAAAAAATATGCATCATGGAGCTGGAGGTGCTGGAGAAGGACGTGCCTTACGACCCTGGTCATAGTCCTCAGCATACACTCTAGTCAGCCAGAATACCTGAGTCTGGGTCACTTGGAGACTAGCTGTCAGATCGGCCATCCGCTGATCAGTCGCACGCTAGGCATCTAGAAGCTCTTCTATTCTCCAATCAGTCGTGTGATGGGCAACCCTAATCTCATGCAGCAGCCCCATAACATCATCAGATGGTGGGTGTGAAGGACCAGCTGTGTGTGAATGAACCCAAGATGGGCCAGCTATAGTAGAATGTCGTAGTGATGGAGGAGGTATGGCATCTACATCCATATACGTACGATCATCATCCTCAGCATCACCCCCATGGACTCCTACTGCTGCTGCTGCTGCTGTCGCCTGGGCGTCTGCCATCTCTACCCAGGTACGAGGACGCACCAGAGCGTTCCTCTCCTCATCACTGACCTACGCATCTCGCATCCCCACCTTGCAGATGGCGTCCTAGTCAAGGTCAGAAGAGAATGTATCCTCATGAATCCTCTCATCCAATAAGTTGACATGCAGGCATGTGAGCAGGGTAGTGATCAAACGCCCATAGGGTAGGTTGCCTACCAGACCAGGCGTCGTAGCACAGATCATCGTCCTGATGATAATGTATGGCAGGCAGACGGGCTGCCTAGTGAGATGCAGTACAAGAGGTACTGGGTCAACTGGGAAATCCTATCATAATGCCCACTTTGAGGAATCTGGTTGTGCTGAATGATCTTGCAGTACACCCGAGGTTTCGGCCGTAGGTTGATTGCCTTCATCTCCCAGCGATCACCTCTAAGAAGCTGGCGATCAATCTCAGCATGCATCATCAGGGAAAATAACTGGGCTTCCTTGGGAGCACAGTATACCAAGGGGCCGTCATTTGATATACCCAAGAGATGAGCCAACTCCTGGTAGTTACAGGAAACTTCCACCCCTTTCACATAGTTGGTGATCTTGAGCTCCCTACCCCTGTCTGTATCATTGCAATCACCCACTATCTGGAGGTTGCAGTAGAACTGCTTCACCAGAGTAGGACAGGTGCAAGACTCACACGTCATCACAGGGAGCCAACCCATGTCCCTAAAAGCTCCCTTTACATTAAATAAGGCTACACTAGCTAAGTTTACACAGCGACCCCCTTCCACCTTTTTACGCTCATAACGAGCATAATGAGCCTCTGCCTCATTAAATTGGAAACGAATGGGATCATGAACTCTGGGAACTTTTGTACCAGCCATGCTATCTGCAAAGACACAGACAAATAAACAAGATATTAGAAATAGTAAAAAACTCAAAATTTTGGGCATTATATCTGCATGATTTGACCAAAAGCCTCACTTTTCACCCAAACAGTTGGGCAGGATGACTTACATATGTTCCAAACCACCCTGCAAGGTTCATACAGTTGGAATTTAAACTAGGAAGGTCGAATTTGAAGAAATTTCAATAATTTGGAAAAAAAACCCCAAAAATTAGGTCAAAAATAGAAAATTTCAAGTTTCTAAAAAACTAACCGATGAAACTCAAATTTTCTTGAGGGCTTTCATCCATTGAGTGGCCAATAGCAAAGCCCCCAATAAAAATCAAATTTTTACGGTTAGAAAAAGTTTAATTTGAAGAAAACTATGTAAATGGAGAAAAACCTAGTTTTGAAATCTTAAAAATGAAGACCAGTAGAGAACATACCTGAAGGAACGAAGTGGAGGTCGTGAATGGAAGAAATAATCACCAAACACAAGGGGTCGATACTGTAGCAACTCAGGGGAAGAGAGTTGAGTTGAAGGAAAAAGAGAAAGTGAGAAATGATTCCAAAAATTAAGTTTAAAAACCTAATTTGGGGTCGTGCGGTCACAGAATTCGACTAAACATGCGACCCTACGACCGACCCCAAGATCGACCCTAGGCTCTCGGTGACCTGACAGACATCGTGTGGTCGGACCCTGTGGTCGGACATATACCGACCCCAGGATCGACCATAGGCTCTCGGTGATCTGACAGACATTGTGTGGTCGGACCCTGAGGCCAGACATATACCGACCCTACGTCCAACCCTAGGTTCTCGGTGAGCTGACAGGGTTTTGTGAGGTCGTATACCCTGTGGTCAGACACAGTGCAACCCTACCATCGACCCTACGATAGAAAAATTCAGTATTTTCACTAAATGACTTGAAAAATTGGAATTTTACATTGATTAGTTGGATTTTGACTTGGGAATGACTTATATTGATTGCCTCACATGTTTTATGATTGTTTTTCAAACACTACCACCACCAGAATTGGAAATCGCTGGGCGAAGAGTAACTAGGCGAGGTCGTAACCCAATTCCACCACCACCACCTGTGGAGGAAGATAGCCATGAAAATCCTGAAGGACAAGAGAATCAGAATATGGCAACACCAGGAGATAATGGCCAGGAAAATCCTACAAACTTGCCCGACCCACCTACAGATTTGGCCACAGCAGTAATGAACCTGGTACAACAGTTGTAACAAATATAGAAGGTGCTAGCCAATATGTAAGCTGCAATAGGAATGGTTTTTCCAGCTGCACATATGATACCTATGCCAGTCGGACAAGCTAACACAGTACCAGGGGGTAGCAACAAGGTACCCCAAGCACCTCAAACGCCAGTTGTGCAAGCTCCAGTACAGAATCCTGGGGTAGCCCAAGGCAGCTATCAGTACCAATCACCTATGTATGGGGCCTATGCTCAATATCAGTTGGACCACTCTCGACTAATCGAGCATTTTCTGAAAATGAAACCTAAGGAATATAATGGCAAACCAACAGATCCTTTGTGGCCAGCTCACTGGATCGATGAGATGGAAAGGATTTCATGATGATGACAGTTAATGAGGAGGAGAAAGTACTGTGTGCAACATTTATGCTGAAAGGCAATGCACACCACTGGTGGAAGTCCACTCGGACTTATCTGTTAACAAAGCACGCCCAATTGACCTGGGCTATCTATAAAGAGGCATTCTTCGAGAAGTACTTTCCCATAATTTTTAAAGATGTTATGGAAAGAGAGTTTTTGAGTCTATATCAGGGACAGATGACTGTGGATGCATACCAACAGCGTTATGAAGAGCTATTTTTCTTTGCTCCCTCTAGCATGCAGGAGGAAAATACTAAAACCCGAAGGTTCGTCATGGGACTTAGGGGAAGCATTCGAGAGCATGTTTTGGGGCTAGAAAAGAAGGTTTATAATGCAGTAGTGCAGATTGCTCGAGTACTAGAATCGAGCCAGAGAAAGAGCTATTTTGCTCAGAATAGAGGTATCAAGAGGCCAAATGGAAATTCTTATAAAGGCATTCAAACCCTTCCATACTCAAGGATTTAATGCTGTAGCCAAGACTACTCCAACAATCCAACCTCAACAAAAGCAAAATAATGAAGGAGTAAAATGTTATAACTACAATCAAGTGGGACATTATTCCAGGGAATGTCCTAAGCCCAGGAAGCAGCTACAATAAGGAAAGGTTTATGCAGTTACACCTAAGGATGTTGCCGTATCGCTTGATGTGGTCATAAGTATGACCTGAACCTTTCATTTTGTGTTACCTTGTGTGAGCTTGTAGACTAAATTAAAATAAATCACAGGTATCATACCTATTAATGGCATACCCGCTAGAGTACTCTTTGATTCTGGAGCTACTCATTCTTTTGTATCTGTGTTATTTGGAAAGAAGCTAAATCTATCTCTCAGATCTTTAGACTACAAATTGCTTGTATGATCGCCTATGGGATTAGAGGTGGAATTAGAAAAAGGTTATAGATGATGTCCAGTTCTTATCGACGAGAAGATTTGGGATGCAACCTTGATTCAACTCGAAATGGAAAACTTTGACATTATCTTGGGAATGGATTGGTTAGCTCGGCATTCTGCAAACCTATTATGTGCAGAAAAGAAGCTGGCATTTAAAGACAAGGAAGGAGCAGAGTTTAGTTTTGCGGGAACCAAACTTCCCCGTAAATGAAAACTCATCCTCTCTGCATTAAAGGCTAGAAAATACCTCGAGAAAGGAGGAGTTGGGTATCGAGTATCCGTGGTTGATCTCACCAAGAAAGTACCACGAATGGAGGATATTGATGTTGTGCATGACTTTCTAGATGTATTTCCTGAGGAACTACCAAAACTATCACCCGATCGAGCGACAGAGTTCGTTATAGATCTGATACCCGAAGCCACGCCAGTATCTAAAGCACCCTATCGAATGGCTCCTATTGAACTAAAGGAATTAAAGGTATAGTTACAGGAATTATTGGACAAAGGTTATATCAGACCTAGCATATCACCATGGGGAGCGCCAGTACTGTTTGTGAAAAAGAAGGATGATAGCGTACGACTGTGTATACACTACCGAGAATTGAATAAGCTTACAATCAAGAATCAGTACCTGTTGCCTCGGATCGATGACTTGTTCGATCAGTTGCAAGGTGCCAATGTGTTCTCTGAGATTGATCTTCGGTCAGGATACCATCAGTTGAAGATTAAGGAAGGTGATATTCTAAAAACAACATTCAGAACAAGATATGGACATTATGAATTTTTAGTCATGCCTTTTGGATTAACTAATGCACCCGCAACTTTTATGGAACTCATGAATCGGGTATTCCATGATATGTTGGATACGTCAGTCATTGTGTTTATTGATGATATATTGGTCTACTCCAAGGACAAAGAAACTCATGTCATGAATCTAAGAGTTGCTCTTCAGCGACTAAGAAAAGAGTAGCTTTACGCCAAATTTACAAAGTGTGAGTTTTGGCTAAATGAGGTCGCTTTCTTAGGCCATGTTGTATCCGCTGAAGGAATTAAAGTGGATCCTAGCAAGATTGAAGCCATTGTGAAATGGGAATCACCTAAGAGTATTGCAGAAATTAAAAGTTTCCTAGGTCTAGCTGGGTATTATTGACGATTCGTGGAAGACTATTCTAGAATTATCGTACCTCTCACCAGTTTGACTAAGAAAGGAGAAAAGTTTGTTTAGACTGAAAAATGTGAGAAAAGTTTCCAAACATTGAAGGCTAAATTGATATCTGCTCCCATCTTGACTATTCCTATTCCAGGACAACCATTTACCTTGTACACTGACGCGTCTGGATAGGGTTTAGGATGTGTACTTATGCAAAGAGAACAAATAGTTGCATATGCCTCAAGACAACTGAAGACACATGAGAAGAACTATCCCACTCATGATTTGGAATTAGCAGCAGTAGTACATGCTGTCAAGATATGGAGATATTATTTGTATGAAGAGAAATTTCAGATTAAATCAGATAATAAGTGTCTCACTTAGCTTTTTAATCAGAAGGAGTTGAACATGAGACAAAGAAGATGGCTGGAATTATTGAAGGATTATGATTGTGATATCCAGTATCATCTAGGAAAGGCTAATGTAGTTGCTGATGCGCTAAGGAGAAAAGCAATGATAAAATCTCAAGGAGAGGTTAACACGACTGTGGCAATGTGTGTTATAGGAAAAGTATTCAATCATGGTAATGAGCAGTTCATGATAGATGCACCGGGTGGATCAACCAACCAAGGGTTTATTCATCGGTTTTCAAATATATTCGCAACATTGAAGATTGTACCTGATATAATAGATGAAGTGAAAACCGTTCTTAAATCAGACCCTTATCTGAGAACGATACAAGAAGACATCAAAAAAGGTAAGACTATTTCTGAGTTCACCTTGGACAATGAGAAAGTACTGAAGTACAAAGGAAGAGTATGTGTTCTTGAAATGGAAAACTTGGACATTAGACACAGACTAATGAAGGAAGGTCACACCACCGCTTATTCGGTACATCCTGAAAGTACGAAGATGTATCATGATTTAAAGAAATTATATTGGTGGAGAGGAATGAAAGCAGATGTAACTAAATTCATGTCTCAATGCCTAAATTATCATAGGGTAAAGGCTGAACGGCAAAGACCTACAGGGTTATTACAGCCACTGCCAGAACTACCATGGAAATGGGACTACATCACTATGGACTTCGTCACCGGATTACCATTAACTCCCCGAGTAGTTGATGCAGTCTGGGTGATTGTAGATCGTTTGACTGAGACAGCACGCTTTATAGCTATACGACCACAGTATACCCTGGAGAGGTTAGCCAAGCTATACGTGGATAATATTGTCAGATTATATGGAGTACCTGAAAGCATTGTATCCGATAGAGACCCACGCTTTACCTCAGAGTTTTGGGAAGGATTACAGAAGGCTATGGGTACAACATTGAAATTCAGTACTGCATTCCATCCTCAGACAGAAGGACAATTGAAGTGTACCATTCAGATTTTAGAAGACATGCTTCGAGACTGTGTCATTGATTTCAAGGGATCATGGGATGAGAAACTACCATTGATCGAGTTCGCCTATAACAATAGCTATCAGGCTACTATACAGATGTCACCCTATGAAGCACTGTATGGTAGGAAGTGTCGAACTCCTTTATTTTGGAATGAAGTTGGTCAATGGAGTATTGTTGGCCTAGCATTTGTTGAAAGACTTGTCGTATAGTCGACATTATTAAGGAAAGAGTTAGAATGGCTCAGAATTGTCAGAAACAGTATGCAGATACTTGACATCGAGACCTTGAATTTATCGTAGGTGATAAGGTATTGTTGAAAGTATCACCTATGCGAGGTTTAAAACGATTCGGATACAAAGGGAAGCTAAGCCCGAGATATGTCGGGCCATATGAGATTCTAGCTAAACATGGAAAAGTAGTGTATCAGTTAGCACTACCACCATCTATGTTAAGTGTGCATGATGTATTTCATATCTCATTATTGAAGAAGTACGTCAGAGATCCAACATACGTTTTAACAGTGGATCCACCAGATCTAAATGATGATTTGACATTCGAAGTAGCACCAACTGAAATCACCAGCCAAAAGGTTCAACATCTACGCAATCGTGACATTTATTATGTTAAGGTCACTTGGAGGAACCGAGATATTGAAGAGATCACATGGGAAGAAGAAAATGCTATGCGAAAGTAATATCCTCACCTTTTCGACTCAGAAGGTATGTGTAAATTTCGAGGAAAAAATTTTTAATAAGAGGGGGGAGTTGTAAGACCCATATCAAACTAACCGGTCTTACCACCTTGTACCAGGTCTACCTATCATGGTCGAGCCAAGTGGACCAAGTGCGTGAAGAAACCACAAGACCAGGTATGAAATTTAACTAAAAAATAGTCAAATATGACTGTGTGGTCGCATGCCTAACAGGTGTGACCGACCCCACCTCAAAAGAGTCCAACCCCACGAAATTAGGTCGTGGGGTCGGATATTTTAAAAAGGTAGGGTCACAGATTCTGCGACCCTACATCCGACCCCACGGAACCCAGATAGAACCGAAATTAGAAAACCTTCCTAATCCGAAGGGGGCCTTTCCTAAACTCATTAGGACATATTATGGAGGGTTTTCCTCTATAAATAGGACATCCCTTAGCCTATTTCACTCCTTTAGAACCCTAATTGAAAGTGAGAGAAAGAGAAGAGCAGGAAGAAAAGGAAAATCTAAGAAGAAGACTAAGGAGGAGGAAAATTCAGAGAAAACTCTGAATCTTCGGCAAGCATATGGTATGAACCTAATTCCCATGATTAATTGAGAGCCTAGAATAGTTCATGAAGAAGATAAGATCTAGGAGAAACCCAAATCATCCATCCATGGGTAAATTCCAAGAGAATCCATGGAGGAAATTATAGTTTTGGGCCATATAAGGATCGTAGGAAGGACCATGATGATAAGCCAAAGGATCCAAACATGAAGGAATGAAGTTGAGAGTGAAAGGTCGACCATAACACGTGTGGTCGCATGTGGGGTCGCATGATGTTCGACCCCACAAGACCCACATGTCTGACCACATGCCCTCGGGAAGTTTCCAGGGAGGGTGTGGTCGCACGTGGGGTCGGAGTACGTCTGACTCTACCTTGCGACTCCACACCCTGTGGTTGCAAAAACTGAGACCCTAGGTGCTACCCCACCTGCGACCCTTCAGTTTCTATTAGTCTGAACACATGGGAATTTATTCTAATTAAAATCTATCAACTTGTTAGGTTTCTAAGTGGTCTAAGAGTGAATTACAAAGCTTGAACGAGGATCTATTATCGACCAAAGGTGAGGGAACAAGACCTAAACTAATTGGCTAATAATAAACTATTTTTGTTTATTGAGTCCGATGCCATGAATGATTCTATGCTTGTATGCGTGTAATGTGCATTTAACATGTCATCCAATATTCCTGCTATTACTGTCCATGCATATTTAATTTCGTTTATTTATAACATGATGATAATGATGATGCTAAGAATAGGCATGTGAATGTTTGTGTGTGGTTACTGTACTTGATGCGAGTGGGGCATCAGGGGAAGTGTGATGCAGTGCGGTCCTAAGCACTTTAGCTCTATCTCTATTCAAGTCCTGTCCACTGATATCGTTGTATCGCCATTACCTTAGCAGAACTATTACATCATAGGACATCAGGGGAGGTGGTCTCAGACCGTGTAGTCTCTGACTCTGCCGGGGGGCCTTAGCTCTATCTCTATGGATGTATTGAGGGATGCTGCGGTGAGGCTTTGGATACACTGTTTGACATTAGGATTGGTTAGTTGCAAGCCTAGTTTGCAAGCCCTCACCAATAGGGGCTTCGTGTTGGTATGGGTAGGGCATCAGGGGAAAGGTGATGCGATGCGGTCCTAAGCACTTTAGCTCTATCCCTATTCCATAGTGGGGTGGATGTGGACGACAATGGTGTTTGATCCATTGGGTGGGCTTACACACCCGTGTATAGAGGTGCGGCGGCCACCAAACCTTTTTATTACACATTGCAAACTTATGAACCCGACCAAAGGTATGAATTGAATGCATGCATATGTTTGTTGCATTATTTTGTTTGCTCACTGAGCCATGATGTGTGCTCACCCTTTCGACATCTGATATTTTTAGTTGATGATGCAGGTACTATTGTAGAAGACTATATGAATGCTCCGATGTACGAACATGCTGTGGTGATGAATGCAGAAGCTATGATATAGTCGCATGATTCGTCGTGTGAGTGCAACTCATGCGTTTTTGATTAGATTTATAGTTGGATTATTAAGAATATGTAATTGATTAATTTATTTTATTTTATGTCTTTGTCATTTGGAGATAATTGGATAATTTATTTATTTTATCACCGTTAGACTCTCAATTCATTAAATATTAAAGACTTTCACTATTGTGTATTTATTCTGATTGTCGTTGTGGATGTGTATAGTTTAAGCAAATGGACACAGCTTATTAGAGATCCTGGTTGAACCGTTGGATCATAGACGGTTCATCACACCATTCTTGTTGGTACGGAATTGGGGTGTGACCCTTAGTCTTATGATTATAGAGGATGCACATACCTGATTTTAAATTCTCATGCCCTGACAGGATACCTTCTCAATTTAACCTATCAATTGGGGTTCTAGATATTATTTCCTTAAAATTAGTCTTGATTATACCAATCTAAGCCTTTCTCATGATCAACAACATGAATAGAGATATGAACTGAATGAACATTTAAAGGTTTAATCATGTTGAGTGTACATCTTTTCAAATTATACCTGATTTATTGATGTACCAAAACTTTCTCTAGATTTACTCATGTAGTACCTCGACCAATGGCATTATATACTCGATAGAACCTATAACCATGAGGTTAAGAGCTGTAGAACCTCTATTTACATGTATAAGGACCACCGTGCAACCTAACGATCTTTTGATGCCAGTTGGATTACCATAGATTTACTCTTGATCCTTTAAACCTAAGTTCACTAGATAAAACAAGGGTTCATTA
The DNA here is from genome assembly GCA_028583415.1 of Protea cynaroides. Lineage (NCBI taxonomy): Eukaryota > Viridiplantae > Streptophyta > Magnoliopsida > Proteales > Proteaceae > Protea > Protea cynaroides. The sequence goes on along the minus strand of CM053267.1, from coordinate 8,185,572 downwards.
TTATACTGAATTCAAAAGAAGGAAATGAATCATTTTTGGATAAGCATTATGATTCTTACATTTCTCGAAATCCATTGATAAGATTTTAGTAAATAAGGAATTATTGAAAGGAAGATGATTGAATTCAGAATAATCTCTATAGCCAAGAAACCTCATATGAAGTAGTAGAGAATCTATTTCAAGATTGCTAGATGGATGGATATGAGTAATGTCTATAAAAGAGTGCATGAGCAAGAAGTTAGAACTACCAAAAGTGGCTAGTAAATAGTAGATAGGACTCGAATAGAGTTAAAGATGGCTATATCGGTATGAATTTTGACAAGGCAAAAGTTTCTAAAAGCATATCTAAGAGTGGATACAAGGATGAAGTCAAAAATCGTGGCATTGATAGTATTCAGATTAGTACAAGTAATACTGAGTTATGCCCAATGTCAAGTAAGATTATTAAGTAAAAACCAAGTGAATTTGGAAAAATTAATGACATTATAAGCATAGACCCTAATGCTTATAAGTAAACTTGGGATATGAAGTGAGTAACAATTACAATATACTTTTTGAGGAATATGATAGAGAGAACAAGATAAAACAGCAGTGATAAAAGAGATGTAAGCTAATAAGTGCAATATGAGATTATTGGTGTAAGCTAATGAGCTTTTCGAGATACTAGATTATTGATGATAGTCTTTCAAAAACTAAGAGGTAACTTAATACCTTTAAACTAGATTTTGCTAGTTCAAGCGGATCCGCATCCTCTCCTCCCAGTCATTCTGGGAGGACAGTGGCAACCTCCCTCGGATGGTCGCCACCTGGCTCTCGGTGAATCCGAGACCCATGTCTGAGCCGACACCCAACCGACAAGCTAAGCCGATAGGGGGGTGTCAGCTAAGACATGGGTCTCAGATTCACCCGAGAGCCATGTGGCGGCCATCCGAGGGAGGTTGTTGCGTCCTCCCAGAATGACTGGGAGGAGACGATGTGAATCCTTCAAGCCTTTTCAGACTAGATGTTGTATTAGGTGAGTGTTATGAACAATATTCGAATCGTATGGATAGACAAAAGTTGGATGCAACCTAATTCGACTTGAGATGGCAGACTTTAACGTCATCTTGGGGATAGACTGGTTGTCTCAACACTCTACAAAGCTGTTATGTGCATAAAAGAAGTTGTCATTCAAGAATAAAGACTGCACATAATTTAGTTTTATTGGAAGCATATTGCTTAGGAAGCGGAAGCTTATCCTCTCTAAACTAAAGGCGAATAGATGCTTTAAAAAGAAGGAGTTGGATACATGATATATGTCGTAGCCGTTACCAAAGAAGCATCACAGATGGAAGATATTGATGTGATGCGTAAATTTCCTGATGTATTTCCAGGAGACTTACCTGGGTTGCCACCTGATCATGCAATGGAGTTCGTTATCGACTTATTACCAGGGACGGCACCTGTGTCAAAGGCACCCTACAGAGTAGCTCCTATGGAGTTAAAGGAACTGAAGACTCAACTACAAGAGTTATTAGACAAAGGTTTCAATCAGTCAAGTATTTCATCACGGGGAGTGCCAGTGCTATTCGTGATGAAAAAGGATGGTAGTATTCGGTTGTGTATAGATTATTAAGAATTGAAATAGCTAATGATAAAAAATCAATACCCACTACCTCAGATCGATGACTTATTTAATCAGCTACAAGGAACAAAGGTATTTTCTAAGAATTACCTTCAGTCAAGATATCATCAGCTGAAGAATTTGGACAACAATATTTTGAAGACAGCTTTTGAAATCAGGTACTGACATTATGAGTTCCTGGTCATATCTTTTGGTTTGACCAATGCCCTTATATCTTTTATGGAGCTGATGAACTGGGTGTTTCATGACATGTTGGACACGTCGGTTATAGTTTTCATAAACTATATATTGGTTTATTCAAAAGACGAAGAAAGTCTTGTAACGAACCTTAGAGCAGCCTAACAACGACTAAGAATGGAGAAGTGTTATACCAAGTTCATGAAGTGTAAGTTCTGGTTAATCGAGAATGCATTCTTAGGTCAAGTAGTATCATCAGAAAGAATAAAGGTGGACCCCAGCTAAATATAAGCTATTGTGGGGTGAAAAGCACCTAAGAGCATTGCAGAGATTTGTAGTTCCTTGGGTTTAGCTGGTTATTACAGACGATCCATGGAGGACTACTCTAGGATTGTAATACCTCTTACCAAGCTAACCAAGAAGGGAGAAAAGTTTATTTGGATTGATAAGTGTGAAGAATATTTTGGACTCTAAAAGCGAGGGTGATATCAGCTCCCATCTTGATTGTTTCGGCACCAGGGGAACCTTTTACCCTATACATCGATGCTTCCAGATTGGGTCTAGGATGTATATTGATACAGGAAGAACAAGTGATTTCATATGCTTCAAGACAATTAAAAGAGCATGAAAATAATTACCCTACTCATGACTTGGAGCTAGCAGCGACAATTTATGCAATTGAGACTTGAACACATTATCTATACGGAGAAGAATTTCAGATTAACCCAAAAAGAGTTGAATGTGAGGTAGAGAAGATGGTTAGAACTCCTAAAGGATTAAGACTGTAATATTCAATGTCGCTTGAGCAAGGCTAATGTGGTAGCTGAAGCTTTGACCAAAAAGGGAAATAATAAACCAAAAGGAGGACCCAGTACAAAAGCTGTCTTGTGTTTCAAAGTAACAAATTCAGATTTAGAAGAAGAGCAACATGTAATAGAAACTCATGATGATCCAATTGAGCGACAACTTATGGATGAACTTATGGAGCAATAGTTCCTCGCTTGCATTCACAATGTTAAACATCGTCTCTGATTTGATGGATGAAGTAAAAACAGTAATTTGGTTAGATCCGTATCTAAGAACGATGGAAGGATCTACGACCACTCTCTCCCGGTGGTCGAGCTGATCTACGACCACCCTATAGAAAGGAAAACCTAACCCTGATTTACTTTGGATGCAGAGAAGGTCGTGAGATACAGAGGATGATTATGCATACCTGAAAGTGAAAAACTCAGATCTTAGATACAAAATAATGCTAGAAGCTCATTCCTCCCCGTATTCGATACATCTCGGTGGTACAAAAACATAACAATACGTATCATGACCTAAAGAGATTATACTGGTAAAGAAGAATGATAACAGATGTGGCTTAGTAGGTATTTTATTTTTTGAATTGTCAGCAAGTAAAGGCTGAAAGACAAAGACAAGTAGGCTTACTACAACCACTATCGGAGCCAATTTGGTAGTGGAACTGCATTACAATGGATTATGGCACCGGTTTACCATTGATCCCAGATCGGTTGATGAAATTTGGGTGATTGTTGATCGGCTTATAAAGATGGCTGATTTCATTGTCATACGACCTCGGTATGTTTTAGAGTGGCTAGCTAAGCTATATGTAGATAATATTGTCAGATTAAATGTTATGCTTGAGAGCATAGCGTTAGATAGAGGCTCACACTTTACCTCAATGTTTTTGGAGGGACTGTAGAAAGCGATGGGAACAAAGTTGAAGTTTAGTACCGCATTTCACCCTCAAACTGACGGACAGTCTGAGCGGACTATATAGATCCTAAGAGTTATTCCCCAAGCTTGTGAAATTGATTTCAAAGGAGCATGAAATGAAAAGTTACCATTGATCGATGTTTCTATCACGCTACCATATAGATGTCACCTATGAAGCATGGTATGGTAGAAATGTTGAACTCCCTTATTTTGGAATGAAGTCGGAGAACGAAGAATTGAAGGACCTGAGTTTGTCACAAAAACCTAGCGAGTGGCAGACAAGATCAAGAAAGGGCCAAGAGAGCTCAAGGTTGTCAGAAGAGACACCATGACCTCGAGTTCACCATAAGTGACTAAGTGTTCTTGAAGGTATCACTTATGCATGGTTTGAAGCAGTTCGATAATAAGGAAAGTTGTGCCCTATGTATGTTTTGAACCTTATAAAAGTTTAGAGAGATGTGGAAGAATAGTATATCAACTAGCGTTATCGCCATCCATGTCTAGAGTGCACGATGTATTTTGCGTGTTTTAATGGAAGAAGTACGTTAGAGATCCATCAAGGGCATTAACCACAGATCCATCGGATTTGATAGAAGACTTAAATTTTGAAGTGGTATTAGCTTAGACACCAGTTGAAAGGTACAACATCTCTAGAGGTGGAATATTCATTATGTGAAGGTAACCTGGCAAAGCCATGACGTGGAGGAGGTTGCATGGGAAGAGGAAGATGCCATGTGGAAACAGTATTCCCACCTATTCGACTCAAAAGATACATCTAAATTTTGAGGATGAAATTTCTTTTGAGGATGGGGGAGTTGTAAGATCCGTGCGTGTAAATTTTGAGGATGAAATTTCTATTAAGGGTGGTGGAGTTATAAGACCCGCACGCCACGAACCCGGTCTAACCTTACGTTTTCGTGTGGTAATTGGTCTTCCCATCATAATCGGCTCAAGTGAACCAATTGTATAAAGAAACCACAAGATGAGGTAAGCAATAAGTAAAATTAATTGGTATGGTTGACTATTTAAGTTTGTGTGGAAGCAACCAGTGAAAAACTAAAAATCAGTAAATTTTAGATGTACGGTGGCACTTTTTAGGGGTATGGTCGACCGTAGGGTCAACTAAGTTGTGACCCACAACGTACAGTTGCATGTTTTGAAAACGTATGGTCAACAGATTATGTGACTTCACGATCGACCGTACGAACCCAAAACCAACTCTATGTTTAAGAAACTTTCCTAATTTGAGGAGGACTCTTTCCTAATTCAAAGAGGACTCTATATGGAGGTTTTCCTCTATATAAGAGATGTTCCTTAGCCTCTCTCACTCTTTTAGAACCCAAATTGAAACTCTAAACCTAAGAGAGAAAGAGAGGGAGAGGAAGAGAAGGAGAAGGAAATTTGGAGAAGAAGGCTACGAGAAGAAGTTCAACCGACTCTTTACAACAAGTAGGGTATGAACCTTGCCTTTGTAGCCTTAGATCACTAAGAGTAAGAGTTATAATGTAAAATTGAGATGCCAAACCCAAAGTAAGGATTCAACTACGGGATTTTATGAGTAGATCTCAAACAGGGATCCTGGAGAATGGGTTAGAGTATTAATGTAGTAAACTAAGAATATTGGCCTTAGAATGATTATTAGGGAGGACCCCATTGATGATCCAAGAGGAGGAATCCGTATTGGAAGTAATAAATTATATTAAACTTGTATGGTCGCAGCTATGGTCGACCATAGGATGAGAAGAGAGTCGACCAAAGCTATTTGGGAAGAATTCAAGAAACATACAGTCGCAGGTACGGTCACATGTAATGTGACGATAGGGTATCGACCGTACGTCCTACGGTGGCATATATTGTGACCATAGGATCGACCATAGGGATCGACCATACGATAACAACAAGCATATTTTGAGACCAAACAAGGTTTTTGACTACTGTAACTTGATAAACTTAAACCCTAACTTAAATACATTAATTGTTTAGGTTTCCAATAGATTCAAAGTAACTTTCAAAGCTTGGGAGAGGAACAAACATCGATCAAGGTGAGGGAACAAGATCTAAACTAATTGGATAATAACAAACTATTTTATTTTATTTGTTCAATGCAATGAATGATTCTATGCCTGTATGCTTGTAATGTGCATCTCACATGTCATCCAATATTATTATTATTTTTTCTCATGTATATTTATTATTATCTATTTATAACATGATGATGATGATGATGCTAGGAATAGGCATGTGATTATGTGTGTGGTTAGTATGCTTGATGCGAGTAGAGCATCAGGGGGAGGACGTGGCATGGTGGTCTCTAACCTGGTCACTAGACTCTAGCTCTATCTCTACTCAAGTCTTGCCCACTGACATCGTCATATCGCCATTACCTTAGCAGAACTATTACGTCGTAGGGCATCAGGGGATGTGGTCTCGAACCGTGTGATCTCTGACTCTACCGGGGGCCTTAGCTCTATCTCTATTGATGTATTGAGGGATTTTAGGGTGAGGCATTGGATATACTAGATGATATTTAGGATTGGTTAGTTGTGGCCCAATTTGTAACCCCTCGCTAATAGGGCTTACGTATTAGTATGGGTAGGGCAATAGGGGAAGTGTTGGCGGTGTTTGATCTAGACACTTTAGCTCTTTCTCTATTCCAATATGGGTGCATGTGAGACGACAATGGTTTTTGATCCATTGGGCAAATTCACACTCATGTATAGAGGTGCGGTGGCCGCCAATCCTTTCTATAGCATATTAAAACTTAAAAACCAGAACAAAGATATGAATTGAATGCATGCATATGTTTGTTGCATTGTTTTGTTTTCTCACTGAGCTCAAGTTAGAGAGCTAACCGTCGCGTGTGTAATTATTTTTAGTTTCTGATGTTGCTGGTCTTACTATCGAAGATTACATCGATGCTCCAATGTATGAACAAGTGGCGGCAATGGATATGCAAGCTATAGAGGATGATTATGACTCATTAAGAGGGTTTTCAACTATGATTACGCTTAGTGTTTTATTTTTGTTTTTTGACACTTGTAATAGGTTTTATTTATGTTTTTCTTACTTAGAGATAACTGGATTATTTAATTATTTATCATGTTAGACCTCAGTTCATTATTAATAAGACTTCCGCTATTTACTCAAATATCTCAGATTATTACTGTGGAATGTGTTTTGGTTTAACATGATTGGCATAGCCTATACGATATCCTTGTTTGAATCGTTGGTTTTCATGATGGTTCATCACACCATTTGTTTGTCCATAATTGGGGTGTGACAGATGGCATATCCTTAGAAGACACTAGAGCCTTAGCCTCCAGAATCCATCGGAGAATCTAGACATAATACACATTGTAAGCATAATGGTATCCGGAGGAGCTACCTAAAGGAATACCACTTGACAATGCCTCTGGAATGCATGCCATCTATTCTCGGTAACCAATAGAAGGATGACACATCATCCATCTATCCCTCCGGTATATTAAAAAAACTGAACCATTCTTTTAAGTGTTTGGTAGAGGGAAGAACTGGAGGATGTACCACCCGTATCCTCCATCCGCCTCTGGTTCTGAAGACTAATTTGCCTTAGTTAAGAATGATGACCAACCATTAGGTTTCCAACTTTCCTTGGGACCCGTGTACAAACCTAAAAGACTTGACCATATGGATTAAAGGTTATCCAACCAATTAACGAATAACTATCTAATGAAATAGGTTACGGACTGAAATAAGGTGTTGGCCTATTATTTAGGCTTAGCATTGTAGTTGCACTATAGTACAATCAGGTGAGGGGTTTAGTCCATAGTAATTAGGGCATTCTAACATGTCTACTTTTGTATTAATAACATGCTATGCCTGTGATGATAACATGCCATGTTTCCTTTGATTACATGCCATGTTTCCTTTCATAACATGCTATGATTATACTTATAACACACCATTTAATAACTATTATTACTGAGCATCCATTTGCATAACAACAGTTATATATGTTTGTGTGATGATTGTTGGATGGGTATGATGGTCATGTAGTGTGTGGGAGTACAATACACGTGCCATATTGTTTTTATGCCATTACCTTAGTAAGGGCACGGTGGTCTATGGAAGTGGTACCGGGGGTCCATGCTGGGGGTAAGGCCTTGTTTCATCTTCTATATATATAATCACCATGTATGGTGGTGCATGTGTCGCATGGGACCATAGGCACATGCATCATGTTGGAATTGCTAGCATTATAGTGGGGACAGGGTTATCCGTGGGAGTGGAGCCGGGGTCTCTACTAGGGTGCAATCCTATTTAAATTGATGCACATGATAAACATAGGTGGTGACATTGCCCTATATCCTATGCCCTTCCAGTAGGGGTTATGATACTGGCATAGACTCATACTTCCAAAGGTTGGGTGACCCGAGGGAGGAGTCAGAAATGTGTGGGTACGTGATAGTTGGCGTGAGATAGAGTCTATGGTGGGAGGTGAGGGGCCTGAAGGGTTTAAAGGACCTAGATGGGGGTTCACTTGTAGATGGAGTTTAGTGATTTGGGATCTCATATTCTTCTTCTACCTTGCCCGGTGTATGAGAGTTGGAGGCTAGCGGCCATAGGTGAGATCGAAAGCATTGGCTGAATCTCAATATGAAACCATAGTGGTACATTGTGTAAGCACCAAATTTTTGTCATCCCCAGTTGAACAAAGTTCTACTAGAGTGATGATAGCAAGAAAAAAGAGAGAGAGAAAGTTTGAAAAATATAGGGGAGGCGAGTGAAACTCTCCCAAAAATGATAGTCGATTGGCCCCGGCATACTCTTTATAATGTTTTGAGAATAACTGAGATGATCCCCAGTGTCCAAAAGCCTACGTGAAAATCATATGGCAAGTTGGTGAATCCTAATACAGGGTTTGAATTTTGGCTGTTACTTAGATATGGTTTTTGGTGAACCACATAGCAAGGGCATGGCCCACAACCTATATGGATTCATAGGTCTTAGAAATACATTCGAAATGAGATCAGAATCACTCAATTTCAATGTCAAATGGAGAAGATACGGCGATTTTAGTCTAGGAATAAGAATATGGGTATTTTTTGGAAATTAATAATCATCCAAAGGGCTTGCATGCAAATTATCATAAGTTTAATTATTTAAACTTCATCTTCTCATATCTTGCTCATAAATAAAGTGATTCCAGTGCCATTATGCCTCATTTTTGGTACTCTACAAAGTGGACATGGAAAATCTGGAACAGAGGTCTCCTAGGATCCCATACGGAGCCACAAGCCTATATGTCCACTTAAACTTCAATTCCTCATAAGTTTATTATCTGACATCCAAATCAGGTGGTTAAAGTCTCAATATGTTTTATTTTTTGTGCTCTACAAAGTGGACATGAAAGATTTGAGACAGAGGTCTCCGAGGCATCCCATGCAGAGTTGCTAGCCGATTTATCATAAATTGGCTTGTTTAAACTTTAGAAATTCATAAGTTGACCATTTTATGTCCAAATAAGGTGATTCAAACTCCAGTATTTTTCATTTTTAGTGTTTTACAAAATAAAAATAAAAAATTTATGGTAGAGATTGTCGAAAGATTCCATGCGGAATGACAACGGAAATGGGCCATGAAATGATAGAGAGAAAAAACCAATCTTGGCCCAACCAGCTCAACCCATATCAGTTTAACCCAGTCAACTCATGTCAGTCCAACCCAATCAAGTCAGTCCAGCTCGATCAACCTTGAATTGATCAACTCAGCCCAAACCAGTCCGGACCAAACCAGTTCAGTCCACATGTGCATATAATTTATACATGTGTTATTATATTGCCATATATTATATAGTAATATATATGTATATTATCATATATATTATTTATATATTATATATATATATATATACTTTGATGGAAATCTGAGAAGAATGGAAAGAAAAAAAATAACAAATAAATAATTTAGGAAAGAAAGAGATAGAGTCTTGGTGGGACTCTAAAGAGGGAAGCAGTGGAGAAAAGAAAGGGAGAGACCACTAGGGTTTTTGGTTAGGCAAGAGAGAGAGAGAGAGAGAAAGCCACCTAGCCGTGGGTTCCATTGGCAAAAAGGAAATAAAAAAGAAGAAAAAAAGGAATTCCAAGAAAGAGAAGTAAGGAAAAGAAAAAAGGGAAGAAAAAATAGAAAAAAAAAGAGACTGACCTAAAGAAACTTGGAAAGAAAACTAAAAAAAGGAAAAAAAAATAAAAATAGAAAAAAGGAAAGAATAGAGAGAGAGACTCGGTGGAGAAACATGGAAAGAAAAAAAAAGGAAAAAAAATAAAAAAAAAAAAGGAAAGAAAAGAAAGAAAGGAAGCTCGGTGGACTCTAAAATGAAAAAAATCAGAAATCCAAGAGAAAGAGGAGAGATCAAAAGAGATCAAGAGAGATTGGAAAAAAAGAAAAAACAAATGCAGAGGAGAGATCGAGAGGGATCGGGAGAGATTGGAAGAAAATAAAAAAAAAAGAAAAAAAACTTAGAAAAGAGAGAAGTGGGAAAACGTTAGGGTGAGAGAGAAAAGAGAAAAAAACTCAAAAAAAAGAGGAAAGTGGGAGAACGTGAAGAGAGAGAGCTGGGAGAGTGAGAGAGCACGGGAGAGTAAAGTACAAAGAAGAGAGAAAAAGAAGAAATTAGAGAGAGGAATTTTGGAAAAAGAGAAGAGAGAAGGCAGAAAGAGGAGGAGAGAGTCGGAGGACTCTAAAAGAGAGAAGTAAGGCAGATCTGAAAAGACAAATAGAGAGAAGAGGAAGATTGAAGAAGAAGGGTATAAGATCAAGAGATAGAGGAGAGGTGAGTCTATTTGTTTTCATCTATTTTTTTTTTTTCTGTTTAGCTTCTTATGCAAACATGATCATCTTCAACTTGTTAGAGCACCATCGCTACTCCACCTGGCCAGGCTACTCGTGAGCAACACCACCATCTCCAAACCCACCTACCGCCATGACCAATCCCTCACATTCAATAATTACTCATTCATTACCAGTTACAGCACTACCCAACCACAACCACTTGACACAATACTCATTCCACTCATTACAAGCCACATACACCATGCTGCCACACCTTATCAACCTGTCCACCGACCACCACTATTAATTCCAAATTCCAGCTTCATAAACCACCTATATAACCACCAGGAATCCCACTTGTTCATCACATTTCTCACCGAATGAACACAGCCAATACACCAAGCCTACACTCAGTCATTAAACCCTCCTCTCCATAGTGTGTTAGATCTGAATTTTAATGTGATGAATTGATACATATGTTGTGAAATTTTAATATGATGAAATTGAAATTTATCCAAACATGAGTGGAATTCTTAATTGAATTTGATCCGATTATGGCATTGTGTGGAATTTTTTATTGATCCGATCATATGGAATTTTGATTGATCCGATCATGTGAATTTTGATGAAATTGAAATTGATCCAAACATAAATGGAATTTTAATTGATTAATTCAATCATGAATGAAATTTTATGTGATAAAATTGATCTGATTGTTGGAAATTGAAATTGATTGATCTCATATCCTTGGAATTTTTATGAAATTGATCCGATTGTGGAAATATAATGAAATTGATCCAATTGTGATGAAATTAAATTTGATTCGATTGTGGAATTTTGATGAAATTAAATTGATTGGATCATATGAATTTGATGAGACTGGATTATGGCCATTGATCTAGAATTTTATGTGAATAAATCATGGCCTTTGATTTCGGATTTTTAATGTGAATTAAAATTAGACCATTAATGATTGAATTCAATGTGATTAAAAATATGACCATGTGATGTTGAATTTTTACATGATTAAATCTTAGCCATTGATCTAGAGTTTCTAATATGATTAATTTTGAGCCATTGGATGATTGATTTTTATTTGGATCATGAGAGAATATTAATTGTGAGCTATTGGATGTTTAATTTTGATTTGGATCTTATAATGAAATGAATCTAGCCATTGATCATGAGTGATATGAAATATAGACCATTAGATGTTGATCATGAGCATCTTATTTGAATCTGAATGGTTGGATTGACATCATGAGTGATATAAATGAATTTGGACCATCGGATTGTTTTGATGATTGATGTAAATGAATATGAACCGTTGGATCTTGATTATGAATGATTTAGAGGAATTTGAATGGATAGATTATCATTTGAAATGAATATGAACCATTGGATCTTGATTATGAATGATTTAGAGGAATTTAAATGGATAGATTATCATTTGGAGTGATATGAGCCATTGGATCATTATTTTGAGTGATTTAATTGAATTTGAACGATTAGATTGACCTCATTAATGTTTTAAGTGAACCTAAACCATCGATCAAATATGATCTTGATCACATTGATGATGATCGATTACATCAAATCTGAGTAATCGATCAAATATGATCTTGGTCACATTGTTGATGATTGAGACTTGATCAATGCTCTCACATGTTTGCTGCTATATAGATTCACATGCTTTATTGCTATACTTGAGATGAAGTATGCTGTTTGTTGCCATATTGGAATGATATTTATTGTTGGCAATAATTTAATTTCTGTAACACCCTAGTCGAACTACCATATCTATACACCTAGAAGACATATTACATGTGGGGACGTGCATGTAGGCACCCACATTCACGGGAAGGGCAAGAATGGAAAAATGATAAAATGATAAATCTTAATCAAGAATCAAAAATCCTAGCCCAACACATGCCAAATTAGGGTTTTAGGTCAAGGGTAGCTAAGGATGATCCCTACCCCTTCATCTCATCTCCTCTAGGATACAGAGAACTAGATAGGTGTGATGTGAATCGAACCACAGAGTATTTAGGTTCCACACTTTGATATTAAAAGAAGAACATGAATGAATTGAATCCATATTCCGAACTACGCAGATCCTGATTCTTAGGATAGAACCCTAAGATATGTAAGCAGTTTGATGAGACACTCAAACACGGTTCCCACATTTCAATCTGTATAGATTAATAAATTCTAGCCTTCCTAAACAAAAGTAGAGTACACTTGAGTGGTTTTAGGTCAGTAAATTTTAGTATCCCTAGACCAAGGTAGAGTACACCTAAGTGGTTTTAGGATAATAAACTCTATAGGCTTCCTTAGACCAAGGTAGAGTACACCTGAGTGGTTTTAGGTTAGCAAATTTTAGTATCCCTAGACCAAGGTTGAGTATACCTGAGTGGTTTTAGGATAATAAATTTTAGCCTTCCTTAGACCAAAGTAGAGTACACCTGAGTGGTTTTAGGTTAGTAAATCTTAGTCTTCCTAAACTGAGGTATAGTACACCTGAGTAGTTTTAGACTAACCATCTAGGCTTCCTAAACCGAGGTAGGTGTTGAGCAGTTTTAGCCATCTCTTTTGTCTTCTTAGACCAAGGTAGAGTACTCCTGAATGGTCTTAGACATACACTTTAGTCTTCTTAGATAAAGGTAGAGTACAGCTCATCTTAGAATACTATCCATTTTAGTCTTCTTAGACCAAGGTAGAGTACACCAGAGTGGTTCTAGGAAATCCATATCCATGACCAAAAACAATCAACTATGTTGTACCTGATTTTCAGGACCTCTAAAATAGGTAGGCAACTTGGAGGACCTCTCCAAGTACGGTACCACATCTTAGAATTCTTAGGTCCTCCATATCCATATCCATATTCACTTCAATCCACTTAGGATATCTCTAGATTCAATCTCAATCATCATCAAGCATAAACTTCAACTTGAACAATTGAATCTAATGAAGCTTAAGCATAAACCACATCCATAAACCTTAATTATAATCCATTCAAACTACGTTATGGACTTGATTTCCATGATTGGGCTATGTATGCAATTTGAGATGTCTTGGATATCTAAGATTCAGTACATCATCGAACCATCTTTGGTTTGGTTTACTGTATATTATTTTTCTTATTTATTTATTTTTGAGAACATGTTTGGCTAAACCCTACGTTAGAAGAACTTAGCAACTTGGCATAGGATCCCCCATGATCCCTAGTCATCATCCATAGACCATGAATAGTCAAAATTGTCTAAGGAAAGTAGAATCACATAGGAGGCCGATTTTTAGATTGGGTAGCCTTGGATGCCTAACACCTTCTCAAACTGTACCTTGAACGCTTACCCATTCTCTGATAGATCAAAGCCAAAATATTGGGTCAAATGAGTCAATAGAAGTCTTTTCTTATGATGAGATGACATCTTTATAGGTCCTAGACCTTAATCTAGGTGGCGACTCCAAATGATTTTTTCATCCATCAGAGATGGGTGGAAGAGACTTATTGTCCTCATACATTGCCTAAGACCTAATGTGAGGACAAAGATTGAAAATTTTAGAAGTCGGCACCTAGATTAAGGTTTAGGACCTTAGAAATGTGAAATCTCACCCCAAGGTAAGACTTCGATTGACTCATAACACTTAGAATGGATTTCTGGTCCATCAGAGATTGGGTAAGCGTCAAGTTATGGTTATGGTAAGGGGTTAGGCACCCAAACCGCCCGATCGAAATCGGTCTCCTATACTTTTCCTATGTTAGACTCTATTTGTTAAACCGAACCAAACCAAGTGGTTTGATATCATTGAACCAAATCTGTATCCATCAGATTGCCTACGTATTACAGATTTATTCTGAAAATCAGGTTTACCATCGTAGTTCAGGTGTGATTAAAGTTTATGATTGTGATTTATGTTTATTGTTGAAACCCTGTCCAAACAGTGTGCTGTAAGTGTTGTCATTGTTGGCAATCCTAGCAGAGAAAGTGATATGGAGGAGAGAGAGTATCTGTAGGACTCTCCGTCAGTCAAGCAGCCAAAGAGAATGAAGCTCAGTTGATGAGAAAGTTTAGCTGAAGTGGAAAGAAAGAAGAGAGAGAAATAAGAGAGAGAAATAAGAGAGAGAAAGAAGAGAGAGAAAATGGAAGAGAGAGAAAGAGGAGAAAGAATGGGTGGGGACCAGGTGGGTCCCACCTTGGGTGGCCAGGCCAGCATGGCAGCCAGCCCAGGCCAGCAGGGCCGATGCCCGTGGCAACAGGCCAGCAGTGTAAAACCCGTGCCAATCTAACCCGATCTTACCACTTTGAACCAGGTTAACCCATTATGGTCGAGTCAAATGGACCAAGGACGTGAAGGAGATCGAGATCCCAGGTATCAAATTGACCCAAAAATACTTAAAATAGGGGAAGGGTCGCATACCCAGCTAAGTAGGGTCGGACCTCCCAAAACAGAAAGTCAGACCCTCAGTTTTGAATGGAGGGTCGGACAGCTTAAGACCCTAGGGTCGACGGGATTATCGACCCTCCCATCGACCTTCGGATTCTGCCGAATATAGATATTAGGAAATTTCTATATTTTTCGATTGGGATTCTTTCCTAATCTTAGAGGGACTTATTTAGGATGTTCCTACTCTATTTAAAGGACGTCCCTAAGCCACTTTCACTCCTTTCACAACCCTAATCGAATTGAGAGAAAGAGAAGAGAAGGAAAAGAGGAATAAGAAAGGCAAGGAAGAGAACTTAGCAAAAAGGAGAAGAATTTCAGAGAAAAAGTAATCTTCTCAGGTATGGATACTAATTCCATGAGTTTCTACAGACCTTAGGTTAGTTGTTGTTGAGAGTGTGATCTCGGAGAAACCCAAACCATCAATCTATGGTTAGGTTTTCATGGTAAACCATAGGAAAGTGCATGAAAGCTATCTAGGTGGGTTATACATGGTTTCAGACCATGGGATGAATGTAGAATGGAATGTATTAGCAAGCCATAGGATTCTAAACACGAAGAATGAATTAAAAGAGGGAATTGGACCAAAGTGCACCGAGGGTCGATGACCATCCGACCCTAGGTGTTCCTGACCATCGACCCTCAGTGTTCGGGAAGTTCAGAATCTGGGGGGGGGGTCGCACCCAGGGTTGATCCTGACTCCTACCCTACCTCCGACCCTCAGTTAACAGCATGGTTTTTAAATTCTAAATAAATTCTAATTAAATTCTATCGACTTTGTTAGGGCTTCTAGCAATATAATAACATTGTAAAGGTGATTCTAAAGGTTGGAAAAGTATCTATTAGCAAGCTAAGGGGAGGAACCAGAACTCCAAACTAAATTGGTTAATAACAAACTGTTTTCTATTTCTTGAGTCCTATGCCATGCTTGATTCTATGCAAATATGTTTGTAATGTGCATACAGCATGCCATCCAATATTTCTATTATTTGTCCATGCATATTTACTTTATTGTTTATAACATGATGATGATGATGATGATAGGAATAGGCATGTGCTTGTATATTTGTGGTTGGTGTACTTGATGCGAGCGAGTATCAGGGGAGGTGTGATGAGAACGTCAATAAACGTTAACCTTTGGTGGGTCTCAGCACTTTAGCTCTATCTCTAACTCAAGTCTTGTGCATTGGCATCGTCGTATCGCCATTACCTTAGCAGAACTATTATGTCGTGGAGTATCAGGGGAGGTGGTCTCGGTCCTTGTAGTCTCTGACTCTATCGGGGGGCCTTAGCTCTATCTCTATGGGCATTCTGAGGGACGCTGGGGTGAGGCCTTGGATACACTTTTTGGCATTAGGATTGGTTAGTTGCGAGCCCAGTTTGCAACCCTCGCTAACAGTGGCTTACGTGTTGGTATGGCACTATATAGCAATAAACGTAACCTTTGTTATATAATGTTAATGATTGGGTGCATGTGAGTTGACGATAAACGTGATCTTCGGGTAACGTCACACACTCATGTATAGAGACGGGGTCAATAAACGCTACCTTTGACTACCTAATCCTTTCTATTGCATACTGCAAACTTATATACCAGACCAAAGATATAAATTGATTTTTTGCATGCATATGTATTGTTGCATTGTTTTGGCTACTCACTGAGCCGTGATGTGTGCTCACCCCTCGACGTCGAATATTTTTAGTTAATGATGCAGGTTATACCGTTGAAGATTATATGAATGCGTCTGCGTACGGGAACGTGGCAGCGGTGGAAGCTGAAGCTGAAGTGGATACACACGACTCCTCTTGCGAGTGCAACTCGTGTGTATTTGATTAGATATTTTATAGGTTTCTTTATTGGATTTATTTAGACATGTATTTGATAATTAATTATATCTTAGTTGAAAACAGAATAATTTGCTATTAAATTATTAATATCATTTTAGTTTCTCAGTTCATCTTATTATAAGACTTCCGCTATTGTGTATTTACTCTGATTATGATTATGGATGTACGTGAGTTTGGATAATGCGGGGATAGCTTATTTGAGATCCTGGTTGAACCGTTGGTTTATTAACGGTTCTTCACACCATTCTGAATAGTGCAAAATTGGGGTGTGACAACTTGGTATCAGAGCATCTCAGGCCCTGCCCACCGAACTAACATACATTCAAGACCATTGTGAACTGAGATAGGATAAAAGTAAAAATAGTAATATTAACACACTGTAGGCACAAGTGATGATTGAAACCAAATTTAAAAAGAGAATAATGCATCTATAAAAGGGGAAACAAGTTACATACAATGAAAAAGAGAAACAAAACGTATATACATAACCAAAATAGAGTACAGTCCACAACCCGGACAGTTACTCTGTATTACAAGAAAATAAATACAATCATGAAGTTGGAGGTGAAGGAGGAGGCGGTGCCTCACGATCTCGGTCATAGTCCTCAGCATAGACCATAGTCAACTAGGCCACCTGGGTCTGGGTCGTCTGTAGACTAGCTGCAAGATCGGCTACCCTCCTATCAGTCGCCCACT
Source organism: Protea cynaroides (assembly GCA_028583415.1). NCBI lineage: Eukaryota > Viridiplantae > Streptophyta > Magnoliopsida > Proteales > Proteaceae > Protea > Protea cynaroides. Next base: position 8,168,246 of record CM053267.1, on the reverse strand, counting down.
GGACCGATAACAGCTCATCCACCCTCATACACTGGGCGTCTAGCAACTCCTCCATCCGCAGATCAGATCTGCGCTGAGCCTCCCTAATCTCCTGCAGCATCTCCATCATGTCAGAAGGTGGAAGTGAAGGACCAGCCGCATGCGAAGGACCAGCCTCAGGTACAGGGTCCGCCGCAGAAGAAGTGCCAACACCAGTCGCATGTGTAGGTGAAGGCGGTGGTATCGAGTCGACATCCATATACATACGGTCATCATCGTCGACAAGATCCATGCGTGCTCTAGCAGCGGCAGCAGCAGCCTCGGCATCAGCCATCTCGATACGAGTGTGAGGGCGCACCATCGCGTTCCTCTCCTCATCACTAACCTGGGCATCTCGCATACCCATCTTGCAGATTGCCTCCTAATCTAGAGGCGGCGAGAAGGTCTTCTCTTGAATCTTCTCATCTACCAGGTCAACCCCCAGACGGGTCAAAAGAACTGTAATCATGTGTCCATAGGGTAGATTACCCCTATGACCGGACAATGTAGCACTAATCATAGTCCGTATGATGATGTATGGAAGGCAGACGGGTTGGCGTGTGCATATACTGTAGATAAAAAAACTGGGTCAGCTGAGAAACCCTCTCATAGTGCCCACTCTGCGGGATCAGATTATGCTGGATAATCTTGCAGAAGACCCGTGGAGCTGGACGCAAGTAACAAGCTCTCATCTGTCAACAATCAAGACGGAGTAACTGATTATCGATCTTTGCCCTCATCTCCATCTCAACAAACTATGGCTCTCCAGGCGCACAGTACACCATGGGGCTATCATAAGGAATGCCCAACAAGTCGGCCAACGGCCGATAGTCGAAGGAGATATCTACCTCCTTGACGTAGCTGGTGATGCGCAACTCCTGACCATGCTCAACGTCATTGTAATTCCCCACCACCTGGAGATTACAATAGAACTGATGCACCAAATCCGGGCATGTGCACGCGTCGTATGTAATGACAGGAAGCCACCCCATGTCACCAAAGGCTCCCTCTACGTTGAACACGGCTAACTCAGCCAAGTTCACCATACGACCACCCTTGACCTTCTTACGGGCATAGTCAGCATACCGTGCCTTGGCTTCATTGGAACGGAAGCGAAGGGGATCACGAACTCTGGGTACCTTAGTACGAGCCATGGTACCTGCAAAATAAGAAAGAAAAGGAAAACAAGGAGTTAATAGGATAAAAATCCGAAACTTGATTTAATAACGACGTAAGTTGACCATAAAGCCCCATTTCTCACCATACAAGTGGGCATAAGGATTTACATAGGTTTAAATACATCCTACAACCCACATACAATAGGAAATTTTAACTGACGATGTCCAATTTGAAGAAATTCAAGAAAAATCGAAAATGTCGACAAATTAGGGCAAAAAGAGAAAATTTCAAGTTTCTCGATAACCAACCGATGAAACTCAAAATTTTTTTTGAGGGCTTTCGTTCCTCGAGACACCAATAACAAAAGCCCCCAATAAAAATCGAATTTTTACGGTTGGAAAAAGTTTAATTTGAAAAATACGAGTTAAATGGACAAAAACCTAGAAAAGAAAACCTAAAAATAGGTAAAAATGAGAGAACATACCTGTATGGATGACGTGGACGTCGAAACCCGGAGTCAAACCAATCAAAAATGGTAGAGTAGCACTGTAGCACCTCAGAGAGCAGAGACGAGTCAAAACGGAGGAGGAATAGTGAGAAATGACCCAAAATCGGACCTTAAAAATCTGATTTTTGGTCCGAGGGTCGGACAATTCGACTAGCACAATCGACCCTCGAATCGACCCTCCCATCGACCCTCGGCTCTCGGGAATCTGACAGAAAATCAAGGGTCGGAACTGAGGGTCAGACACCCATCGACCCTCGCATCGACCCTCAGCTCTCCGGAAGAATAGGTTATTCCCAGGGTCGGATACCAAGGGTCGGACATACCATCGACCCTCACCATCGACCCTGCATAGAAAAGACAGTATTTTTTTTATATAATGAGCTATAATTGGAATGGATTATCGGTTAGCATGCCTACATGAAATATGAATGACTTCTCACCTATTTTGATAATTTTCAGGCACCACCAATCACCGAAAGAAATCATGTCTGGACGTAGAGTGACCCGACAGACCCAAAATGCAGTCCCACCACCACCACCCTTAGAGGAGACTAGTCAAGAAAATAACTATGCGGTAATCCAGAACCGGACAACCCTACAAATTTGCCACCTCCACCACCAGAGCTAACAACCGTGGTGATGAACTTGGCACAACAGCTGCAGCAGATGCAACACGCGCAGGCTCAGATGCAGGTTGCCATGGGAATTATGTTTCAAGCCACTCAGGCTGCACCCATGCACACAGGACAAGCCAGTGCAGCACCGGTAGGTAACCACCCCGCTCATCAGACACCTCAGCAACCAACTGCACAGATTCCAGTGCAGGTTCCTGAAGCAGCTCGGGGTGGTTACCAGTATCCACACCACATGTTTGGGGCAAACCCCCAAAATCAGCTGGACCACTCCCGACTAGTGGAGAGATTTTTGAAGATGAAACCCCAGGAATTCAATGGCAAACCGTCTGATCCATTGTGGCCAGCACACTGGATAGACGAGATGGAGAGAAATTTCCTCATGATGACTATCACAGAGGAAGAGAAAGTACTATGCGCCACCTTCATTGGTGGAAATCAACGAAGGCATATCTACTGACCAAACACGCCCTACTGACTTGGGCTATATATAAAGAAGCCTTCTTTGACAAATATTTTCCATGGAGCTTCAGAGATTGGATGGAGAAGGAGTTCCTGAGCCTATATCAGGGACAGATGACTGTGGACTCATATCAACAGCGTTATGAAGAGCTGTTTTTCTTCGCACCACTGAGTATGCAAGAAGAAGATACCAAAACCCATAGGTTCGTCACGGGACTGAGAGGAAGCATCAGGGAACATGTTCTAGGCTTAGTTGTTGTTGAGAGTGTGATCTCGGAGAAACCCAAACCATCAATCTATGGTTAGGTTTTCATGGTAAATCATAGAAAAGTGCATGAAAGCTATCTAGGTGGGTTATACATGGTTTCAGACAATGGGATGAATGTAGAATGGAATGTATTAGCAAGCCATAGGATTCTAAACACGAAGATTGAATTAAAAGAGGGAATTGGACCAAAGTGCACCGAGGCTCGCACCGAGGGTCGATGACCATCCGACCCTAGGTGTTCCTGACCATCGACCCTCAGTGTTCGGGAAGTTCAGAATATGGGGAGGGTCGCACCCAGGGTCGATCCTGACTCCGACCCTACCTCCGACCCTCAGTTAACAGCATGGTTTTTAAATTCTGAATAAATTGTAATTAAATTCTATCGACTTTGTTAGGGCTTCTAGCAATATAATAACATTGTATAGGTGATTCTAAAGCTTGAAAAAGTATCTATTAGCAAGCTAAGGTGAGGAACCAGAACTCCAAACTAAATTGGTTAATAACAAACTGTTTTTTCTATTTCTTGAGTCCTATGCCATGCTTGATTCTATGCGAATATGTTTGTAATGTGCATACAGCATGCCATCGAATATTTCTATTATTTGTCCATGCATATTTATTTTATTGTTTATAACATGATGATGATGATGATGATAGGAATAAGCATGTGCTTGTATGTGTGTGGTTGGTGTACTTGATGCGAGCAAGTATCAGGGGAGGTGTGATGAGAACGTCAATAAACGTTAACCTTTGGCGGGTCTCAGTACTTTAGCTCTATCTCTAACTCAAGTCTTGTGCATTGGCATCGTCGTATCGCCATTACCTTAGCAGAACTATTATGTCGTAGAGTATCAGGGGAGGTGGTCTCGGTCCTTATAGTCTCTGACTCTACCGGGGGGCCTTAGCTCTATCTCTATGGGCATTCTGAGGGATGCTGGGGTGAGGCCTTGGATACACGTTTTGGCATTAGGATTGGTTAGTTGCGAGCCCAGTTTGCAGCCCTCGCTAACAGGCGCTTACGTGTTGGTATGGCACTATATAGCAATAAACGTAACCTTTGTTATAAATGTTCGTGATTGGGTGCATGTGAGTTGACGATAAACGTGATCTTCGGGTAACATCACACACTCGTGTATAGAGGCGGGGTCAATAAATGCGACCTTTGATTACCTAAACCTTTCTATTGCATACTGCAAACTTATATACTAGACCAAAGATATAAATTGATTTTTTGCATGCATATGTATTGTTGCATTGTTTTGGCTACTCACTGAGCCGTGATGTGTGCTCACCCCTCGACATCGAATATTTTTAGTTGATGATGCAGGTTATACCGTTGAAGATTATATGAATGCATCTGCGTACGGGAACGTGGCAGTGGTGGAAGCTGAAGCTGTAGTGGATACACACGACTCCTCTTGCGAGTGCAACTCGTGTATATTTGATTAGATATTTTATAGGTTTCTTTATTGGATTTATTAAGACATGTATTTGATAATTAATTATGTCTTAGTTGAAAATAGAATAATTTGCTATTGAATTATTAATATCATTTTAGTTTCTCCGTTCATGTTATTATAAGACTTCCGCTATTGTGTATTTACTCTGATTATGATTATGGATGTGCGTGAGTTTGGATAACGCGGGGATAGCCTATTTGAGATCCTGGTTGAACCGTTGGTTTATTAGCGGTTCATCACACCATTCTGAATAGTGCGGAATTGGGGTGTGACAAGCAGGGCATGCACACAGGCCACGCACAGCAGGGCATGCGCACAGGCCACGCACAGCAGGGCAGCGCAGCAGCATGCCACGCGCAGCAGCATGCCGCGTGCAAGGCCAAGCCACGCGCAAGGCCATGCGCGCAGTGCTATGCCGCATGGTTTGCTCGGCAGCACCGCGCAGCAGAGCCCCGCATGTAGCAGCGCAAGCAGTGGCGCTGCGCAGCAGCATGCCGCGCGCGCGCCGTAAGCCACCGCGGCGCGCATGCGCAGGGCAGTTGGCATGCACGCAACCTGTTCGACGTAATGCCACAATGGAGGAAAATGTCCAAACCTTACTGGAAAAAAATCGACTTACAGGGCATTACCACACATTCACAGGGGTATTTTGGTCATTTGGAAAAGAGCATATTCTGTATGGGAGGCTTGGATCAAGCCACGACAGTGAGATTCCAAATGGAGGGCCGTTAAAAATGCAGGATTTGGTATAGCGTCAGATTCACGCAATGATTCCATCGCGAGGCTTCTGAGTGGCTGGAAGCAAGTTTAAATGGTGGTTTGTGCCGCACGGGAGTGGATCCCTGATTTAGTGGAGCGCGTACATGGTGCGCATGCGCAAAAGATGCGCATCTGATGGATCTCGCAGACTCCAATCGCGCCTGACGCGATAAGGCCGATCGGAGGGTCTAGAGGAGATCACGCCCTTTGCTGTTTGAACCGACGGCCTGAAGGAGAAGATACCCTCTCAGCCAATCCGAGATCGACAACGCTGTACGGTGGGTCAGAGGCGGGCGCACTACGGTGCTTCGCGCCACATGGAATCAGCCCAGAAGATTCCATTTGGAATAATATGATCGGCCGAACTTCAAATGGCCATATCTTGGCCGTCCGAGCTCCGATTGAGGTGATTCAAAAACTCACGGTTTTCTCTCTCCGAGTAGAATCTCTTAGAACAAAAAAAATAAGGTTTTGGTGAGCAGAGCTGCAGGTTTTGGGGAAAATAGTGCTTTGTGGCTCTCTTTGAAGAAGAAATCACTCTCCACCTTCCTCCTTCTGATACACATGAGTAATTGAGCAGTTTGGAGTGAAGTGTGAGTATGAGTGATAGATTGATGTGAATGATGGTGTGCGAGATGCATTGGAAGAATGTCGGAGTTCCATTCTATTGACAAAGCATATCTATCACTACTAGAGAGCTTGGAACATCCATTTGGTGAGCACCAAACTTGCTGTGATCACGCTGGGAAGGTAATCACGCACACAAATCCTACTTACTGTATCAGAGATATATGGGAAGGGTTTGTATGAATATTTGTAATACACTTTGTATAACCTGTCATGTGGGTGCTTGACTAGAGTTGGGGTAGGTGCCTCGAGCATAGTTGTAGCTGTGAATGCGGTTGATGTTGTAGCATCGGGGTTATAGGTGCAACCGTAGTATTTCTGTTGTGTATCGGGTATATACAAAACCCTGGTTAGGGTATTGCCCCGTGGAGTAGCCATCACAGTGTGTGATTGGTGAACCACGTTATATTGTGTGTCCCAAGCTTGTGATTGTGATTGTCGAATAGAAGTCCGTGTGCTGCAGGTCTGGGTGTACACACTTGGCAGGCCAAGCCCCTGGTATGGATACCTGTGGGTGGGTGGTTGGTGTGTGCACGAAATGTGTTTGACAGATTATCTGTGAGAAGGTCTCAAGAAATCAGCCCAAGACAGCATAGCACAGTTTGATCAACAGCTCTTGGCAGCAGTGTTCATAGCATCAGGGCAAATTGTTTAGTGGAAAAAGTTTTTAGTGGCCACTGATTCACCCCCCCCCCTCTCAGTGTCAACCTGGGACTAACAAGTGGTATCAGAGCTAAGTTCCCAAGGGAAGAAGACTGACAGCTTCGGGTACAGATAAGATTGAGACTGAGATATGGCTACAAATCAAGAACATCATGGGCACAGCAGAATTTTGATGTTTGATGGCTCCAACTACAGCATATGGAAAGTCAGAATGGAGGCTTACCTGATTGCAAAAGGATATGGGGTATGGCTGGCAGTGAAGAATGGGTACAGGCACACAACTGAAGATATCAGTGATGCTGTTGAGATGAAGAAGAGAGAAAATGAAGCTAAGGTTGTCACAGCACTTTTAGTCGTACTTTCAAGTAATGAACTTACTAGAGTGATCAGTTGTCCAACATCAAAGGAGATATGGGACATGCTATAGAGTGTACATGAAGGAGACAACAAAATCAAGGAGGCTAAATTGTAGATACTGAGATCTCAATTTGAAAGTCTGAGAATGAGTGAAGGTGAGACAATTGATTTTTACCTGAACAGAGTAAACAAGATCACCAATGCAATCAGAGCATTGGGTGAAGAGTTGAAGGAGATTCATGTGGTCAAGAAGGTGTTGAGGACACTTCCAAAACTGTATAATGCCAAGGTGTCAGCCCTTGAAGAAATTGCCACTTTGGATACATTGACCATAGATAAACTGCATGGTATCTTGACTACCTATGATATGAGAATGCTTGAGCCAGTGCCAGCTGATAAGGAAGCCACTTTTGAAGCCTTTAAATAATTAAAAATGAAGGAGCCAGTGGAAAGCTCAAAAGCTGATGCAGAGGAGGACACAGATGGTTCAGATGATGAGCTCATAGCTTATCTGGCTAACAAACTCAAGAAGAGATCTGAGAAGTTCAAAAACAAGGCTTCAATGAGATATTTCAACTGTGGTGGCTTAGGACACTCTGCCTCTAAGTGCCAGAAAAAGGGTAGAGTGTATGACTCTGATGAAGAAGAGTCCAAAGGAAGCCAAGAAAAGAAAGGAAAGAAGAAATTCATTCCAAGAAAGAGAAGTTATCTGTCAAAGCCTGATTACCTCTCTGATGAGTCTAAAGATGAAGATGATGATGATATTCTCTTTATGGCAAGACTGGAAGAGACTCCTACAGGGAGTGATACAACAGAAAGGAAAGGTGATAGTGTCAAGAAAAGAATTGAAGATGATGACAATCCAGACCTTGAAGCAGAGTTCCTTTCTGCACTTACTGAGCTCAGGTCAGAAAGAAAGAAGAACAGAAACTTGAATGAGCAACTCAACCAAGGAAAGGAGATAAATGCTGAAATTATGGAAACTCTCAGGAAAGAAAAAATAATTGCTGATGAGCTTGACAATGATCTTACACAAAAGACTTCTGAGTGTAAGAAGCTTGAGGATGTAATGGTAAGACTTGGCAGATCTGGCCAAGTCTACAAAAACAAAAATTTATGCTGAAGCTACTACAAAAGTCCCTCATGTAACCATTCTGAAGTTAAAAGTTAAGAATGTTAGGTTACAGGAAGATGAAGAAAGCAACAGTTTCGAAGATGAAGACAAGGAGGAAGACAACATCCTTGATGAGATTCTGAGTTACTAGAGATCCTCTCATATTAAATCTGGACTTGGATATACTGAGCAGCTGTCTGAGCAGATGAAAGAAAAGGGATCTGCAAGTAATCCCATTATGTTTGTGAAAGAAAAGCAGAAGGAACCACCAGCTATGAGAGCTACTAAAGGCAAGAATGATGAAGAGAGCTTCAAGACAGTCAGGCAAGGCAGTCAGAGAAAACAAAGTCAGTTTTAGAGGAATGGTCAGTTTCAAAGAAACAGACAGGTATAGGGAATCAGATTCAGAGGATACTGTTATGGCTATAATGCCTATGGACATCGAGTAGCAGAATGTAGAAGACAACAAAGACCTCCAGTGTTCATTGACAGAAACAGATTTGCTCCTCTTGCTGATGAGAGAGTAATATGCTATAGATGTGAGAGACTTGGGCATATAGCCAGAAACTGCAAGACAATCCTTCCATCTCAAAGGCAAGCTAAGAGGAAGAAAAGAGAAGATCCTCCAAGAAAACCAATTCAGAGAGAAGAAGAAAATGAAATGGTGAGAAATACAAGAAAGCCAATTACAGTAAAAGACAAGGCTACATGGGTGGAAAAACCACAGAAGAAAGGGAACAATTCTTTGTTGGTGCAAGCAGCACTTAAAGCAAACAAAGGAAAACAATCTCCATGGATTCTTGATAGTGGATGCTCAACACATATGACTGGCAACAAAGAAAAATTCACAAGCCTTGATGCTGCAGAAGGAGGAACTGTGAAGTTTGGAAACAATGAAGGTGCCAGAGTTGAAGGAAGAGGTTTAGTAAACTTTTACAATGGGAAGATAAAGTCCCACAATGTTTTGTATGTTAATGGGTTGAAACATAATCTACTCAGTGTGAGTCAGATATCTGATCAAGGACATGGGAACACTTTCAACAATGAAGGTTTTGTTGTTCACAGGGTTGGAACAGGAAAGGCAGTGGCTGCTGGTGAAAGAACAGTTGGAAATCGGTATGTGTTGACAGATGCCATCAACAAGTGCATGATAACTCAAGAAGATGAAAATTGGTTGTGGCATAGAAGAATGGGACACATTCACTTCAAAAATCGGACTAAAATTAGCAAGGAGCAAGCAGTGAGAGATCTTCCCATCATAAAGACTCCAGAGAGCCATGTATGTGGTTCATGTCAGAAGGGCAAGCAGGCAAGAGCTACTTATAAATCAAAGGAGTACCATTCAAGTAAACCACTTGACTTGATATACACAGGCTTGTGTAGACCAATGAGAACACAGGCCATAGGAGGTGAGAGATACTTCATCCTGTTTATAGATGAGTATTCTAGAATGACCTGGGTGATGTTTTTTAAGGACAAAACTGAAGCTCTTGACAAGTTCAAAGAATTCAAGAAGAGAGTTGAAAATGAGACAGGAAACACAATCAAGTGTTTAAGGTCTGATCAAGGCAAAGAATTTACATGGAGTGAATTCTCAAACTTCTGCAGTGAAAGTGGGATCAGAATTCAACACTCAGCAGCCAGAACACCTCAACAAAATGGAGTGGTTGAAAGGAAGAATAGAACAGTGCAAGAAATGGCTAGAACTATAATGGCAGAGAATAACACAGCAAAGCATTTCTGGAGAGAAGGTATCTATACTGCAGTGCATATCACTAACAGATGTCTTCTAAGGCCTCATGAGAATAAAACACCTTATGAATTGTGGTTTGGGAGGAAAGCTACAGTGAAGTATCTCAGGGTCTTTGGTTCTAAGTGCTACATCAAGCGAAAGGAATAAAATCTTGGCAAATTTGATGACAGAGCTGATGAGGGAATATTCCTTGGGTACTCTTTCAAAAGTAAGGCATACAGGTGCTACAACAAGAGACTAGGAAGAATTGTTGAGTGCTCAGATGTGAAGATTGATGAAAATGTAGGGAATCAAAAGGGGACTAAACAAAAAGCGTCCATTCTTGAAGAACTAGATGAAGATGTCACTGTATCAGTTGACAAAGGGCAACAAGATGAAGAATAATCTGAAGTGCAAGAGATTCATACTGAAGTGCAGAGAGATGGCAGACCAAAAGATAACAAATGGTTGAGAATTCACCCTAATCATCAAGTGATAGGAGATCCAAATGCAGGCATTGAAACCCGAAGGATGAAAGCTACCACTTATTCATTATTGTCTGAGATAGAGCCTAAAACTGTGCATGGGGCTAGCAATGATGAATCTTGGTTAAAAGCTATGAATGATGAGCTTGACCAAATTGAAAAGAACAACACTTGGGAGCAAGTTCCTAGACCAGCAGACAAGAATGTGATTGGCACAAAGTGGGTTTTCAGGAACAAATTAAATGAAGAAGGCCAGGTTGTGAGAAACAAGGCCAGACTTGTATGCAAAGGATATGCTGAAGTAGAAGGAATTGATTTTGATGAGACTTCTGCACCTGTGGAAAGGCTAGAGTCTATCATAATGTTCTTAGCATTTTTTGTGCACAGAGGATTCAAGGTTTATCAAATGGATGTGAAATCTGCATTCCTGAATGGCAATTTAGAAGAGGAAGTGTACACTGAGCAACCTGAAGGGTTCCAACTCAGCAATGATGAAGATATGGTATGCAAGTTGAAGAAGGCTCTATATGGGTTGAAGCCAGCTGCAAGAGTTGGTATGAAAGGCTTGATACATATATGCATAAGTTGGGTCTACGAAGAGGAGTTGTGGACAGCAACCTATATGTCATGACAGAAGACAGCAGTCAACTGGTATTTGTGGTCTATGTGGTTGACAACATCTTTGGGGGGCACTGTGAGAAGCTTTGTAAGCAGTTTGCTGAGAGGATGAGAATAGAGTTTGAGATGTCTATGCTTGGAGAGATGTCCTACTTTCTGGGGCTGCAAATTCATCAAAGAGAAAATGGCATCTTCATCTCTCAAATGAAGTATACCAAGGAGATGTTGAAGAAATTTGTGATGGAGGACTGTAAACCAGTGGGGACACCAATGACAGTGAATATCAAGTTGAGTTCAGAAGATGATTCTCCAACAGTTGATCAGACATTGTATAGGTCAATGATTGGCAGTTTACTATATTTGATAATTTCAAGACTTGATATTCTGCAAGCAATATGCCTGGTGGCCAGATTTCATGCGTGTCCAAAGGAGACTCACCTGATGGCAGTAAAGAGAATACTCAGATATCTGAAAGGCACAACAGACTATGTTTTGTGGTATCCAAAGATTAGAAGTTTCACTTTGACAGCATTTTCAGATGCAGACTGGGCTGGTAGCATTGATGACAGAAAGAGCACTAGTAGTGGTGCATTCTTTTTGGGTGAGAGCTTAGTAGCATGGCACAGCAAGAAACAGGAGTCTGTCTCCTTATCTACAGCAGAGGCATAGTACATTGCAGCAGCCGCTACATGCACTCAGGTAATCTGTATGAAAAGACAGATGTCAGACTTCAGTGTTATATGTGAAGAACTAGTGGTCATCAAATGTGATAACATGAGCGCCATCAACATATCCAAGAATCCTATGCAACACTCAAGGACCAAGCATATTGACATCAGATATCATTATTTGAAGGAGAAAGTGCTTAAAGGGGAAGTGAGATTGGACTTTGTTCCTACAGCAGATCAAGTGGCAGACATCTTAACCAAAGCTCTTCCAAAAGACTGTTTTGAGAAACTCAGAGCTCAGCTAGGAGTAGTGACTTTGAGCACATTGTAGATGGCACTTGTGTAGGGGGAGTTGCTGCCTACATAGCATCATCTTTCATCTGTAGGATTGGAAAGATGCGGTGGGCACTCCTACAGGTGAGGCTATGTAGGGGGAGTTGATATGAAGGGGGAGTTGATATGCAGGGGGAGCTCATTCAGCTTTTGGGACTTGTTGTCAAAGGGGGAGAAGATGGCAAGAAGGTTGTGTCACATTGAGAGAGATATCTCAAGAGGGGGAGTTTTGTTACCAACAATTCCAAAGGGGGAGATTGTTGAAACCCTATCCAGGCAGTGTGCTGTAAGTGTTGTCATTGTTGGCAACCCTAGTAGAGAAAGTGATATGAAGGAGAGAGAGTATCTGTAGGACTCTCCGTCAGTCAAGCAGTTGAAGAGAATTAAGCTCAGTTGATGAGAAAGTATAGCTGAAGTGGAAAGAAAGAAGAGAGAGAAATAAGAGAGAGAAAATGGAAGAGAGAGAAAGAGGAGAGAGAATGGGTGGGGACCAGGTGGGTCCCACCTTGGGTGGCCAGGCCAGCATGGCAGCCAGCCCAGGCCAGCAGGGCCGATGCCCGGGGCAACAGGCCAGCAGGGCATGCACACAGGCCACGCACAGCAGGGCATGCGCACAGGCCACGCACAACAGGGCAGCGCAGCAGCATGCCGCGCGCAAGGCCAAGCCGCACGCAAGGCCATACGCGCAGTGCTATGCCGCATGGTTTGCTCGGCAGCACCGCGCAGCATAGCCCCGTGCGTAGCAGCGCAAGCTACAACGCAGCGCAGCAGCGCAAGCAGCAGCATGCCGTGCGCGGGCCGCAAGCCAACGCCGCGCGCATGCACAGGGCAGTTGGCATGCACGCAACCTGTTCGACGTAATGCCGCAATGGAGGAAAATGTCCGAACCTTACTGGAAAAAAATCGACTTACAGGGAATTACCACACATTCACAGCGGTATTTTGGTCATTTGGAAAAGATCATATTCCGTATGGGAGGCTTGGATCAAGCCACGACAGCGAGATTCCAAATGGAGGGCCGTCAAAAATGCGAGATTTGGTATAGCGTCAGATTCGCGCAATGATTCCATCGCGAGGCTTCTGAGTGGCAGGAAGCAAGTTTAAATGGTGGTTTTCACCACACGGGAGTGGATCCCTGATTCAGTGGAGCACGCACATGGTGCGCATGCGCAAAAGATGCGCATCCGATGGATCTCGCAGACTCCGATCGTGCCTGACGCGATGAGGCCGATCGGAGGGTCTAGAAGAGATCCCGCCCTTTTCCCTTTGATCCAACGGCCTGAAGGAGAAGATACCCTCTCGGCCAATCCGAGATCGACAACGCTGTACGGTGGGTCAGAGGTGGGCGCGCTACGGTGCTTCGCGCCGCATGGAATCAGCCCAAAAGATTCCATTTGGAATAATCTGATCGGCCAAACTTCAAATGGCCATATCTTGGCCGTCCGAGCTCCGATTGAGGTGATTCAAAAACTCACGATTTTCTCTCTCCGAGTAGAATCTCTTAGAATGAAAAAAAATCAAGGTTTTGGTGAGCAGAGCTGCAAGTTTTGGATAAAATAGTGCTTTGTGGCTCTCTTTGAAGAAGAAATCACTCTCCACCTTCCTCCTTCTGATACACATGAGTAATTGAGCAGTTTGGAGTGAAGTGTGAGTATGAGTGATAGCTTGATGTGAATGATGGTGTGCGAGATGCATTGGAAGAATGTCGGAGTTCCATTCTATTGACAAAGCATATCTATCACTACTAGAGAGCTTGGAACATCCATTTGGTGAGCACCAAACTTGCTGTGATCACGTTGGGAAGGTAATCACGCACACAAATCCTACTTACCGTATCAGAGATATATGGGAAGGGTTTGTATGAATATTTGTAATACACTTTGTATAACCTGTCATGTGGGTGCTTGACTAGAGTTGGGGTAGGTGCCTCGAGCATAGTTGTAGCTGTGAATGCGGTTGATGTTGTAGCATCGGGGTTGTAGGTGCAACCGTAGCATTTCTGTTGTGTATCAGGTATATACAAAACCCTGGTTAGGGTATTGCCCCGTGGAGTAGCCATCACAGTGTGTGATTGGTGAACCACGTTATATTGTGTGTCCCAAGCTTGTGATTGTAATTGTGGAATAGAAGTCCGTGTGCTGCAGTCTGGGTGTACACACTTGGCGTGCCAAGCCCCCGGTATGGATACCTGTGGGTGGGTGGTTGGTGTGTGCACGAAATGTGTTTGACAGATTATCTGTGAGAAGGTCTCAAGAAATCAGCTCAAGACAGCATAACACAGTTTGATCAACAGCTCTTGGCAGCAGTGTTCATAGCATCAGGGAAAATTGTTTAGTGGAAAAAGTTTTTAGTGGCCACTGATTCACCCCCCCTCTCAGTGTCAACCTGGGACTAACAAGTGGTATCAGAGCTGAGTTCCCAAGGGAAGAAGACTGACAGCTTCGGGTACAGATAAGATTGAGACTGAGATATGGCTACAAATGAATAACATCATGGGCACAGCAGAATTTCAATGTTTGATGGCTCCAACTACAGCATATGGAAAGTCAGAATGGAGGCTTACCTGATTGCAAAAGGATATGGGGTATGGCTGGCAGTGAAAAATGGGTACAGGCACACAACTGAAGATATCAGTGATGCTGTTGAGATGAAGAAGAGAGAAAATGAAGCTAAGGTTGTCACAGCACTTCTAGTCGTACTTTCAAGTAATGAACTTACTAGAGTGATCAGTTGTCCAACATCAAAGGAGATATGGGACATGCTATAGAGTGTACATGAAGGAGACAACAAAATCAAGGAGGCTAAATTGTAGATACTGAGATCTCAATATGAAAGTCTGAGAATGAGTGAAGGTGAGACAATTGAGTTTTACCTGAACAGAGTAAACAAGATCACCAATGCAATCAGAGCATTGGGTGAAGAGTTGAAGGAGATTCATGTGGTCAAGAAGGTGTTGAGGACACTTCCAAAACTGTATAATGCCAAGGTGTCAGCCCTTGAAGAAATTGCCACTTTGGATACATTGACCATAGATGAACTGCATGGTATCTTGACCACCTATGAGATGAGAATGCTTGAGCCAGTGCCAGCTGAGAAGGAAGCCACTTTTGAAGCCTTTAAAAAATTAAAAATGAAGGAGCCAGTGGAAAGCTCAAAAGCTAATGCAGAGGAGGACACAGATGGTTCAGATGATGAGCTCATAGCTTATCTGGCTAACAAACTCAAGAAGAGATCTGAGAAGTTCAAAAACAAGGCTTCAATGAGATATTTCAACTGTGGTGGCTTAGGACACTTTGCCTCTAAGTGCCAGAAAAAGGGTAGAGTGTATGACTCTGATGAAGAAGAGTCCAAAGAAAGCCAAGAAAAGAAAGGAAAGAAGAAATTCATTCCAAGAAAGAGAAGTTATCTGTCAAAGCGTGATGACCTCTCTGATGAGTCTAAAGATGAAGATGATGATGATATTCTCTTTATGGCAAGACTGGAAGAGACTCCTACAGGGAGTGATACAACAAAAAGGAAAGGTGATAGTGTCAAGAAAAGAATTGAAGATGATGACAATCCAGACCTTGAAGCAGAGTTGCTTTCTGCACTTACTGAGCTCAGGTCAGAAAGAAAGAAGAACAAAAACTTGAATGAGCAACACAACCAAGGAAAGGAGATAAATGCTGAAATTATGGAAACTCTCAGGAAAGAAAAAGTAATTGCTGATGAGCTTGACAATGATCTTACACAAAAGACTTCTGAGTGTAAGAAGCTTGAGGAAGTAATTGTAAGACTTGGCAGATCTGGCCAAGTCTACAAAAATAAAAATTTATGCTGAAGCTACTACAAAAGTCCCTCATGTAACCATTCTGAAGTTAAAAGATAAGAATGTTAGGTTATAGGAAGATGAAGAAAGCAACAGTTTCGAAGATGAAGACAAGGAGGAAGACAACATCCTTGATGAGATTCTGAATTACTAGAGATCCTCTCATATTAAATCTGGACTTGGATATACTGAGCAGCTGTCTGAGCAGATGAAAGAAAAGGGATCTGCAAGTAATCCCATTATGTTTGTGAAAGAAAAGCAGAAGGAACCACTAGCTATGAGAGCAACTAAAGGCAAGAATGATGAAGAGAGCTTCAAGACAGTCAGGCAAGGCAGTCAGAGAAAACAAAGTCAGTTTCAGAGGAATGGTCAGTTTCAGAGAAACAGACAGGTATAGGGAATCAGATTCAGAGGATACTGTTATGGCTATAATGCCTATGGACATCAAGTAGCAGAATGTAGAAGACAACAAAGACCTCCAGTGTTCATTGACAGAAACAGATTTGCTCCTCTTGCTGATAAGAGAGTAATATGCTATAGATGTGAGAGACTTGGGCATATAGCCAGAAACTGCAAGACAATCCTTCCATCTCAAAGGCAACCTAAGAGGAAGAAAAGAGAAGATCCTCCAAGAAAACCAATTCAAAGAGAAGAAGAAAATGAAATGGTGAGAAATACAAGAAAGCCAAATACAGTAAAAGACAAGGCTACATGGGTGGAAAAACCACAGAAGAAAGGGAACAATTCTTTGTTGGTGCAAGCAGCACTTAAAGCAAACAAAGGAAAACAATCTCCATGGATTCTTGATAGTGGATGCTCAACACATATGACTGGCAACAAAGAAAAATTCACAAGCCTTGATGCTGCAGAAGGAAGAACTGTGAAGTTTGGAAACAATGAAGGTGCTAGAGTTGAAGGAAGAGGTTTAGTAAACTTTAACAATGGGAAGATAAAGTCCCACAATGTTTTGTATGTTAATGGGTTGAAAAATAATCTACTCAGTGTGAGTCAGATATCTGATCAAGGACATGAGATCACTTTCAACAATGAAGGTTTTGTTGTTCACAGTGTTGGAACAGGAAAGGCAGTGGCTGCTGGTGAAAGAACAGTTGGAAATCTGTATGTGTTGACAGATGTCATCAACAAGTGCTTGATAACTCAAGAAGATGAAAATTGGTTGTGGCATAGAAGAATGGGACACATTCACTTCAAAAATCTGACTAAAATTAGCAAGGAGCAAGCAGTGAGAGATCTTCCCATCATAAAGACTCCAGAGAGCCATGTATGTGGTTCATGTCAGAAGGGCAAGCAGGCAAGAGCTACTTATAAATCAAAGGAATACCATTCAAGTAAACCAGTTGACTTGATACACACAGGCTTGTGTAGACTAATGAGAACACAGGCCACAGGAGGTGAGAGGTACTTCATCCTGTTTATAGATGAGTATTCTAGAATGAACTGGGTGATGTTTTTGAAGGACAAAACTGAAGCTCTTGACAAGTTCAAAGCATTCAAGAAGAGAGTTGAAAATGAGACAGGAAACACAATCAAGTGTTTAAGGTCTGATCAAGGCAAAGAATTTACATGGAGTGAATTCTCAAACTTCTGCACTGAAAGTGGGATCAGAATTCAACACTCAGCAGCCAGAACACCTCAACAAAATGGAGTGGTTGAAAGGAAGAACAGAACAGTGCAAGAAATGGCTAGAACTATTATGGCAGAGAATAACACAGCAAAACATTTCTGGAGAGAAGGTATCTATACTGCAGTGCATATCACTAACAGATGTCTTCTAAGGCCTCATGAGAATAAAACACCTTATTAATTGTGGTTTGGGAGGAAAGCTACAGTGAAGTATCTCAGGGTCTTTGATTCTAAGTGGTACATCAAGCGAAAGGAATAAAATCTTGGCAAATTTGATGACAGAGCTGATGAGGGCATATTCCTTGGGTACTCTTTCAAAAGTAAGGCATACAGGTGCTACAACAAGAGACTAGGAAGAATTGTTGAGTGCTCAGATGTGAAGATTGATGAAAATGTAGGGAATCAAAAGGGGACTAAACAAAAAGGGTCCAATCTTGAAGAACTTGATAAAAATGACACTGTATCAGTTGACAAAGGGCAACAAGATGAAGAAGAATCTGGAGTGCAAGAGATTCATACTGAAGTGCAGAGAGATGGCAGACCAAAAGATAACAAATGGTTGAGAATTCACCCTAATCATCAAGTGATAGGAGATCCAAATGCAGGCATTGAAACCAGAAGGATGAAAGCTACCACTTATTCATTATTGTTTGAGATAGAGCCTAAAACTGTGCATGAGGCTAGCAATGATGAATCTTGGTTAAAAGCTATGAATGATGAGCTTGACCAAATTGAAAAGAACAACACTTGGGAGCAAGTTCCTAGACCAGCAGACAAGAATGTGATCGGCACAAAGTGGGTTTTTAGGAACAAATTAAATGAAGAAGGCCAGGTTGTAAGAAACAAGGCCAGACTTGTATGCAAAGGATATGCTGAAGTAGAAGGAATTGATTTTGATGAGACTTTTGCACCTGTGGCAAGGCTGGAGTCTATCATAATGTTCTTAGCATTTTCTGTGCACAGAGGATTCAAGGTTTTTCAAATGGATGTGAAATCTGCATTCCTGAATGGCAATTTAGAAGAGGAAGTGTATACTGAGCAACCTGAAGGGTTCCAACTCAGCAATGATGAAGATATGGTATGCCAGTTGAAGAAGGCTCTATATGGGTTGAAGCCAGCTGCAAGAGTTGGTATGAAAGGCTTGATACATATATGCATAAGTTGGGTCTACGAAGAGGAGTTGTGGACAACAACCTATATGTCATGACAGAAGACAGCAGTCAACTGGTATTTGTGGTCTATGTGGATGACAACATCTTTGGGGGGCACTGTGAGAAGCTTTGTAAGAAGTTTGCTGAGAGGATGAGAACAGAGTTTGAGATGTCTATGCTTGGAGAGATGTCCTACTTTCTGGGGCTGCAAATTCATCAAAGAGAAAATGGCATCTTCATCTCTCAAATGAAGTATACCAAGGAGATGTTGAAGAAATTTGTGATGGAGGACTGTAAACCAGTAGGGACACCAATGACAGTGAATATCAAGTTGAGTTCAGAAGATGATTCTCCAACAGTTGATCAGACATTGTATAGGTCAATGATTGGCAGTTTACTATATTTGATAATTTCAAGACCTGATATTCTGCAAGCAATATGCCTGGTGGCCAGATTTCATGCGTGTCCAAAGGAGACTCACCTGATGGCAGTAAAGAGAATACTCAGATATCTGAAAGGCACAACAGACTATGTTTTGTGGTATCCAAAGATTAGAAGTTTCACTTTGACAGCATTTTCAGATGCAGACTGGGCTTGTAGCATTGATGACAGAAAGAGCACTAGTAGTGGTGCATTCTTTTTGGGTGAGAGCTTAGTAGCATGGCACAGCAAGAAACAGGAGTCTGTCTCCTTATCTACAGCAGAGGCAGAGTACATTGCAGCAGCCGCTACATGCACTCAGGTAATCTGGATGAAAAGACAGATGTCAAACTTCAGTGTTATATGTGTAGAACTAGTGGTCATCAAATGTGATAACATGAGCGCCATCAACATATCCAAGAATCCTATGCAACACTCAAGGACCAAGCATATTGACATCAGATATCATTATTTGAAGGAGAAAGTGCTTAAAGGGGAAGTGAGATTGGACTTTGTTCCTACAGCAGATCAAGTGGCAGACATCTTAACCAAAGCTCTTCCAAAAGACTGTTTTGAGAAACTCAGAGCTCAGCTAGGAGTAGTGACTTTGAGCACATTGTAGATGGCACTTGTGTAGGGGGAGTTGCTGCCTACATAGCATCATCTTTCATCTGTAGGATTGGAAAGATGCGGTGGGCACTCCTACAGGTGAGGCTATGTAGGGGGAGTTGATATGAAGGGGGAGTTGATATGCAGGGGGAGCTCATTCAGCTTTTGGGACTTGTTGTCAAAGGGGGAGAAGATGGCAAGAAGGTTGTGTCACATTGAGAGAGATATCTCAAGAGGGGGAGTTTTGTTACCAACAATTCCAAAGGGGGAGATTGTTGAAACCCTATCCAGACAGTGTGCTGTAAGTGTTGTCAATGTTGGCAACCCTAGTAGAGAAAGTGATATGAAGGAGAGAGAGTATCTGTAGGACTCTCCGTCAGTCAAGCAGTCGAAGAGAATTAAGCTCAGTTGATGAGAAAGTATAGCTGAAGTGGAAAGAAAGAAGAGAGAGAAATAAGAGAGAGAAAATGGAAGAGAGAGAAAGAGGAGAGAGAATGGGTGGGGACCAGGTGGGTCCCACCTTGGGTGGCCAGGCCAGCATGGCAGCCAGCCCAGGCCAGCGGGGGCCGATGCCCGGGGCAACAGGCCAGCAAGGCATGCACACAGGGCCACGCACGGCAGGGCATGCGCACAGGCCACGCGACAACAGGGCAGCGCAGCAGCATGCCGCGCGCAAGGCCAAGCCGCACGCAAGGCCATACGCGCAGTGCTATGCCGCATGGTTTGCTCGGCAGCACCGCGCAGCATAGCCCCGTGCGTAGCAGCGCAAGCTACAACGCAGCGCAGCAGCGCAAGCAGCAGCATGCCGCGCGCGGGCCGCAAGCCAACGCCGCGCGCATGCACAGGGCAGTTGGCATGCACGCAACCTGTTCGACGTAATGCCGCAATGGAGGAAAATGTCCGAACCTTACTGGAAAAAAATCGACTTACAAGGAATTACCACACATTCACAGTGGTATTTTGGTCATTTGGAAAAGATCATATTCCATATGGGAGGCTTGGATCAAGCCACGACAGCGAGATTCCAAATGGAGGGCCGTCAAAAATGCGAGATTTGGTATAGCGTCAGATTCGCGCAATGATTCCATCGCGAGGCTTCTGAGTGGCGGGGAAGCAAGTTTAAATGGTGGTTTTCACCACACGGGAGTGGATCCCTGATTCAGTGGAGCACGCACATGGTGCGCATGCGCAAAAGATGCGCATCCGATGGATCTCGCAGACTCCGATCGTGCCTGACGCGATGAGGCCGATCGGAGGGTCTAGAAGAGTACCCGCCCTTTGCCCTTTGATCCAACGGCCTGAAGGAGAAGATACCCTCTCGGCCAATCCGAGATCGACAACGCTGTACGGTGGGTCAGAGGCGGGCGCGCTACGGTGCTTCGCGCCGCATGGAATCAGCCCAAAAGATTCCATTTGGAATAATCTGATCGGCCAAACTTCAAATGGCCATATCTTGGCCGTCCGAGCTCTGGTTGAGGTGATTCAAAAACTCACGATTTTCTCTCTCCGAGTAGAATCTCTTAGAACAAAAAAATCAAGGTTTTGGTGAGCAGAGCTGCAGGTTTTGGGGAAAATAGTGCTTTGTGGCTCTCTTTGAAGAAGAAATCACTCTCCACCTTCCTCCTTCCGATACACATGAGTAATTGAGCAGTTTGGAGTGAAGTGTGAGTATGAGTGATAGCTTGATGTGAATGATGGTGTGCGAGATGCATTGGAAGAATGCCGGAGTTCCATTCTATTGACAAAGCGTATCTATCACTACTGGAGAGCTTGGAACATCCATTTGGTGAGCACCAAACTTGCTGTGATCACGCTGGGAAGGTAATCACGCACACAAATCCTACTTATCATATCAGATATATGGGAAGGGTTTGTATGAATATTTGTAATACACTTTGTATAACCTGTCAAGTGGGTGCTTGACTGGAGTTGGGGTAGGTGCCTCGAGCACAGTTGTAGCTGTGAATGCGGTTGATGTTGTAGCATCGGGGTTGTAGGTTCAAAAGTAGCATTTCTGTTGTGTATCGGGTATATATGAAACCCTGGTTAGGGTATTGCCCCGTGGAGTAGCCATCACAGTGTGTGATTGGTGAACCACGTTATATTGTGTGTCCCATGCTTGTGATTGTGATTGTGGAATAAAAGTCCGTGTACTGCAGGTCTGGGTGTACACACTTGGCAGGCAAGCCCCTGGTATGGATACCTGTGGGTGGGTGGTTGGTGTGTGCACAAAATGTGTTTGACAGATTGTCTGTGAGAAGGTCTCAAGAAATCAGCTCAAGACAGCATAGCACAGTTTGATCAACAGCTCTTGGCAGCAGTGTTCATAGCATCAGGGCAAATTGTTTAGTGGAAAAAGTTTTTAGTGGCCACTGATTTACCCCCCCGCCCCCTCTCAGTGTCAACCTGGGACTAACACTTATGCATGATTAAGTTCTTTGTTCAAGTTGAAGTTTATGCTTGAATGGATGAGAAACCCTATGGGTTAGGATCTGGATAGTCCATCTGGACTGATAGATAGTTCTAGTGGATCAGAGAATAACCCTATTTGGGTCAAAATATGGATAACCCATTTTGAGTTGGAATGTAGATAACCCTATTTGGGTTAAAATGTGGATAAATATCTTAGTGGGTCTATGGATAGTCCAAGTAGACTAAGGTTTGGATCTGAATTTGAGTTTCTCCCAAATGGCCTACGTATCCTAGGGTTTGCCCTAGGAATCAGAATCTGCGTAGTTCAAAAAATGATAACCTGTTCTAGGTTAAAATGTGAGAACCTATTCTAGATTTAGGGTTTAGAACCTATTCTAGGTTTAGGGTTTACTGAGAGGAAAAAATCGTCCTGAGTTACCCTTTTCATCCTAAATTCTAATTTTGAAAGGTTGGGCAAAGCATTCTATTTCTTTATTAAATTTTTTATTATTCCCATTATGCCCTTCCCAAGAATGTGGGTGCCTAAATGCACGTCCCCACACCTAATATGTTTGCTTGCTGTACAGATATGGCAGTTCAACTAGGGTGCAGCATAAATTAAATTATTGCTAAAAAAGGAATATTCTAAGCATGACATGTATGATATTTATGGTAACTATCATATCATATAGTAAGATTATGAAAATCTCCCTAATATGGCATGTATTGCAAATAAGACAAGAACCTAATATGGTAAGATCTAAGCATGGCAAGATCTAATATGGCAAGATCTAAGCATGGCAAGATCTATTATGTCAAGATCTAATATGCAAGATCTAATATGCATCTATATATCAATATGGTAAGTACCAATCATAGAATGCATATATGACATGAATTTTTCAAAAAAACGAAAGATCTTATATGCTATTTTCTAAGCATAGTAAGACTTAAAAATTATAATTATTAAGATTTTACTAAAATATGGTAAAAAATTATCTATTCTACCAAAAATAGCAACACATGGAATGTGGCAAACATGGTATGCACAATCCAAACAAAGCATATGAATGCTCCAAATATAGCCATTTATCCAAATATGGCAGAATTCACTTAAACAATCATTGATGTTATAATGAATGAGACATCAATGAAACCCTTTTTTTTTTAAAGTGCCAAATTATCAAAAAAATATATGTTCAATGTTCTTTGAAAAAATTATAACTTTTATGAGGATATTTGGGAAGATTAATGACTCAAAACTATCAAAATTGTGACACAAGGTTTCAGAAAATGGACAAAACTATGAACTGTATTCAGATTTGTCACATTACACAAGAATGACCATAAGTAGGTCTTTCGAAACTCAAATCAAGCTCAAATTTTATTCATAGAAAGATGACTTAATATATTATATTTCATATGAGGATTTGAATCCCAACAGAAAGCAAAAATAGGTCAAAGATATGCCCTAAGACCGAACATGTGCACTGGTCAAATCTGTTCT
Source organism: Protea cynaroides (assembly GCA_028583415.1). NCBI lineage: Eukaryota > Viridiplantae > Streptophyta > Magnoliopsida > Proteales > Proteaceae > Protea > Protea cynaroides. The sequence continues at coordinate 8,144,872 of CM053267.1, read as the reverse complement.
AGATTTTTGATCAGTTGTACCATAAATTCCAAATAAAATTCTATTCACAATGAAAATTAAATACAGACATATATCTATGTAGATAACTGTCTGATCGAAAATTTCATCAAGAAAAACAAGTTAAAACAATATATTTTCTTTGTGAAAAATGACTCTTTTCAATCATGCAAATCAGTACATCATGACAGATTCAAAATCAGAGCACTATGCACTTAAAAATTGATATCTATTCAAATCAAAATTGAAAAAATATGAAACTAGTGCCATTGTTTTGAAGACTTGCATGTCTAAAAAGTTCATTTTAAGTGGAATCTCTAATTATGGCCATAAGACCTTTGTCTAGAGACTTTCTGATGGAGGATTGCATTACATCCGAAAAAAATAGCAATGTCAAAGATAAATTTTTTGATGTACTTTTCCAATTCCAAATGGAACGAAATTTTTAGGGTAGTATTTTAACGTATCAGAGAGATTCCCATAAAAATATGGACTTCAAAATCTTAGAAAAAATACATGTGATGTACGTACTAAATTTGAATCCTAAATCTAGAATTTTCAGATCAGAAAACCACTTTATGAAATTTGCAAAAAACATCAAACATCATTGTATATCATTAAAAAAATTCATCATTGAATAACTTAGACAAATTATCATTCATGAAAAATGTTAGACATAGGCATCCTAACATTAACAAGCATGTAATAGAGCATTCATGATTGAGATTTCATGGAAATTATCTTTTTTCAAGCAAAATTGGCATTCGAGCATTCTAACGACCTCTAAATTTGTTTAGAGTACTAACCTTGTGCTCAAATTGAGAGAAACCATCGATGAAAGGTGATTGGAGGTTGTATCAACCCCCTTTGAATGCGAATCCTCCTTCTCCTCTCTTCTGCTTCTTTCTCTCTTTTCTTCTTCTCTTTTCTTTCTTTTCTCTTTTCTTCTCTCTTTCTTTCTCCCTCTCTCACGTTTTCTCTCTCTCACTCACATTCTCCTCTCCCTCACTCATGTTCTCCTCTCTCAATTGTCTGGAAAAAGAGACCCTCCTCTCTCTTCTCTTGCCTATTTATATTTTTTTCTCTCATTTTCTAGAAGATCCTTCTTTCCTTTCTTCTTTTTCTAGAAAATCATTTTTTCTTCCTTTTCTCTTCAGTCCTTTCTTCTCTTCCTTCCCTTTTCTCTTCTCCCTCTCTATTCTACACGTTTTTCCTCTCTTCCTCTTCTAGAAAATCCTCTCTTCCTCTTTCCTTCTTCTTTCTTCCTTCCTTTTCTTCTATTTTTTCTTTTAGAAAATCCTTTCTTTCCATTTTTTTTCTTTTTTTCCTTTCTTTTCTTCCTTCCCACGTTTTTTCTTCTTCCTTTCTTTCCTTTTTCTCATTCTTCTTCTAGAAAATCCCTTCTCTCTTTCCTTCTTCTAGAAAATTCCTTCTCTCTTTCCTTTCTTTCTTTTTTCCTTTTCTTCTTCATTCTTTTCCTTCCTTTTTTTTTTCTCCCACTCTTTTCACTTTTTCTTTGTTAGAAAACATTTCCTTTTTTTTTCTTCTTTTTTTCTTTTTTTTCTTTCCTTCCTCTTTCCTTCCTTTTTTTTTTCTTTCTCCCTCTCTCTTTTACGTTTTCTTTCTAGAAAACGTGAAGGGGAATCTTTTCTATTTTTCCTTTTCTTTTTTCTTTTATTTCTCTCTCTTTCCTTTTTTCTTTTTCCCATTCTCTTTCCTATGGCTTCTCTTTCCTCTCTCTTTCCACGGCCTAACTTTCCTCTCTCTTTCCTAATATATATGTATATATATATATATATATATATATATATATATATATATATATATATATTATATATATATAATATATGCATTAAGATATATATATATATCCATATAGATATATATATATATATATATATATATTATACATATAATATATCCATATATATATATAATACATATAATATATCCACAAGATATATATATATATATATATATATATATATATATATATATATATATATATATATGTATTATATACAATTATATTATACATTATACATATATAAAAGAAATGCATGCATATGGACTGACATAACTTGGTCTGGATTGGTCTGAGCTGGGCCGGGCTAAGTTATACTAAGTTGGATTAAGCTGGTTTGGACTAAGGTTGACATTTCATAGTCCATTTCTATCACCCTTCCATATGGAATTTTCTGATAGCATCTATTCCAAATTTTTTACAAATGAGGAATATTGGAACTTGAATCATCTCATTTGGAAATGAAATTGCCAACTTATGAATTTCTAAAGTTTAAGCAGGTCAATTATTGATAATTTGGCTGACCATTCTGGATGGGATCCTTCAGAGACTTCTACCCGAGATTTTTTTACGTCCACTTTGTAGAATACTAAAAATTGAACATAAAGAAGCTGAAATTACTTGATTTGGATATGGGGTGACCAAAATATGAATTTCCGAAGATTAAATAACCATTTCTATGTGTAATTTTGCATGGGACCCTTCGGAGACTTCTACCCGAGATTTTTTTTCGTCTACTTTGTAGAACATTACAAATGAAGAATAATGGCCTTGGAATCATCTAAATCCGATGTAGAACGACAAAGATATGAGGCTTTGAAGTTCTAACGATAATTTTACATGAAAGCTTGCATGGGGCCCACTGGTGACTTCTACCCGGGATTTTTTCACATCCACTTTGAAGAGGACTGAAAATAAGGAATATTGGCCTTTGAATCATTGATTTTGATATCAAATGACCAAGATATGATGTCTTGAAGTTTGAATGATAATGCATGCATCATACAATAATTACGTAAATGCCCTTACACTTTCAAACTGCGATATCTTCCTTGTTTGAAGTCAGAATTTGATGATTTCTGTCTCATTTCGAAGATAATTTCACAACCTATTCATCCAAGTAGATAATAGCCCGTGACCCTGCTGTGGGGTTCAGTAGAGAATCATAAATCTTTGGGTTAAAGGCCAGAAACCTGCCATATTGGTTTACTTATGCAGAGGGTGGCAAAAATGGGGTGCTTACAGATGTCCCTCTTTAGCTGAGATTGTTACCAATTGAAGGCTAAAGATAAAAGAACCACATTTTTGAGATATGAGTGAGATTATTTATTGGGCTGCACTTAGGGTAATTCATCCTAAACTGCCTACGTATTTTAAGTGTGTCTTAGAGATCAAGCCCAGAACGTAGTTCGATTGGCAAGAAGGTTTACTCTTCTTGGAAAATTGATGATTGTTCTTCTTGTATGAAGCTAGACTGTGAATACAAGACTCATTTGTAGGCTGGGAACCTCTTCTTGCTGAGGTGGAACTCATGATGCAAGGTACTCGCGGGCTTGAACCCGGCTTGATCCATTTGTAGGCTGATAAACCTCTTCTTGTATGAAGCTAGGCTGTAAATACAAGGCTCATTTGTAGGCTAGGATCCTCTTCTTGCTAAGGTGACTCATGATACAAGGTATGTGCGGGCTTGGACCCGGCTTAATCCATTTGTAGGCTGATAAATCTTTCTTGTACGAAGCTAGGCTGTGAATACAAGGCTCATTTGTAGGCTGGGAACCTCTTCTTGCTGAGGTGACTCATGATGCAAGGTATGTGTGGGCTTGGACCCGACATGATCCATTTGTAGGCTGATAAACCTCTTCTTGTATGCAGCTAGACTGTGAATACAAGGCTCATTTATAGGCTGGGAACCTCTTCTTATATGGAGCTAGGCTGTGAATACAAGGCTATTTATAGGCTTGGAACCTCTTCTTGTATGGAGCTAAGCTATGAATACAAGGTTGGTTGCACGAGCTTGGGCTCGGCTTCGATTTGTTTAGATGGAGGACTTGCTATCTTTTCTTCGATTGAACTGAGGCTCTTTTGATTGAGATTCTAAGATTGATTTTCTGAATAAACTAGGGCTCTGCATTTGATTGACTTATAGACTGAGATTGATTTGAACTTTGCATGAGCTAGGGCTCTACATTAAATTCACTTATGCTAAGATTGATTTGATCTTTGGATGAGCTAGGACTCAGCATTTGATTCACTTATAGGTTGAGATTGATTTGATCTTTGAATGAGCTAGGGCTCTGCATTTGATTCACTAATAGGTTGAGATTGATTTGATCTTTGGAGGAGCTCGGACTCAGCATTTGATTCACTTATAGGTTGAGATTGATTTGATCTTTGAATAATCTAGGGCTCTGCATTTGATTTACTAATAGGTTGAGATTGATTTGATCTTTGGATGAGCTAGGACTCATCATTTGATTCACTTATAGGTTGAGATTGATTTGAACTTTGGATGAGCTAGGGCTCTGCATTTGATTATGAAATGAGCAAGAACTCAAAAGGTCACTTTTAGGGTGAGGAATTTGCTATTGATTCTGAAATGAGCAAAAACTCAGAAGGTCACTTTTAGGGTGAGGAATTTGCTATTGATTCTGAAATGAGCAAGAACTCAGAAGGTCATTTATAGGGTGAGGAATTTGCTATTGATTTTGAAATGAGCAAGAACTCAGAAGGTCACTTATAGGGTGATACTGAATGACTCATCTTTGAAGTTCCTACCAGCTTTGGACCGTCGGGATTGAAAATTAGAATATCCTTCTAAGTAGCTTTTTTTCTATAAACCTTTAGGATGCTCGAAAGTGACCTACACAGGAAGTTTTTGTTGACTTTGAACCTTTAGGGTTGAAATCTGACCCATCTTGGAAGTATTTCGACTTGGAACCTATAGAGTGCTGGACATATTTGAAATGATGGTAAATTCCTTGGTAGTTTTCCAATTTTTTTCCCCTACTTTGTTGGTGAAGGCATAAAACATGGTATCAATGGAAATGGTGTCATGGACATTGCTGGCATAATTCCTCGATTTGAAATTTGCCATTTATGACCTAGTACTGCAAGTTTGATCAATTTTAGCACGGAAGTGATAACTTGGTTGCTCCCTTGGAAAGGTTCCGTATAATTTGAAAGTGATGATTTTCTTCAGCCAACATTGGTGTTGTTGGATTTTGGATTGAAAGAGATTCTAGCAAGGATTTTGGACAGGAATAAGGGGAGCTTGACAGTCTCTAACCAAAGTGATTTTATTGATTGACCTTGGTGTCAAACTGTCGACGGACATCTGGTCAACTAAGTTATTTGACTATGCACTATGGTAGACCAAATTGGTAGAACAGCCAAGTGGCGATGAAATGTGACATGGGTTTGGCCCTTGATCTTGGCTCATGAAAAGCTCAGGGCTTTGCAACATTGTTGTGCCAATTTTGAAAGATGAATGAACCATGATCCCAAAGTAGGACGAAGAGTAAAGGATTCGAAGTGTTCCTTCAGAGAATTTGGTGACAAATCCTAATAGGTGAGCGACCACATTAGATTTTCTTCATCAACATGATTGGGAGAACTGAGAAATTGGCAAAAACCAACTTGGACGGACCTACTTCTATTGACTAGGAAGGTTAATGAATTCAGACTAGACAATGGATCCTCATGATCAAGTTCAATTCCTCTACATAGGGTATATCTATGCCCCAGTGTTTGCATGTTGTGGCAGACCACTACTATAGTGTGCTAGGGGAAAGATAGAAGGAGACGGACAATCCAACAGAGTTAGAACTAGGTTGAATCTGGATTGCATCCAGAATTTGACCATGCTTCCAAGGTCAAGGGAAAACTGACAGATTGATTACAGAAAGTGACTTCTTAGATAAGCCCTTCTTGAATCTTGAAAAATGAGGGAACCGATGATTTGATGAACTTGGCTACATCCATAACCAGGCCATGAGAATTTGCTCTCTCCCTAACGTGACAACAGGATTTGAAGATAGAATTCTGTTGAAAGGCAATGCTATGGAGCCCAACAGATGATGGTTTGTTCAACTCCTCCGAGTATGATTTACTAGAGAGAAAAAGAGAGGTTCCTTTCCTTATGAAGGGTAGACTGGGTATGACACTTGTCTACATGAACCACTGGATTTTTCTATGAAGGGCCAATGAGGGTAATGCTTTAGGGTTGCATCAGGTCGTCTATCACCACTGAGGTATTATGGGTTACCCATTGAGGTTTCTTGGGTTGCTTTTCCTTGCTAAGGTTTCTTTTCTTTCCTTTTTTTTTTTTTTGCAAATCCCATCTTTGGTTGAATAAAGAGTCTTAATATGGTGAGGATATTGCCAAAATTATGATCCTATCCAATGGTCTGAAACCCTTAGGGAAAATCCGAACGGCATAACTTTCATGACAAATGGGTAGCCTTGTCCCACTATTTAAGTTGACACATACACGCATTGATAGGCGGACAACTATTTGAATCATTACTAAAAGTGACCTTAGGAAAATGTAGTCCCACACCAAAATTAAAAAATGGTGTTGAATTATGTTTTCCTTTCTTGGAGATGTTCAGATGGAACACGTGTCTCAACAAGTTACATCGAGATGTCGAATCAGTCGCGATCATATCTGGGCCTGAAGTCTTTAAGTTTGTTGACAAGTATTGATGTTGAAGGTCCGGGAGGACTGATGTGAAACTGTCCACATGGGTCTACCATTGGGAGAGTGTTTGGTTGTTTATGTAGAATGGGTTTATCTTACCGAGAAGATCCCATTTTATTGGCTTGAGAAATGAAGGGCTTATAGGAACCTTGGGAAGCCGTCGGATGTAATGAACGACAGATGAGAGTTCCAGCCATATTCATGAATTTTTACATAAAATGAAGACATGATCACGAGATACAAGGCCATAAAAACTGATAATTAAAAGAAGGGCTTGTGATAGAGACTCCTTGGAAGGCCGTCAGATTGATAGATGGGAGTGAGAGTCTAATGCCGATGAGAAATCTTTCTCTGATGATGAAGAAGTGATGAGATCATCTCCTGTAAAGGCGAGATGTAATTGGCCAAAATCAAAAGTCCAGTCCAACATGCTGTGAATCTCGAAGAACGATTGCACTTGCTATCAAGCTTTGATTGGAACTACCATCATCTTGAAGTGAGAGGGACAATTGGCTTACTGTCGAGCTCCAATTCCATTCAACATCTTACTATTTTCTTTTTCTTTTTTTTTTGGATGTGGAGGCCACATAATGCAGTGCTTCGCTTGATCGCAAAGTTGAATCATGACTTTCAATATTGGATTTGAATCTTCTTCTTCTAAACATTTCCAATCAGATAGAACATCTTTGCCCCAGTTAGTACTCTGATCTTATGTAAACTTTATGAGCATTTGTGACTGCTCATCTAGATCTGATTTTATCTGAATGGTGAATCTGTATGCTGTCCTTTGGAAGTTAATCATCACTTTTTGTCTGATGTAACTACCTCCCATTATTGATGTAGATAAAACATAGGCTTGAATTTTCTTTTCCTTTCTTTTTGTTTTTTTTTTTTTTTATATTCTTATGACCTCATTCTTTGATTTTGAGATTGGTCATTCATCATGTATCTCTTGCTTGCAGATGGTGCACATTATAAGAACTTTGGTATTTCGATCTTTTTGGTGGTACATCTGTCCTCCACTCATTTGTACTGACTGGCTGACATGCTAATATGATCTGTTACTATATGATGCTTTCCTTGTAATCTTTTCACAAGTCAAAGAAATTGGCAGCTTCTCCAATACATGTTTCTTGAGAGTACTCTTATGTCCCCCGATTGATCATTTAAAGCTTTCCCAGATGGGTTGGACCTTTCTTTCTTAAGAGGCCAGGTGGCATAGAAGTTCAAGAGACGGCTCATCGTTTCAATCATCTTCAGAGTCAAAATTAACTGCGCACGTAGAATAGGAGGATGTATGAAACTAGGAGGAAGTGTATAAAAGAGACAAAGCACAGAGTTTGAAATCCCAAACGGGGTGATTTTCTTTTACTTATAGGACAGATTGGACTGGACTTGTCAACAAGCATATCAATCTTGGACCTAGACATGGATGACCTATCGAATACCGATAATAGAAAGTTGAAACAACTAGTTCGTCCAAGCGGCTCCAGTTGGGCATAACACCTTCGACGACCACCTTCAGTCGTTGTGGGAATAAATCTTCCTTCAGACCTCTAACAGTAGGATTCATCATGCCCCCCTATCAATTGGTGCAAGATGCCTACCTTTCAAGGTTCCATACAATTCTTACCATCTCTTTTTTTTCTTTTTTCTTTTTTTAGTTTGGGATCCATTCATAACCAGACTATTGCTTTTTAAGCTCAAGGTTACTCTGGTTCATGCCCCAGTTTGGGGTTCAGTGGATTCATCAATGGACTGTTTCTAGTTGAGTTCAAAATCATTCTAGCTTATGCCCCAGCTTGGGGAGCAAGGGGTATCGCCATTGTACTACACCATTTTGAGTCCAAGATTAGACTAGTTTATGCCTCGGCTTGGGGGGTTCAATGGATTTCTTCATTAGACCACTCTCAATTTGGGTTTAAGATCAATTTGGTCCATGCCCCAGTTTAGGGCATAACAGCTTTTCTCATTTGACCACACTCGATTTGGGTCCAAGGTCAATCTGGTTCATGACCAGCTTAGGGCTCAATGGCTTTCCTCATTGGCCCGCACTCAATTTGTGTTCAAGTTCAATCTGGTTCATGCCCAACTTAGGGCTCAAGGGCTTTCCTCATTGGACCGCACTAAATTCAGGTCCAAGTTCAATCCGGTTCATGTCCCACTTGGGGCTCAAGGGCTTTCCTCATTGAACCGCACTCAATTTGGGTCTAAGGTCAATCTGGTTCCTGACCAGCTTAGGGCTCAATGGCTTTCCTCATTGAACCATACCCAATTTGGGTCCAAGTTCAATCTGGTTCATGCCCAACTTAGGGCTCAAGGGTTTTTCTCATTGAACCATACCCAATTCAGGCCCAAGGTCAATCTGATTCATGCCCAACTTAAGGCTCAAGGGCTTTCCTCATTGAACCATACCCAATTCAGGTCCAAGGTCAATCCGGTTCATGCCCCAGTTTAAGGGTTAAGGGTTTCATCATTAAACCATACCCAATTCAGGCCCAAGGTCAATCCGGTTCATGCCCCAGTTCAGGGGTCATTGGCTTTCCTCATCGGACCATACCCTAGCCGTGATTCTGGTTTCTATCCTAGCCTAGGGTACATTGGATCTCTTCTTTGGTTTAACCTACTGCTCGGAAAAATTCCATTCCTTCTCTTTGAATAATGAGAAATATGAGGGCAACTCTTTAGATTCTAGCATTTCCTTAGCCAAAGGGGCAGAAATGTCTGAGATGGGATATCACTATCATAGCTGAAGTTTCATGGTCTCCTGATGACTCCAGGATCTAGAATTGATCTTTACTGGCAGGCAATGAGGAATGCTTCTCATTCGCTATTCCTGACGAGCGATCCTATCTTGTAGCACTTGGGCTATGATGGACATAGATCGGGCTCTAATTGATAGAGCCAGAGGTGATTTTGAATCGGTCTCTGATTGATAGAGACAAGATTAACTTTAAACTGGTCTCTAATTGATAGAGATCAAGATTGATAGTCATGGACTGGGTTTTAATTGCTAAAGGCAAGGATTGCTTAAGTTAGGCTCTGATTGATAGAGGCCAAAGATGACAATCATGGATTGGACTCTAATTGCTAGATATGATGGATTGATTAAGTTGAAATGACTAAAATTCTCTTCGATTCCTTCATGAAATGGAACATGGACCAGAGGTAATGGTTGAACAGGCCTAGAGGCTAACTCATACTCACATTGAGTTCATATGAATGGAACCTTTCTTAGTTCCAACATGAATCGGAACCTGAACTGGAGTTGACGGTTGGATAAGCCTAGGGGCTAATTAAATTGAAATGAATGGAACTCTTCTTAGTTCCAACATGAATCAGAACTTGAACCACAATTGATGGTTGGATAAGCCTAGTGGCTAAATGAATTCAAATGAATGGGACTCTTCTAGTTCCGACATGAATCAGAACCTGAACCAAAGTTTATGGTTGGACTGACCTAGTGGCTAATTGAATTTAGATGAATCAGAACTTGAGCCACAGTTGATGATTGGATAAGCTTAGTGGCTAAATGAATTTAGATGAATGGGACTCTTCTTAGTTCCAACATGAATCAGAACCCTAACCAAAGTTGATGGTTGGATAAGCCTAGTAGCTAATGAATTCGGATGAATAAAACTTTTCTAGTTCCGACATGAATCAGAACCCTAAACAGGAGGTGAAGGGTGAAAAGGCCTAAGGGCTAAATGCCTCCTCCATTTTAACATGATCTGGGAGTGATGATTGAACCTGCCTAGGGGTTAAACCCTTCTTCAGTTCTGTGATGAACCAGAAATGGTGGTTGAATCTGGGGTTGAATATTTCTTTGATTCTGAGATGAACTGGATGTAATTGAATCTTCCTAGGGGCTGAATCTTTTCTTAATTCTGGATGAACTGAAATGATGATTGGACCTGCCTAGGAGCTGAACCTTTCTTCAATTCTGAGATGAACCTAAAATGGTGGTTGAATCTGGGGTTGAATATTTCTTTGATTCTGAGATGAACTGGATGTGATTGAATCTGCCTAGGGGCTGAAACTTTTCTTAATTAAAAGGTGAATAGGGAACAATGATTGGATTTGCCTAGGGGCTGAATCTTTTCTTAATTCAAAAGTGAATAGGGAACAATAATTGGATTTACCTAGGGGCTGAATCTTTCCTTAATTCAAAGGTGAATAGGGAACAATAATTGGATTTGCCTAGGGGCTGAATCTTTCCTTAATTCAGAGGTGAATAGAGAATAATAATTGGATTTGCCTAGGGGCTGGATCTTTCCTTATTTCAGAGGTGAATGGAGAATGGTGATTTGATTTTCCTAGGGACTAAATCTTTCCTTAATTCTGAGATGAATCAAGAACTATAATTGGATTTTCCTAGGGGCTAAATCTTTCCTTAATTCAAAGATGAATCGAGAACTATGATTGTATTTTCCTAGGGACAAAATCTTTCCTTAATCTAGAGATGAGTCGAGAACTATGATTCGATTTTCCTAGGGACAGAATCATTCCTTAATTCTAAGGTACATTGAGAACAGTGAGTGAATTTGCCTAGGGGCTGAATCTCTCTTTAATTATGAGATGAACTGAATATGATATTTGAGTAAGCCCAAGGACTAACTATATAGGAATATTGTAAACTTTCTCAGGGATAGGTGCTTGTCGCTGCCAAAATTGAATGCTCTATTAGACCAGATTGATTGAGTTACTGATTGTGTTCCCAAATTTGGTTGCCTTTTTTCTTACAAAATTTGATGTTCAATCAAGATCTACATTCATGACTTTCATTGATTCATTTAGAAAGATAACATGGATGGATCTCAAGGTGTGAGATCAAGACAATTCCATAATTATAGGGGACTCTCACCCTAAAAGGGTGGATATGGTTGCAGCTTGATTCTCTTTTCCAAAGGCATTGAAACCCAATGGAGAAATATCAAGATTTTAGATATCTAGAGGAATGGACGAAGTCACATGCACAATCAAGGATGACTTAACCAAACAAAGTTAGCTCCCTCATAAGGGCGATTGGGTAAACATTATCCGAGTCAATTTAGTTCAATCTGGTTAAGCCATGTGTTCAGTCTTGGGACCTCATGATTACAAAATGGATAATCAGTGGTACCAAGGTCTGACCAATTGGATTATCAAATTCGATGAAATTGAAATGGATATATTAATCCATTGTCCTTATTAGGGATGGTTAGCAAAAGCAGTTCATAGATGAACAAACTAGTAAATTTCTTCTTGACCATGGTATCTATGTCTTGACAGGAATTTTTTGTTTGTTTTTTGAAATCGACGTGTTAACAATTAGAGATTCGACACATTGAGCTTACTTAATGGAGGGTGTATAGTGACCGTCTACTATGATGTAGAACAGGTGTATACATACCTCATATTCTCAATGGGTGAGAGTTCAAGATGCTCATCGTGTAGATTCTAACATGTTGACCAATCAATATGGATGTCATGGTTAAGCAGATTTTACTGGGTTGGTTCAGGGATGAACCAAAAATAACAATCATTGGGCTACAATCTGGGTTAGGACAGCAAAGGTCACCTTGACAAGGACGGGGTAACCTATCACCGAATGCATGATGAATAATGGGCCCCCAATCCCTTTATATACTATGTTGCAAGGATCCAAGCGACGTGGAGTAGCATAACGCATTCTTAGGCAGACCCAAGAAACGCTCGTTAGAGGCTGCTCATCGGTCGTGGTCTCACAAAGTACAGGCCAAGGTTATGTGTTTCGCCTAGTGGGCTGCCCCATATGCATGGGACCCGGTTAGGTTACACGAATGTGTGACTAAACCCATTCCCCCCAAAACAATATGATACAAGCATAAATATAGTATCCTAAGAGCTAGCATCCAATTCACACAAGGAAAGTTTTCAATTAGGAGTTTGATGTTTATATCCCCAGTGGAGTCGCCACTGTGAGGACAAAGATTGAAAATTTTAGAAGTCGCCACCTAGATTAAGGTCTAGGACCTTAGAAATATGAAATCTCACCCCAAGGTAAGACATCGATTGACTCATGACACTTAGATTGGATTTCTGGTCCATCAGAGATTGGGTAAGCGTCAAGTTACTGTTATGGGAAGGGGTTAGGCACCCAAACTGCCCGATCGAAATCGGTCTCCTATACCTTTCCTATACTAGACTCTATTTGTTAAACCGAACCAAACCAAGTGGTTTGATATCATTGAACCGAATCTGTATCCATCAGATTACCTACGTATTACGGATTTATTCTGAAAATTAGGTTCACCATCGTAGTTCAGGGGTGATTAAAGTTTATGATTGTGATTTATGCTTGTGCATGATTAAGTTCTTTGTTCAAGTTGAAGTTTATGCTTGAATAGATGAGAAACCCTATGGGTTAGGATCTGGATAATCCTTGTGGACTGATAGATAGTCCTAGTGGATTTGAGAATAACCCTATTTGGGTCGAAATATGGATAACCCATTATGAGTTGGAATTGGATAACCCTATTTGGGTTGAAATGTGGATAAATATCCTAGTGGATCTATGGATAGTCCAAGTGGATGAAGGTTTGGATCCGAATTTGGGTTTCTCCCAAATGGCCTACGTATCCTAGGGTTTACCCTAGGAATCAGAATCTGCATAGTTTAAAAAATGATAACCTGTTTTAGGTTAGAATGTAAGAACCTATTCTAGGTTTAGGGTTTACTGAGAGGTAAAAATCATCCTGAGTTACCCTTTTCATCCTGATTCTAATTTTGGAAGGTTTGGCAAATCATTCTCTTTCTTTATTAAGATTTTTATTATTCCCATTATGCCCTTTCCAATAATGTTGGTGCCTAAATACACGTCCCCACACCTAATATGTTTGCTAGGTGTACAGATATGGCAGTTCAACTAGGGTGTAGCATAAATTAAATTATTACCAAAAAAGGAATATTCTAAGCATGGCATGTATGATATTTATGGTAACTATCATATCATATAGTAAGATTATGAAAATCTCCCTAATATGGCATGTATTGCAAATAAGGCAAGAACCTAATATGGTAAGATCTAAGCATGGCAAGATCTATTATGGCAAGATCTAATATGCAAGATCTAATATGCATCTATATATCAATATGGTAAGTACCAATCATAGAATGCATATATGACATGAATTTTTCAAAAAAAAGAAAGATCTTATATGCTATTTTGTAAGCATAGTAAGACTTAAAAATAGTAATTATTAAGATTTTACTAAAATATGGTAAAAATTTATCTATCCTACCAAAAATAGCAACACATGGAATGTGGCAAACATGGTATGCACAATCCAAACAAAGCATATGAATGCTCCAAATATAGCCATTTATCCAAATATGACAGAATTCACTAAAACAATCGTTGATGTTATAATGAATGAGACATCATTGAAACCCTTTTTTTTTTAAGTGCAAAATTATCAAACAAATATATGTTCATTGTTCTTTAAAATAATTATAACTTTTATGAAGAAATTTAGGAAGATTAATGACTCAAAATTATAAAAATTGTGACACAAGGTTTCAGAAAATGGACAAAACTATGAACTGTATTCAGATTTGTCACATTACACAAGAATGACCATAAGTAGGTCTTTCAAAACTCAAATCAAGCTCAAAGTTTTTTCATAGAAAGATGACTTAATATATTATATTTCATATGAAGGATTTGAATCCCAACAGAAAGCAAAAATAGGTCAAAGATATGCTCTAAGACCGAACATGTGCACTGGTCAAATCTGTTCCAGATTTTTGACCAGTTGCACCATAAATTTCAAATAAAATTCTATTCTTAATGAAAATTAAATACAGACATATGTCTATGTAGATAACTATTTGACCTAAAATTTCATCAAGAAAAACAAGTTAAAACAGTATATTTTCTTCGTGAAAAATGACTCTTTTCAACCATTCAAATCAGTACATCATGATAGATTCAAAAGCAGAGCACTATGCACTTAAAAATTGATATCAATTCATAAAAAATTAAACAAATATGAAACCAGTGCCATTTTTAGAAGACTTTCATGTCTAAAAAGTTCATATTAAGTGGATTTTCTGATTATGGCCATAAAACCTAGTTCTAGAGACTTTCTGATGGAGGATTGCATCCGAGAAAAACAGCAATGTCAAAGACAAATTTTTTGATATATATTTCCAATTCCAAATGGAATGAAATTTTTAGGTTAGTTCTCTAACATATCAGAGAGACTCCCATAAAATTTTGGGCTTCAAAATCATAAAAAAAATACATGTGATGTCCGTCCTAAGTTTGAACCATAAATCTAGAATTTTCAGATCAGAAAACCACTTTATGAAATTTACAAAAAACATCAAACATCATTGTATATAATTCAAAAATTCATCATTGAATAGCTTAGTCAAATTATCATTCATTAAAAATGTTAGACATAGGAATCCTAACATTAACAAGCATGTAATAGAGCATTCATGATTGAGATTTCATGGAAATTAGTCATTTTCAAGCAAAATTGGCATTCGAGCATTCTAACGACCTCTAAATTTGTTTAGAGTAATTACCTTGTTCTGAAATTGAGCGGAACCATCGATGAAGGGTGATTGGAGGTTGTATCAACCCCCTTTGAATGCGAATCCTCCTTCTCTTCTCTTCTGCTTCTCTCTCTCTTCTCTTCCTTTCTTTTCTTCTTCTCTTTTCTTTTTTTTTTCTCTTTTCTTCTCTCTTTCTTTCTCCCTCTCTCACATTTTCTCTCTCTCACTCACATTCTCCTCTCGCTCACTCACGTTCTCCTCTCTCTATGGTCTGGAAAAAGAGACCCTCATCTCTCTTCTCTTGCCTATTTATATTTTTTCTCTCTTTTTCTAGAAGATCCTTCTTTCCATTCTTCTTTTTCTAGAAAGTCTTTTTTTTTTTCCTTTTTTCTTCTTTCGTTTCTTTTATTCCTTCCCTTTTCTCTTCTCCCTCTCTATTATATACGTTTTCCCTCTCTCCCTCTTCTTTCCTTCTTCTCTCTTCCTCTTTCCTTCTTCTCTCTTCCTTCATTTTCTTTTTTTTTTCTTCTAGAAAATCCTTTCTTTCCATTTTTTTATTTTTGCGTTTCTTTTCTTCCTTCCCACATTTTTTCTTCTTCCTTTCTTTCCTTTTTCTCCTTCTTCTTCTAGAAAATCCCTTATCTCTTTTCTTTCTCTCTTTCCTTCTTCTAGAAAATTCCTTCCCTCTTTCCTTTCTTTTTTCTTTCCTTTTCTTCTTCCTTCTTTTCCTTCCTTTTTTTTTTCTCCCTCTCTTTTCACGTTTTCTTTCTTAGAAAACATTTCTTTTTTTTTTCTTCTTTTTTTTTTCTTTCCTTATTCTTTCCTTCCTTTTTTTTTCTTTCTCCCTCTCTCTTTCACGTTTTCTTTCTAGAAATCATGAAGGGGAATCTTTTTCTTTTTTCTTTTTTCTTTTATTTCTCTCTATTTCGTTTTTCCTTTCTCCCATTTTCTTTCCTATGGCTTCTCTTTCCTCTCTCTTTCTACGGCCTCACTTTCCTCTCTCTTTCCTAATATATATATATATATTTATATATATATTATATACAATAATATATTATACATTATACATATATAAAAGAAATGCATGCATATAGACTAACATAACTTGGTCTGGATTGATTTGAGCTGGGCCGAGCTAAATTAGACTAAGCTGGATTAAGCTGGTTTGGACTAAGGTTGACATTTCATAGTCTATTTCTGTCACCCTTCCATATGGAATTTTTCGATAGCATCTATTCCAAATTTTCTACGTTCACTTTGTAGAACATTAAAAATGAGGAATATTGAAACTTGAATCATCTCATTTGGAAATGAAATGGCCAACTTATGATTTCTAAAGTTTAAACAGGTCAATTATTGATAATTTGGCTGACCATTCTGCATGGGATCCTTTGGAGACTTCTACCCGAGATTTTTTTACGTCTACTTTGTAGAATACTAAAAATGGAACATAAAGAAGCTGAAATTACTTGATTTGGATATGGGGTGACCAAAATATGAATTTTCAAAGTTTAAATGACCATTTCCATGTGTAATTTTGCATGGGACCCTTCGGAGACTTCTACTCGAGATTTTTTTTCGTCCACTTTGTAGAACATTACAAATGAAGAATAATGGTCTTGGAATCATCTGAATCCGATGTAGAACGACAAAGATATGAAGCTTTGAAGTTCTAACGATAATTTTGCATGAAAGCTTTCATGGGGCCTACTGGTGACTTTTACCCGGGATTTTTCACGTTCACTTTGAAGAGGACTGAAAATAAGGAATATTGGCCTTTGAATCATATGATTCCGATATCAGATGACCAAGATATGATGTCTTGAAGTTTGAATGATAATGCATGCATCATACGATAATTACGTAAATGCCCTTGCACTTTCAAACTGCGATATCTTCCTTGTTTGAAGTCAGAATTTGATAATTCTGGTCTCATTTCGAAGATAATTTCACAACCTATTCATCCAAGTAGATAATAGCCCATGACCCTACTGTAGGGTTCAGTAGAGAATCACAAATATTTGGGTTAAAGGCCAGAAACCTACCATATTGGTTCACTTATGCAGAGGGTGGCAAAAATGGGGTGCTTACACCTAATTAATGAACTCATTTCATTTCATTGGATGTTGTATGATGCATGCATGTGATACTAGACTTCTTACTGTGCTGGGATGGGAGCTAAATGATTTTTTCATCCATCAGAGATGGGTGGAAGAGACTTAATGTCCTCATACATTGCTTGAGACCTAATTAATGAACTCATTTCATTTCATTGGATGTTGTATGATGCATGCATGTGATACTAGACTTGTTACTGTGCTGGGATGGGAGCTCACCCTAGTATCATTACTTTTTTTTAGATGGTGATGTAGGTGACTATACTGTGGCTGAGTTTATGGAGGATTCACTGGTTTGTGATGCTACCGGTGCTGAGGGTGCTGTGGGAGACCATGGTGAGGGCTGTACTTGGAGTGACTACGCTTGACGTACCCCTCTCTATACTGTTCCTTTTACTTTTTAACTCTAATGTGGATAGACATTGAGATCTATCTGAAACAATGATTATAGATTTACTCTTTAATTTGGTATATTTGTATATGAGATATTATGATATTTGTGAAGACTATTGTGATGGAGGTTCATAAGACTTGACTTATTTTTATGATATAATATTACATAGTTACCATTTGTCATTTATTACTACTGCTACTATTATTTCTCTAATTGCTTTCATTATTATTGTGGTTATTACTTGTGTAGATTGTGGGATTTATATGGTAGATCATTGTAGTTGTCAATCATTGAAAGATTCGAGTTGGCTATTGGGTTGACCCGGGTATCATGCTCGATTCCCTAGAATGGGCTTTGACATCAGAGAAACTCAAAGAGGACGATGAAGTGTTGTGTTCTACCTTGGAAAGGCAACAAACAATTTAAAAAGGAAGAGATCAGCTAACTACCTATAGTAACGAGGATCTAAACAAGCGCGATATCGCTGAGATGGACCAGAGCCAAAAAAGTCCTATAAAGAAGGCAATACCTCCACACCGAATTTACTAAATCCATTCAAAGCCCTTTACCTTTGAATGCAATAGCTATTGATATAAGATTTGAAACCCTAGCTCTCCCATCCTGTCAAGGACAAAGAAAATGGTATTCCGAAGGGAAATAAATCACATAGATCTTGAGGGAGAGAACAAGAAAAAAAATGCAAGAGAAATATGCTTTTATTTCCTTAACACGTATCAGAGAGAACAGAAAAAAGAGGATAAATTTCAAAGCTAACGAAAGATTCTCTTAGAGTTTACTCTTGAAACATTGCAAAGATAGATTTGATCAATGAATCTCTTTTAAATAAGGATTCAACGGTTTCAACCATTTCCACATTTCAGTATTCGGAAGGGATTTGAATCGATTTTCTTCCCTCTCTATATCTAGGAATTTCATCCTTAGTCGCAGTCACGCAGCCCTTCTCATATGAAACTGACACCAATTTTAACTGACATACTGTACTAATACAAATATTAATCAGTTTTTGTTTTCTTTGACTAATCTGGAGGCGTACCGTAATAGGCACCCATTGGAAATGGATTCAGCTCATCTCAAGTTTAGGTACTTAGATTGTTTGGTGCTCATTTGATAGGCGACACATGGTGAACATTACATCCAATAATCCTAGTAAAAAGGGTTGGTGAGAGTAGTATTGGATATTTGTTGAACCATTAAATTCATGAAAAGAAGAAAGCATTTCAAAATGAAGAGCCCCCACTCTGTTGGATCTCTTTTTCGGATCTACATCCAATAGAAGATCCCCTCTTCTTCTTCTCGGTATCAAATCCCCTTTTCTTCTTCTCCATATCAAATCCCCTCTTCTTCTTCTCTGTAACCTTCTTCATCACTATGCTAAAAGAAGCACATCATTAAAGAACAAAAGTAGTGGTTGACCAACTTGAGTTTTATCCCATCCATCCACAACCATGATCGCTTGAGCTCCACACAAAACCAGGGCTTGAATTCACTTTCTCCAGATACAACAACATGGAGAAACCAAGGAACTAAGCCTCGTAATGTTTGCTATGATGTTCTTGAATTGGGTACTAATTTAAACAGAGTTTAAACAATTTTACATATTAAACATATAGAGTTAACAAACAAATAGTTTGAAGAGAAGGAAATTTGCAAGTCCTCAGAAGAAATCCATTGTTTTCATACTTTCCAAATTTCATCCTCATCGGTTATGGAATTACATAAATGGTAACTCTCATATACCCTAAAAAAAAAAAGAATGAATCTTTTCTATACAAGCAACAATAGAGCACTAAACAAAAAAGGAACCTCAGAGAAAGATTATAAGGATGAAGAGGAGGAGTGCAACGATCAAAAAGCCAGAGGACTTGAATGCTTGCATAGGCCAAAAGGACCGTTACTCCCACGGCCAAGATGTTCTCTGGATCTAGATCCAACAAGTACCTCCATCTGAATTTCAATTTGGGGAAGTTCACCATTTTTTAATTTTCTTAACCATAAAACCCATTATCTCATTATTCTTGCTATGGTTTTTTGCTATGTGAAAACATAAATCTTCTCAATCTTCCTAACTTTCGAGTTGAGGTTCTATAAAGGAAGTAAGGAATTTATCTAGGAACTCCTAATAATGGAAGGTCTTAGTTACTCTTAGACATTAAAAAAGAAATCCACAAATTTATGAATCAGATAAAACCAGAAGAAGATATGAAATAAATAGAAAATCGAAATGAACCTAAAAATCAGCATCAAGCCTTGTTACTTTCTGTGAGGACAATAATAAGGGTGTTCGCATTCTCCTCGGGATTATTTTGAAAATTTAAATTGGAGTTGCTACCTAGATTAAGGTCTAGGACCTCAAATATTATCTCACTATAGAATAAGAATTATATTGACTTACGACCTTTAAATTGGCTTTTTGGTTTATTAGAGATCGGGATAAGCGTTAGGTTATGGGAAGGGGTTAGGCACCAAAAACATCCAATAGAAATTAGTCTCCTATACCTCTCCTTTGCTAGACTCTATTGGTTGAACCAAACGAAATCAAGTGGTTTAATATCATTGAACTGAATCTGGAATCTTCCAGATTACTTACTGTTGCTGTTGAAATTGGGCTAGCTAACATGTCCCGCTACCTATAAAAGAGAGAATGTTATCGAAAAATGGATTGCGTAGTTCAACATCCACTCCGATGGTTAAATCAGTCACAGAGCACATAGTATGGAGCTTACAGAAAGAACATAAGCTACTTGGAAAGTGGGGTTGCCTGAGTATTCTCTTAGAACAAGGGATGGTGATGTGAGTAAAGAGATCATCCTATTACCTACGACCATTGAGTGTTTATGTAGGCTCCAATTGGTAACGTTCTCACCTGCTCTTGTTCTAAACAGGAAGAGATGGTCTTTTTCTGTTCTGTTATAAAAATAGTGTTTTTTGGCTGCTCTTTTGGCCTTAAGGCTATTTGGCAAATATGTTCCAGAACTAGTCTGAGAATACTATTCTGACCTGTTTGCTGTTTGGTAAAATTTGTTCTAGAACACTTTTTTTTAAAGGATTCAAATATTATAGAATTTCCATTTAACCAATATCTTACCAATTATGAGGTAGGAAGGTTCTAGATGGATAACTGAGGAAGTAGGACCAAAGTCCAAGAATAAAAATATAAGTTTATTGCACTATAAAAGCCTCTTAAATATATACCACAAGCCCATTTTTTTTAATTATCATTTGCATTCATGCCATAAGAATTTAAAACATAAGAAAATGAGTCTTGATGGATTTGAACCACCATCTCTCGGCGGAATCCCCAAGTGCTCTACCTGGTTCAGCTAAAGACTCGATACACATCACATATACTTCAATGAATTTGTGGATTCAAACCTACTTGTTTCAAAACAAGAAAGTGGAGGTTTTAAAGAAACTCCTTGGAGTACATACATGACTATGTGCATCTAGACTGACCAATAAAAATATATCTAGCTTGTAGCCGCTACAACATTCCAGAAACATTGACAAAAACCAATGATAGCTTCCCCATTCATAATCAGATATCACTTTCATTGTAGGGAAAATATTGCCTCTAGCTCATTCATCTTCTTGGCTATGCAACCAGGCAAGTTTGTTTGTAACAATGTTATCATGTTAAGCAGAACATTCTATAATTTATTTTCTCTTCCTTATAGACACATCTTGTACAATTTTCCTACCGTAAGTTCTATTTTTCATCAATAACAGGAACCATACAAATTCCAAGAAAGAGAATATGAGAAAAAAATTATCTCTTTAACAAAAAGAAAATATTGTTAATCAAAACAACAATGTAAACGAACCCATTATGTCACACCCAAATTCTGGACTAACCAGTAGTGTGATGAACCGTCATATAAACCAACAGTTCAGACCAGGATCTTGTAGAGACCGTGCCAACCATATCACACCAAACGCATCCCACAACAATAATCAGAGATAATAAATAAGTAGCGAATGTCTTTATTAATATTGAACTAAGGTCTAACATAATAAATAATTACTTAAAACCAATTATCTCCAACTAACTCAAGACATAATGTAAAATAATTTATTACAACGTCCAATCCTCAAAATATACTTAAACTACTCAAAAATACATTAGTTGCACTCACATATAGATCATGCGCGTCTTCCACAGTTTGCATGTCCATCGCCGCCATGTGTCTGTACGACGGTGTATTTACATAGTCCTCCACTGTGGTACCTGTATCATCAACTAAAAATATACGGCATCGAGGGTTGAGCACACATCATGGCTTAGTGAGTAAATAAAACAATACGCAGACACATGCATACAATCATATTCATATCATTGGTCTGGTATGAGTTTGCAAATGTGCTATTGTAAGGATAGTTTGCAACCACACCTCCATACACGAAACTGTGAACACATCCAGTGGATCACATACCACTATCATCCTGTAAGACCCATATCAAACTAACCGGTCTTACCACCTTGTACCAGGTCTACCTATCATGGTCGAGCCAAATGGACCAAGTGCGTGAAGGAAATAGCGAAGACAGGTATTAAACTGACCCAAAAATAGTCAAAATGAGGGTAGGGTCACATACCCAGACCAGCAGGGTGGACCCCCCCCTCACATAGAAGTCAGACCCCTGATTTTTCACTGGGGTTTGGACAACTTAGGACATGAGGGTCGACGGGATCTCCGACCCCCTCATCGACCCCCTATTTGCCGACAAAAATCGTAAATAGGAAACTTTCTAAATTTCAATGGGATTCCTTCCTAATCTCAATGGGACTTATTTTTGGAGATTCTACTCTATAAATAGGACGTCCCTAAGCCTCTTTTACTCCTTTTGAAACCCTAACTGAGAGTGATAGGACGTCCCTAAGCCTCTTTCACTCCTTTTGAAACCCTAACTGAGAGTGAGAGAAAGAGAAGAGAAGAAGAAGAGAAGGAAAGTTAGAGAAGAAGACTGAATTGAAGAATTCAGAGAAATCTCTGAATCTCAGCAAACCTAAGGTATGGGCAAGCTTCTATTTGATAATCTAAGACCTTAGGATAGTTCATAAAGAGAGTATGGTTTAGGAGAAACCCAAATCATACACCCATGGGAAGATTTCAATGAAATCCATGAAGACATCATGGTAGACAAGGTAAAGAAGAAACCTAGTGTTCTAAGCCATAGAACAAGCCTAGAATGGATTGTGGAAGTAAGCCATAGGACCCAAACATGAAAGAATGGACGGTAGAATGAAAATCTTGACTCAACCCATGGGGGGTCACACGTGGGGTCGATTGGGAATCGACCCTACCAGACCATAGGATCGACCCCCAGTGTCACACCCCAATTCTGAACCAACCAGAATGGTGTGAGTGAACCGTCATTGAACCAACGGTTCACACCAGGATCTCGAATAGACTGTAAGACCCGCACTCCATAAATCTGGTCTAAACCTTGGTTTTATGTCGTAGCAGGTCTTCCGATCATCACCGAGCCAGACGGGACGAGCGAATGACAAACAAGTACAAAATTGGATCAAAGACGGTCAAATAATCATTATTTTATGTTGACCGATCGATGGTACCAGTCTTGGTACCGGTCGACCGGTCAGCTCTGTGTAGCTGACTACGAAGATTTGAAAATTGATCTCTCTGGGTCCCACTTTCTTAAACCCTAATGCCTGAACCTTCCTAATCCTAATAGGGTTACTAAACCCTAATTCTAGCCTATATAAATACCCTTAAACCTCCTCAAATCCTTTCCATTATCTCTCACAAACCCTAGAGAAGAGAAGGAGGTTGGAAAGGAGAGGAAGCTAGGAAGAAGAAGGAGGTGCCGCCACTGCTGTTCGACGAAGCTCACTCTACGCTAGTCGACGGTAAGTGTTTTAATCATTCTTCTTACTCTATGACTCTAGGATAGTTGTATGGGTGGATCAATACCATGCAAAGTAGGTATTGATCTAAAACTCTAATTGGACCTTAAAACCCTAAGTTGCCGTCAAACCCTAGATTTGAGTTCTGAGATGATATTCATTGGAATAAGACTTGAATGACTTGGGGATAACTCTAACTCAAAGATTAGACTTAGAATGGATAGGAGAAACCCTAAAAATCCAAGGAGATCGATCGACGGCAGTCAAAAAACCAAGTGTATGGTCTTCCAGAGACATACCGGTCGACCATACCGGTTGCTAGTTTGCTCACAGAGCTGCAACCGGTATGTTGCGACCGGTCAACTCTGAAAGGCTGGTTTTGGACTTTGTTGGTTTCCGACCAACGTGAAACCTTAAGGAAACTATTCTATTGAAACCGTAATAATATTATAGGACTTTGTGAAAGCACATTTGGATCTTGCGACGTGGAGCAAGCTAACAAACGAGCGTCAGGTAAGGGAATCTGACCTAAACCTAATAATTAATGGACAGTAAATCTTTGTTAATCACCTCAATATATATGATGTGATGTTTGTGCATATTGAAATGCCATCCTTTACTTTCAGTTATTATTATTATTCATGCATTGATAAGATGTGATTGTTAGGCATGTGATTATTTTCGTTAGTGTGTGGAGTGGGGCATGCTGGCCTGGCCATTGTGATGTGGCACTGTGGTCTTCGAGGTCGACGCTGGCTTGTCTACAATGCTTTAGCTATATCTCTATGCCGTAGGGAGTTATGTTGGGATAGGGTATACCTGCGTACTGTTCTATCCTAGTGGGTTAGTTGCGGATAGGGTATCAGAGGAGGTACGGGGATGCCTTAGCTCTATCTCTATGCCGTAGACGGTTGTGCTGGGATAGAGCATACATTGATGACATATAGGATTGGTTAGTTGTGAACCCAGTTTGCGATCCCTGGCCAGTAGCGGCTTAGGTACTGGTATGGGTATAGCATCAGGGGAGGTACGGGGATATCTTAGCTCTATCTCTATTCCATGATGGGTGCATGTGGGCCAATGGGGGTGTGATCCATGAGGTGCCACACACTCGTGTATAGAGGTGCGGGGGCCACCAAACCTTTCAATAGCACATTGCAAACTTAAACCAGACCACAACATAAAATGATTGTTACTCATGCATAATATTGTGAAACTGTCTGATTGTCTTATTGAGCTAGTTGTGAGCTCACCCTTTGTATATATACATGTTTTAGATGTTGATGCAGGTTACACAGTGGATGATTATATGAACGCTCTGACGTATGGTGATGTTGCTGCTTTGGGTATACATGAAGGAGAGGACGAGCATGACGCTTCATGCGAGTACCCTTTCTGTGTGTACCTTTGATTTGATTTTATTTATTTTCAGTTATTTTCAGTTGGATTAAGTGGATGTAAGGATATTATATTTTAGGTTTGAATTTGAATAAATGGTTATTTTATTTAAATTAATCAATAGATTCTTAGTTCATTTTATTTAAAGACTTCCGCTCAACTATTTATATTCTGATTGTGGTTATGTGCAATGGTTTGTATGAGTGGACACGGTCTATTAGAGATCCTGGTGTGAACCGTTGGTTCGATGATGGTTCACTCACACCATTCTGGTTGGATCAGATTTGGGGTGTGACAACTTGGTATCAGAGCTCTTGGGCTCTATCCAACAGACCATATTGCACTTAACTAAGTCGATGAACTGAGTTAGGAAAAATTTAAAAATCTTAATACAAACACACCCTAAGCATTGTTTGATACCTAAGACTGATTAGGAAAGAGCATAATATACTATATTAAATATGGAACTTAATGATACCCATGCACTAGTTAGGAAAATCATAAAAATTGTCATTAAACAGAAAACTGAATATCGAATGTAATAGTGCTACAGGGTACAATCCAGAAACCGGACAGTTACCCTGTTATATAAACAGTCAAAAGAGAAGAAAATAAAAGGGACAATCATGGGGTAGGGGGCCTAGGAGGAATAGGGTCCGCTATGTCATAATCTCGCTCGTAAGTGACCCTAAGCCAGTGTACCTGGTCCTGTGTCACCCGTAGGCTACGAGCCAGACATCCCAACTCCTTATCCATCTCTCGCTAAGACTCTAGGATGACCCTCTGAGTGTCCCTAATCTCAGTGAACATGCTCAACACCGGGTCTGGAGGGGGATGAGACGGTTCAGCTGTAGATGTAGACGGTGGTGCTGTAGGTGTAGGCTGTGGAGGTGGCGCTGGTACACCCTCTGCCCTATCATCATCATCATCATTCTCGGCCTCTGCTGCATAGGCCGCATTGGCTACTGTTGCTGCTACTGTTGCGGCTACTACCCTCCTAAGTGGGCGAGGGCGAGCTTCCAACTCATCGTCACTAACAGGCAAATTGTCCATCTGCATCCTCAGAATGGCATCCCAGTCAATGTCAGAGGTCATGGTGTCCTTAGCAGCCACCTCGCCTCTCATGCTCACTCCTAGGCGACGTAGAAGGGATGTGATGAGACGACCGTATGGAAGGTTACTGGCCTGATCGGCCAGGGTCTCCTGATGCATGGTGCGGATGACGAGGTAAGGGAGAGAAACCCGCTCCCCTGTGCAGACACAGTAAGTAATGTACTGAGTGAGCTGAGATAACTCACTGTTGTGGCCGCTCTGGGGCACAATGTTGTACTGGATGATGCAGCTATAAACTCGAGCTAGGGGCTTCAAACTAGCCGCCTTCATAGGATCCCTAGGATTTAGGATCTGCTATGCTATCTCTCTGTGTAGGTCCTCGCTCAGATAGCCCTTAACCTTTGAAGGGCAGTATACTAGGTCTCCATCATTGGGTACCCCCAGAAGGTCAGCCAACCGATGAGTGTCGAAGAAGATATGGACACCCTTGACGTAGCTGCAGATGCGCAAGTCCCTACCCTGATTGGGATCGTTGACATCCTCATGAAGCTCCAAGTTAGCATAGAAATTCTTATCCAGGTTGGGACGAGTGGTCTCTGTGTATGAGATGACAGGCACCCACCCAAGCACATCAAAAGCTGCTCGCACATCGAACCTGTCCAACTGTTCCAAGTTAACTCGCCGTCCAGATTCGATGTTTTTGCTATCAAACCAAGGGAAACGAGCTTGTGCCACCTCAGAACGAAACCATAATTCATCGAGCTGTAGAGCTGGTGGCTGAGGAGCGCGCACGCTCGAGCCATGAGGACGCTTGCCAAGAGCACGTCGTGGAGCCATTAAACTACAAAACAAAAAGAAAGCAAGAAGAAAATGTTAAATTTTGTCGAAATTTCGACAGCATAACGACAGTAATTTGGGAAAAATCCTCAAACTCACCCAAAAACTTGGGGAGGAGGACTTACGTAACCCCCACACTCTTCAACAAATCAATCACAGGAAATTACAACAAGAAATTTCAGGAATTTAAGAAAAATCAAGAAATTTTGAAATTTTGGAAAACCTAGGTTAAAACTTGTAAAAAATTCGATTTTTACGAATACCGATCGGTGGAACCTCAAATTGGTTGAGGGATTTTTCTCTTTGGGGTCTCTAAACCCTTTCTAAGTCGAAGGAAAAGAGTTCCTACGGTTAGAATCTCTCAATCAAAGAAAAACCTAAAGTTTTAACTAAAGACGATATGGAAATTTTGTAAAAACTTCATAGAGAGGGAAGAGACCTACCTGGAGACGATGTGTTGAGTCTGGGTCGGAAGGAAATCACTCCCAAGATGACCGGTCGGACTGTAGCAACTCAGAATCCAGAGGAGAATCGCCACCGGAGGAGAGGAAGGAAAGAAAAGTGAGAAAAAATCTCACTTTTTGCGATTTTAAAAGCAATTATGGGTATACCGGTCGATATACCGGTCGACCGGTACCCCCCTCCCGGGCTGTGACCGCTATGTCTCAGTCAGAATTTATATTCTGACCGGTCGACTATACCGGTCGCAACTTTCCTACAGAGTGTCGACCGGTAAGTTGCGACCAGTCAGCTATAAAACAGCCAGAAAAAATCATGAAAAATTTAAAAAATTTTGTA
Source organism: Protea cynaroides (assembly GCA_028583415.1). NCBI lineage: Eukaryota > Viridiplantae > Streptophyta > Magnoliopsida > Proteales > Proteaceae > Protea > Protea cynaroides. The sequence continues at coordinate 8,117,362 of CM053267.1, read as the reverse complement.
GATTTAAATTCTACTTTTCGACTGTTTTGCCTTACATTGTTCAAGACTAACACCACTACTATTGTTCTCATTCTCATGTGTTATGTCTTCTTCTCAGATCCAAACAGAATAGTCTGAGATGGTGGGCGGAACGGTCGTAGGGGCCGAAAGCGTCACCAGGCTAGGGTGCACCTCGAGGAAGAAGAGCAGGTTGAACCAGGCCATGTTAGAGAGCCAAGCCCGGAAGTTGAGGAAGAACAGGTTCCAAGGGTACCGACAAATTTACCTGGCCCACCTCACAGGAATTTTGAGACCATTGTTACAAACCTGGCCTATCAAATGCAAGCTCAGTAGAAAGCATTCCTGAGCGAGATGTTGAAGATGTTCAGGCCACCAGGTTCTATTCCCACTGAAGGTACGCCTGAGTCTGGAGGAAATAATACTATACAACCAATGCATGGTAGTACAGGGCCGATGGGCCAAGACCAGAATGTACCACCACCGCACCAGTTCTCGTCGTCTTCTGCTTATCAGGGAGCCTATCCATATCCCCCACCATGGTACAGAATGAATACACAGGGACATCACAATCTGAGTCGGGCGGTGGACAGGTTCCTAAAGCTGAAGCTTTCTTCATTCACAGGTAAGACAGGGAAACCATTGTGGCCAGCATAGTGGGTTGCAGAAATGGAGAAAAATTTTCCACTGATGACTTGTACAGAGGATGAAAAGGTCCTGTTTGCCATACATATGCTAAAAGAAGATGCGAATGCTTGGTGGAATTCCACATGGGCATATCTAGAGACAAAGCATACACAGGTGGATTGGGAAGTGTTCAAGGTTGCCTTCTTCGATAAATATTTTCCGAAGAGTTTCAGAGATCAGATGGAGAAGGAGTTCCTTAATCTACAACAGTTTCAGTCGACTGTGGATGCTTACCAGCAGAGGTACGAGGAGTTATTTTTCTTCGCACTGGCAAGTATGCAAGAGGAAGAGACCAAGACACGTAGGTTCACCATGGGACTGCGTGGAGGCATCAGAGAGCATATATTGGGTTTGGACAAGAAAATTTATAATGAGGCTGTACAGGTTGCGAGAGTGATAGAATCCAGTCAAAGTGACAGCTTCTTTGCACATAACAGGGGAGTGAAGAGACCCGCTATTGAGAGTTTGGGTGGCGGTAACAATAGACCTTTTCGCCCATACAATGCTCAGACCGCTACAGTGCCTGTAAGGAACAATACGCCACCACCTGTGCCCCAGTTCGCTGGACGTAACCCGAACATTAAATGTTTCAACTGTCAGCAAGTGGGTCATATTGTAAGGACCTGCACTCTACCTAGGAAGCAACCTCCCCAGCAAGGAAAAGTTTTTGCGGTCACTACCAAAGAGGCTGCCGCATCACCTGATGTGGTCACTGGTATGACTCTATCCCTTACTATTTGGCTTTCTATTTCATTATGTGTGTGAGCATGTAGAACTAAGGGACAATAAAAAAAATTTCAGGAATTGTAAATGTAGCTGGTATACCTGCCAGAGTACTCTTTGACTCTGGAGCCACGTACTCCTTTGTTTCTATTTCCTTTGGAAAGCGAATGGAGTTACCAATCAAGCACTTGAACCCAAGCTTGATAGTTCACTCTCCGCTGAGAGTCGAAGTGACTTTGACTGAATATTATGGCCCATGTACAGTTTGTATTGAGGGCCAAGACTTAGAAGCAAGTCTGGTACTACTCGAGATGGCAGACTTTGATGTCATATTGGGAATGGATTGGCTAGGCCATCATTCAGCTATTATATTATGTGGTGAAAGGAAGCTTATGCTTACAGACAAAAAGGGAAAGGAGTATAGCTTCACTGGGATCAAGCTACCTAGGAAGCGGAAGCTGATCCTCTCCGCCTTAAAAGCTAAGCGATGCTTAGAGAAAGGGGGAGTGGGGTATCTAGTATCTGTAGTCGACATCACGGCGGAGTCACACAAGATGGAAGATATAGATGTGGTTCGAGAGTTCCCAGATGTATTTGTAGAGGAGCTTCCAGGTCTACCATCGGACAGGGCTACAGAGTTTGTAATAGACCTTATGCTAGGTTCGGCGCCGGTGTCTAAAGCACCATACAGGATGGCCCCTACCGAGTTAAAGGAGTTGAAGACCCAGTTACAAGAATTGTTAGATAAGGGTTTCATACGACCTAGCTTATCACCTTGGGGAGCACCTGTATTATTTGTCAAGAAGAAAGACAGAAGTGTAAGGCTGTGTATCGACTACCGTGAGCTGAACAAGTTAACGATCAAGAATCGGTATCCTTTGCCTAGAATCGACGATCTGTTTGATCAATTGCAGGGTGCAAAGGTTTTCTCGAATATTGATCTCTGATCGGGGTATCACCAACTGAAGATCAAGGCCGGAGATATTCCGAAGACTGCTTTCAGGACGAGGTATGGGCATTATGAGTTTCTAGTCATGTCATTCGGGTTGACCAACGCCCCAGCATCGTTCATGGAACTGATGAACCGAGTGTTTCATGATATGTTGGACACTTCGGTCATCGTATTCATCGATGACATATTGGTCTACTCAAAGGACATGGAGGCTCATACAACACATTTGAGGGCAGCCCTACAACGGCTGAGACAGGAGAAGCTTTATGCTAAGTTCAAGAAGTGCGAGTTTTGGCTGAAGGAAGTGGCTTTCTTGGGCCATGTAGTATCTGAAGATGGTATCAAGGTTGATCCAAGTAAGATAGCTGCTATAGTAGGATGGGAAGAACCAAAATCTATTGCGGAGATTCGTAGTTTCCTTGGGTTGGCTGGTTATTATAGAAGATTCGTGGAAGATTACTCCAGGATCGCTGTTCCACTCACCAGATTGACCAAGAAGGGAGAAAAATTCATATGGACAGATGAGTGCGAGAAGTGCTTTCAGACTTTGAAGTCAAGACTAGTCTCTGCACCTATCTTGACCATCCCAGAACCAAGCGTACCATTTACTTTATATACGGATGCTTCAGGGTTGGGTATCGGGTGTGTATTGATGCAAGGAGAACAGGTGATTGCTTACGCATCAAGACAGTTAAAAGAGCATGAGAAGAACTATCCTACGCATGATTTGGAGTTAGCAGCGGTTATACATGCAATCAAGACTTGGAGACACTACTTATACGGTGAGAAGTTTTAGATTAAGTCAGATCACAAGAGTTTAACTTATCTTTTCACTCAGAAGGATCTGAATATGAGACAGAGGAGATGGCTGGAGTTTCTAAAAGATTATGATTATGACATTCAGTATCATCCGGGTAAAGAAAATGTTGTGGCTGACGCCTTAAGCAGAAAGTGGGCATCGAAACCTGAGGCAGGACCAAGTAGAAATGCTGCATTATGTGCCGCAGCCTCAAGTTCAATTGAAGGCGATGAAGAGTATATAATAGAGACTACAGAAGATCCAGTTGAGCAAGGCTTAATTCATAAGTTCACCATGATATTCGCAGCTTTGAAGATCTCACCGGATCTAGTTGATGAAGTCAAGGTAGCAATCCTACAGGATCCACATCTCAAGACAGTGCAAGAAGACCTAGAGAAGGGTACGAGCAGTCCTGAGTTTACCTTGGATTCAGACAAGGTACTCAGGTATCGTGGACGGTTATGTATACCTGAGAGTGTAGACTACAACATCATAGATCGAGTTATGACAAAAGCTCATTACACTCTATATTCGGTACATCCAGGAAGTACCAAAATGTACCATGATTTAAGAAGACTATATTGGTGGAGGGGTATGAAAGCAGATATAGCTTGTTTCGTGTTCCAATGTCTGAATTGTCAATAAGTTAAAGCAGAAAGGCAGAGACCCGCAGGTTTACTATAGCCATTACCGGAACCTGCATGGAAGTGGGATTGCATTACTATGGATTTCGTCACTGGCCTACCTTTGACACCAAGGTCAGTGGATGCAGTTTGGGTCATAGTTGACCGACTCACCAAGACAGCTCGATTCATTGCGGTCAGACCTCAGTATACCATGGAGAAATTGGCCAAGTTATATGTTGATAATATAGTCAGACTTCATGGCGTCCCAGAGAGTATAATATCTGACAGAGATCCCCGTTTTACATCAAAGTTCTGGAAAGGATTACAGGAAGCTATGGGAAGAAAGTTGAAGTTCAGTACAGCTTTTCACCCTCAGACGGATGGGCAGTCAGAGCGAACTATTCAAATTTTAGAAGATATGCTCCGAGCTTATGCATTGGACTTCAAGGGAGCTTGGGACGAGAAGCTATCACTTATCGAGTTTGCTTATAACAATAGCTATCATGCTCTAATTCAGATGGCTCCATATGAAGCACTCTATGGGAAAAAGTGTCGAACACCTCTGTTATGGAATGAGGTGGGGGAAAGAAGAATTGTAGGACCAGAGTTTGTAGAAGAAACTTCTCGAGTGATTGATCAAATCAAGGAGAGAGTAAAGATAGCTCAAGTTCGACAGAAGCACTATGCGGATAATCGACGTCGAGATCCAGAGTTTGTAGTGGGTGACAAAGTATTCTTGAAGATATCACCGGTGCGAGGTTTGAAACGGTTTGGTAAGAAGGGAAAGCTATGCCCCAGGTATGTGAGACCATACGAGATATTGGCTAGACGGGGTAATGTAGCATATCAATTGGCTCTACCACCATCTATGTCAAGTGTTCATGATGTGTTCCATGTATCATTGTTGAAGAAGTATGTCAGAGACTCATCGCACATCTTGACAGCAGACCCCCCAGACTTGACTGAAGACTTAACATTCGAAGTGGTGCCTGTGATGCTCTCAACCCGAAAGGTACAACAACTTCGAACCAAGGATATCCATTATGTGAAGGTGCATTGGAGAAGCCAAAATGTCGAAGAAATTACTTGGGAAGAGGAGAGCACGATGAGAAAAGAGTACCCTAACCTTTTCGACGATCAAGGTACGTTCAAATTTTGGGACCGAAATTTCTTTTAAGGGTGGGGGAGTTGTAAGACCCGTACTCCGTAAATCCGGTCTAAACCTTGGTTTTATGTCGTAGCAGGTCTTCCGATCATTAACGAGCCAGACGGGACGAGCGGATGACAAACAGGTATGAAATCGGATCAAAGACGGTCAAATAATCATTATTTTATGTTGACCGGTCGATGGTACCGGTCGATGGTACCGGTCGACCGGTCAGCTCTGCGCAGCTGACTACGGAGATCTGTAAATTGATCTCTGTGGGTCCTACTTTCCTAAACCCTAATGCCTGAACCTTTCTATTCCTAATAGGGTTACTAGACCCTAATTCTAGCCTATATAAACACTCTTAAACCTCCTCAAATCCTTTCCATTATCTCTCACAAACCCTAGAGAAGAGAAGGACGATGGAAAGGAGAGGAAGCTAGGAAGAAGAAGGAGGTGCCGCCATTGCTGTTCGACAAAGCTCACTCTACGCCAGTCGACGGGAAGTGTTTTAATCATTTTTCTTACTCTATGACTCTAGGATATTTTTATGGGTGGATCAATACCATGCAAAGTAGGTATTGATCTAAAACCCTAATTGGACCTTAAAACCCTAAGTTGCCGTCAAACCCTAGATTTGAGTTCCGAGATGATATTCATCGAAATAAGACTTGAATGAATTGGGGATAACTCTAACTCAAAGATTAGACTTAGAATGGATAGGACAAACCCTGAAAATCCAAGGAGATCGATCGACGGCAGTCAAAAAACCAAGTGTATGGTCTTCCGGAGACATACCGGTCGACCATACCGGTTGCTAGTTTGCTCAAAGAGCTGCAACCGGTATGTTGCGACCGGTCAGCTTTGAAAGGCTGGTTTTGGACTTTGTTGGTTTCCGACCAACGTGAAACCTTAAGGAAACTATTCTAATGAAACCCTAATAATATTGTAGGACTTTGTGAAAGCACGTTTGGATCTTGCGACGTGGAGCAAGCTAACAAATGAGCGTCAAGTAAGGGAATCTGACCTAAACCTAATAATTAATGGACAATAAATCTTTGTTAATCACCTCCATATATATGATGTGATATTTGTGCATATTCACATGCCATCCTTTACTTTCAGTTATTATTATTGTTCATGCATTGATAAGATGTGATTGTTAGGCATGTGATTGTTTTCGTTAGTGTGTGGAGTGGGGCATGGGCCTGGGATCATTCCTCACACTGGTACCTTTTGTAGTATTCTATCTTAAAATGCTTGGTACGGGTGGGGCATCAGGGGAAGGTCGTGGTATGGTGGTCTCCGATATTGATGCTTTCTTGGCCATGGTGATGTGACACTGTGGTCTCCGAGGTCGACGCTGGCTTGTCCACGATGCTTTAGCTCTATCTCTATGCCGTAGGTAGTTATGTTGGGATAGGGTCTACCTGCATACTGTTCTATCCTAGTGGGTTAGTTGCGGATAGGATATCAGGGGAGGTACGGGGATCCCTTAGCTCTATCTCTATGCCGTAGACGGCTGTGCTGGGATAGAGCATACATTGATGACATATAGGATTGATTAGTTGCGAGCCCAGTTTGCGAGCCCTAGCTAGTAGGGGCTTAGGTACTGGTATGGGTAGAGCATCAAGGGAGGCACGGGGATATCTTAAATCTATCTCTGTTCCATGATGGGTGCATGTGGGCCAATGGGGGTGTGATCCATGAGGTGCCACACACTCGTGTATAGAGGTGCGGGGGCCACCAAACCTTTCTATAGCACATTGCAAACTTAAACCAGACCACAATATAAAATTATTGTTACTCATGCATAATATTGTGAAACTGTCTGATTGTCTTACTGAGCTAGTTGTGAGCTCACCCTTTGTATATATACATGTTTTAGATGTTGATGCAGGTTACACAGTGGATGATTATATGAACACTCCGACGTATGGTGATGTTGCTGCTTTGGGTATACAGGAAGGAGAGGACGAGCATGACGCTTCATGTGAGTGCCCTTTCTACGTGTACCTTTGATTTGATTTTATTTATTTTCAGTTATTTTCAGTTGGATTAAGTGGATGTAAGGATATTATATTTTAGGTTTGAATTTAAATAATTGAATATTTTATTTAATTTTATCAATAGATTCTTAGTTCATTTTATTTAAAGACTTCCGCTGTACTACTTATATTCTGATTGTGGTTATGTGCAATGGTTTGTATGAGTGGACACGGTCTATTAGAGATCCTGGTGTGAACCGTTGGTTCGATGACGGTTCACTCACACCATTTTGGTTGGATCAGATTTGGGATGTGACATAGACCGTGTCCACTCATACAAACCATTGCACATAACCACAATCGGAATATAAATAATACAGCGGAAGTCTTTAAATAGAATGAACTGAGTATCTATTGATAAATTAAATAAAATATCCCATTATTCAAATCCAATTATAAAATATAATATCATTACATCTCTTTAAAAGTCAACCGAAAATAACTAAAACAAATAAATAAAATCAATCACAGGTACACGCAGAAAGGGCACTTGCATGAAGCGTCATGCTCGTCCTCTCCTGCCTGTACACCCAGAGCAGCAACATCACCATACGCTAGAGCATTCATATAGTCATCCACCGTGTATCCTGCATCAACATCTAAAAACAATGTGTAAACAAAGGGTGAGCTCACAACTTAGCTCAGTAAGACAATCAGACAGTTTCACAATATTATGCTTGAGTAACAAACATTTTATGCTGTGGTCTGGTTTAAGTTTGCAATGTGCTATAGAAAGGTTTGGTGGCCCTCGCACTGCTATACACGAGTGTGTGGCACCTCATGGATCACACCACCATTGGCCCACATGCACCCATCATGGAATAGAGATAGAGCTAACATATCCTTGTACCTCCCCTGATGCTCTACCCATACCAGTACCTAAGCCCCTACTGGCCAGGGCTTGCAAACTGGGCTCGCAACTAACCAATCCTATATGTCATCAATGTAGGCTCTATCCCAGCACAGCCGTCTACGGCATAGAGATTGAGCTAAGGCATTCCCGTACCTCCCCTGATACCCTGTCCTCAACTGACCCACTAGGATAGAACAATACGCAGGTAGACCCTATCCCAACATAACTCCCTATGGCATAGAGATAGAGCTAAAGCATCGTGGACAAGCCAGCATCGACCTCGGAGACCACAGTGCCACATAACCATGGCCAGGCCAACATCAACATCGGAGACCACCGTACCACGACCTTCTCCTGATGCCCCATCTGTACCAAGCATGTTAAGATAGAATACTATAAAAATTGCCAGTGTGAGGAATGATCCCAAGCTCCATGCCCCACTCTACACACCAACGAAAACAATCACATGCCTAACAATCACATCCTATCATGCATGAACAATAATAATAACGAAAAGTAAAGGATGGCATGTGAATATGCACAAACATCACATCGCATATATTCATGCTATTAACAACGATTTACTGTCCATTAATTATTAGGGTTTAGGTCAGATTCCCTTACCTGGCGCTCGTTTGATAGCTTGCTCCACGTCGCAAGATTCAAACGTGCTATCACAAAGTCCTACATAATATTAGGGTTCAATTAGAATAGTTTCTTTAAGGCATACGTTGGTCGGAAAACCAACGAGGTTACAAAAATACACTCACAGAGCTGATCGGTGGCATGTACCGGTTGCAGCTCTATGGGGAAAACTGGCGACCGGTATGGTCAGCCGGTCCCCACAGACCTGCCCCCCGAAAGGTACCGGTGGCAACATACCGGTCACACAGGGTGCAACCGGTATAGTTGACCGGTATGTCTCCGAAATACCATAATTTGGGTTTTTCGACTGCCGTCGATCATTCTCCATGGATTTCCAAGGTTTCTCCTATCCATTCTAAATCTGAGCTTTGAGTTAGAGTTATCTCCAACTCATTCCACTCTAGTTTCGATGATAATCATCCTAGAACTTGAATCTAGGGTTTGACGGTAACTTAGGGTTTAATGGCCAATTAGGGTTTTAGATCAATACCTGCTTTGCATGGTATTGATCCAACCACACAACCATCCTAGATTCATAGAGTAAGAAGAATGATTATAACACTTAAAGTCGACTGGCGTAAAGTGAGCGTTGTTGAACGGCAATGGCGGCACCTCCTTCTTCTTCCTAGCTTCTTCTCCTTTCCAACCTCCTTCTCCTCTCTAGGGTTTGTGAGAGATAATGGAAAGGATTTGAGGAGGTTTAGAGGTGTTTATATAGGCTAGGATTAGGGTTTAGTAACCCTATTAGGATTAGGAATGTCCAGGTATTAGGGTTTAGGAATGTGGAACCTGCAGAGATCAAATTCTGGATCTCCGTAGTCAGCTGCGCAGGGTTGACCGGTCGGCCAGTACCAAGACCGGTACCATCGACCGGTCAACATAAAATAACACTTATTTGACCATTTTGATCTGATTTCGTACATGTTTGTCATCCGCTCGTCCCGTCTGGCTCGGTGATGATCAGAAAACCTGTTACGACATGAAATCAAGGTATAGACCGGGTTCACGGTGTGCGGGTCTTACAACTCCCCCACCCTTAAAAGAAATTTTGTCCCCAAAATTTGCATGTAGGTCTCACAACTCCCCCACCCTTAAAAGAAATTTTAGCCTCAAAATTTGAACGTACCTTGATCGTCGAAAAGGTTAGGGTACTCCTTCCTCATCGCGCTCTCCTCTTCCCAAGTAATTTCATCGACATTTTGGCTTCTCCAATGCACCTTCACATAATGGATATCCTTGGTTTGAAGTTGTTGTACCTTTCGGCTTGAGAGCATCACAGGCGTCACTTCAAATGTTAAGTCTTCAGTCAAGTCTGGGGGGTCTGCTATCAAGATGTGCGATGGATCCCTGACATACTTCTTTAATAACGAAACATGGAACACATTATGAACGCTTGACATAGATGGTGGTAGAGCCGATTGATATGCTACATTACCACATCTAGCCAATATCTCGTATGGACCCACATACCTGGGGCATAGCTTTCCCTTCTTACCAAACCGTTTCAGACCTCGCACCGGTCATATCTTCAAGAATACTTTGTCACCCACTGCAAACTCCAGATCTCGACATCGATTATCTGCATAGTGCTTCTGTCGAACTTGAGCAATCTTTACTCTCTCCTTGATTTGATCAATCACTCGACAAGTTTCTTCAACAAACTCCGGTCCTACAATTCTTCTTTCTCCCATCTCATTCCATAGAAGAGGTGTACGACACTTCTTCCCATAGAGTGCTTCATATGGAGCCATCTGGATTGTAGCCTGATAGCTGTTATTATAAGCAAACTCTATAAGCGATAGCTTCTCGTCCCAAGCTCCCTTGAAATCTAATGCACAAGCTCGGAGCATATCTTCTAAAATTTGAATGGTCCTTTCTGATTGCCCGTCCGTCTGAGGGTGGAAAGCTGTACTAAACTTCAACTTGGTTCCCATAGCTTTCTGTAATCCTTCCCAGAACTTTGATGTAAAACGGGGATCTCTGTCGGATACTATACTTTCTGGGACGCCATGGAGTCTGACTATATTATCTACATATAGCTTGGCCAGCTTGTCCATGGTATACTGAGGTCTGACCGCAATGAATCGAGCTGTCTTGGTGAGTCGATCGACTATTACCCAAACTGCATCCACTGACCTTGGTGTTAAAGGTTGGCCAGTGACGAAATCCATAGTAATGCAATCCCACTTCCATGCAGGTTTCGGTAATGGTTGCAGCAAACCTGTGGGTCTCTGCCTTTCTACTTTAACTTGTTGATAATTCAGACATTGGAAAACGAAATGAGCTATATCTGCTTTCATACCCCTCCACCAATATAGTCTTCTTAAATTATGGTACATTTTGGTACTTCCTGGATGTACCGAATATGGAGTGTAGTGAGCTTCAGTCATAACTCGATCTCTAATATTGCAGTCTTCACTCTCAGGTATACATAACCGTCTACGATACCTAAGTACCTTGTTTGAATCCAAGGTAAAGTCAGGATTTCTCATACCCTTCTCTAAGTCTTCTTGCACTGTCTTGAGATGCGGATCCCGTAGGATTGCTACCTTAACTTCATCAACTAGATCCGGTGAGATCTTCAAAGCTACGAACATCATGGTGAACTTACAAATTAAGCCTTGCTCGACTGGATCTTCTGCAGTCTCTATTATATACTCTTCATCGCCTTCAATTAAACTTGATGCTGCGGCACATAATGCAATATTTGTACTTGGTCCTGCCTCAAGTTTCGATGCCCACTTTCTGCTTAAGGCGTCAGCCACAACATTTGCTTTACCCGGATGATACTGGATGTCACAATCATAATATTTTAATAACTCCAGCCATCTCCTCTGTCTCATATTCAGATCCTTCTGAGTGAAAAGATAAGTTAAGCTCTTCTGATCTGACTTAATCTGAAACTTCTCACCGTACAAGTAGTTTCTCCAAGTCTTGATTGCATGTATAACCGCTGCTAACTCCAAATCATGGATAGGATAGTTCTTCTCATGCTCTTTTAATTGTCTTGAAGCATAAGCAATCACCTGTTCTCCTTGCATCAATACATACCTGATACCCAACCCTGAAGCATCCGTATATAAAGTAAACGGTACGCTTGGTTCTGGGATGGTCAAGATAGGTGCAGAGACTAGTCTTGACTTCAAAGTCTGAAAGCACTTCTCGCACTCATTTGTTCCGATGAATTTCTCTCCCTTCTTGGTCAATCTGGTGAGTGGAACAGCGATTCTGGAGTAATCCTCCACGAATCTCTTATAATAACCAGCCAACCCAAGGAAACTACGAATCTCCGCAACAGATTTTGGTGCTTCCCATCCTACTATAGCAGCTATCTTACTTGGATCAACCTTGATACCGTCTTCAGATACTACATGGCCCAAGAAAGCCACTTCCTTCAGCCAAAACTCGCACTTCTTGAACATAGCATAAAGCTTCTCATGTCTCAGCCGTTGTAGGGCTGCCCTCAAATGTGTTGTATGAGCCTCCTTGTCCTTTGAGTAGACCAATATGTCATCGATGAATATGATGACCGAAGTATCCAACATATCATGAAACATTCGGTTCATCAGTTCCATGAACGACACTGGGGCGTTGGTTAACCCGAATGACATAACTAGAAACTCATAATGCCCATACCTCGTCCTGAGAGCAGTCTTCGGAATATATCCAGCCTTGATCATCAGTTGGTGAACCCCGATCGGAGATCAATCTTCGAAAAAACCTTTGTACCCTGCAATTGATCGAACAGATCATCAATTCTAGGTAAAGGATACCGATTCTTGATCGTCAACTTGTTCAGTTCACGGTAGTCAATGCATAGTCTTACACTTCCGTCCTTCTTCTTGACAAATAATACAGGTGCTCCCCAAGGTGATATGCTAGGTCGTATGAAACCCTTATCTAACAATTCTTGTAACTGGGTCTTCAACTCCTTTAACTCGGTAGGAGCCATCCTGTATGGTGCTTTAGACACTGGCGCCGAACCTGGCATAAGGTCTATCACAAACTCTATAGCCCTGTCCGATGGTAGACCTGAAAGCTCCTCTAGAAATACATCTAGGAACTCTCAAACCACATCTATATCTTCCATCTTGTCTGACTCCGCCGTGATGTCGACTATAGATACTAGATACCCCACTCCCCCTTTCTCTAAGCATCTCTTAGCTTTTAGGGCGGAGAGGATCAGCTTCCGCTTCCTAGGTAACTTGGTACCAGTGAATCTATACTCCTTCCCCTTTTTGTCTGTAAGCATAAGCTTCCTTTCACCACATAATAGGATTGCTGAATGATGGCCTAGCCAATCCATTCCCAAGATGACATCAAAGTCTGCCAACTCGAGTAGTACCAAACTTGCTTCTAAGTCTTGGCCCTCAATACATACTGTACATGGTCCATAATATTCAGCCAAAGCCACCTCGACTCCCAGTGGAGAACGAACTATCAAGCTTGGGTTCAAGTGCTTGATCGGTAAATCCATTCGCTTCCCAAAGAAAATAGAAACAATGGAGTACGTGGCCCCAGAGTCAAAAAGTACTCTGGCAAGTATACCAGCTACATTTACAATTCCTGGAATTTTATTGACCCTTAGTTATACATGCTCACACACACAATGAAATAGTAAGCTATATAGTAAGGGATAGAGTAATACCAGTGACCACATCAGGTGATGCCGCTGCCTCTTCGGTAGTGACCGCAAATACTTTTCATTGCTGGGGAGGTTGTTTCCTTGGTAGAGTGCTGGTCCTTGCAATATGACCCACTTGCTGACAGTTGAAACATTTAATGTTCGGGTTGCGTCCAGCGAACTATGGCACAGGTGGTGCCGAATTGTTCCTTACAGGCACTGTGGCGGTCTGATCCCTGTATTGGCGGAAAGGTCTATTGTTACCGCCACCCGAACTCTCAATGGCGGGTCTCTTCACTCCCCTGTTCTGTGCAAAGAAGCCGTCCCTTTGACTGGATTCTATCACTCTCGCAACCTGTACAGCCTCATTATAAATTTTCTTGTCCAGACCCAATATATGCTCTCTGATGCCTCCACGCAGTCCCATGGTGAACCTATGTGTCTTGGTCTCTTCCTCTTGCATACTTGTCAGTGCGAAGAAAAATAACTCCTCGTACCTCTGCTGGTAAGCATCCACAGTCGACTGAGACTGCTGAAGATTAAGGAACTCCCTCTCCATCTGATCCCTGAAACTCTTCGGAAAATATTTATCGAAGAAGGCAACCTTGAACACTTCCCAATCCACTTGTGTATGCTTCGTCTCCAGATATGCCCGTGTAGAATTCCACCAAGCATTCGCATCTTCATTTAGCATATGTGTGGAAACAGGACCTTTTCATCCTCTGTACAAGTCATCAGTCGAAAATTCTTCTCCATTTCTACAACCCACTATGCTGGCCACAATGGTTTCCCGGTCTTACCTGTGAATGAAGAAGGCTTCAAATTTAGGAATCTATCCACCACCCGACTCAGATCGTGTTGTCCCTGTGTATTCATTCCGTACCATGGTGGTGGATACGGATAGGCTCCCTGATAAGCAGAAGACGATGGAAACTAGTGCGGTGGTGGTACATTCTGTGCTTGGCCCATCGGCCTTGGACTACCATGCATCGGCAGTGTAGTATTATTCCCTCTAGACCCAGGCATACCTTCGGTGGAAACATGACCCGGTGGCCTGAACATCTTCAACATCTCGCTCAGGAATGCTTTCTACTGAGCTTGCATTTGATAGACCAGATTTGTAACAATAGTCTCAGAATTCCTGTGAGGAGGCCCAGGCAAATTTATCGGTACCCTTGGAGCCTGCTCTTCCTCAGCTACCGGGCTTGGCTCTCGTACATAGCCTGGTTCTACTTGTTCTTCTTCCTCGAGGTGCCCTAGCCTGGTGACGCTTTCGGCCCCTACGACTGTTTCCGCCTACCATCTCAGACTGTTCTGTTTGGATTTTTTTCTTTCTTTCTTCTCTTCGGTGGCGATTCCTCTCTGGCTCCTGAGTTGCTACAGTCTGGCCGGTGATCTTAGAAGCCATTTTCTTACGCTCCAGAATTAGAACATCGCCTCCAGGTAAGTTTCTTCCCTCTCTATCAAACTCTTACATAGTTTTCATATCGTCTTTAGTTAGAATTTTAGGTTTTTCTTTGGTTGAGAGATTCTAACCTTAGGAACTCTTTTCCTTCGATTTAGAAAGGGTTTAGGGACCCCTAAGAGCAAAATCCCTCAACCAATTTGAGGTTCCACCGAACGGTTTCCACAAAAATCAAATTTTTACAATTTTTTAAACTAGGTTTTCAAATTTTTTGAAATTTCTTGATTTTTCTTAAATTCCTGAAATTTTCTTGTTGCAATTGCCTGTGTTTCATTTGTTTGAAGAGTGCGGGGTTACGTAAGTCCTCCTCCCCAAGTTTTTGGGTGAGTTCGAGGCTTTTTCCCAAATTAATGTCGTTATGCTATCGAAATTTCGATAATTTTTAACATTTTCTTTTTGTTTTTCTTTTTGTTTTATAGGTTAAATGCCTCCACGATGCGGTCTTGTCAAGCGTTCCTATGGCTTGGGCATGCACGCTCCTCATCCACTAGTTCCACAGCTCGATGAGCAGTGGTTCCGTTCTGAGGCGGCACAAGCCCGTTTCCCTTGGTTCGATAGCAAGAACATAGAGTCTGGGCGGCGGGTCAACTTGGAGCAGTTGCACAGGTTTGATGTGCAAGCGGCTTTCGACAGGCTTGGGTGGGTGCCTGTCATTACTTACACTAAGACCACTCGTCCCAACCTGGTTAAGCATTTCTACGCCAACCTGAAGCTCATGGGGATGTCAATGATCCCAATCAGGGTAGGGACTTATGCATCTCCAGCTACGTTAATGGCGTACATATCTCCTTTGACACTTATCAGTTGGCTGACCTACTAGGGGTACCCAATGATGGAGACCTAGTATACTGCCCTCCAAAGGTGAAGGGCTATCTGAGCGAGGATCTACGTCGAGAGATAGCGGAGCAGATACTAAATCCTGGGGCTCCTATGAAGGCTGCTAGTCTGAAGCCCCCGGCTCGAGTTTATAGCCGCATCATCCAGCACAACATTGTGCCCCAGAGCGGCCACTACAGTGAATTATCTCAGCTTACTCAGTACATCACTTACTGCGTCTACACAGGGGAGCGGGTCTCTCTCCCTTACCTCATCATCCGGACCATGCATCAGGCGACTCTGGCCGATCAGGCCAGTAACCTCCCATATGGTCGTCTCATCACTACCATGACCTCTGACATTGACTGGGATGCCATTCTGAGGATGCAGATGGATAATCTGCCTATTAGTCATGACGAGTTGGAGGCTCACCCTCTCCCACTCAGGAGGGTAGCAGTCACAGCAGTAGCAACAGCAGCAGCCAATGCTGCATATGCAGCAGAGGCTAAGAGTGATGATGACGATAATAGGGCAAAGGGTGTACCAGTACCAGCTCCACAGCCTATACTGCAGCACCACCATCTACATCTACAGCTGGACCCTCTCATCCCCCTCCAGATCCGGTGTTAAGCATGTTCATAGAGATCAAGGACACCCAGAGGGTCATCCTAGTGTCTCAGCGAGAGATGGGTCAGGAGTTGGGACGTCTGGCTCGTAGCCTATGGGTGACACAGGACCAGGTACACTAGCTTAGGGTCGCTTACGAGCGAGATTATGACATAGAGGACTCTATTCCTCCTAGGCCCCCTACCCCATGATTTTCCCTTTTATTTTCTCTCTCCTGACTGTTTATAATAGGGTAACTGTCCGGTTTGTGGACTGTACCCTGTAGTACTATTACATTTGATACTCTCTTTCTATTTAATGAAAGTTTTTATGATTTTCCTAACTAGTGCATGGGTATCATTAAATTCCATATTTAATATAGTATATTATGCTCTTTTTTAATCAGTCTCAGGTATCAACAATGCTTAGGGTGTGTTTGTATTGAAATATTTAAATTTTTCCTAACTTAGTTCATCGACTTAGTTAAGTGCAATATCGTCTATTGGACAGAGCCCGAGAGCTCTGATACCAAGTTGTCACACCCCAATTCTGAACCAACCAGAATGGTGCGAGTGAACCGCATTGAACCAACAGTTCACACCAGGATCTCGAATAGACCGTGTCCGCTCAAAAAAACCATTGCACAATCAAAATATAATAATACAGCGGAAGTCTTTAAATATAATGAACTGAGTATCTATTGATAAATTAAATAAAATATCCCATTATTCAAATCCAATCATAAAATATAATATCATTACATCTCTTTAAAAGTCAACCGAAAATAACTGAAACAAATAAATAAAATCAATCACAGGTACACGCAGAAAGGGCACTCGCATGAAGCGTCAAGCTCATCCTCTCCTGCCTGTACACCCAGAGCAGCAACATCACCATACGCCAGAGCGTGCATATAGTCATCCACCGTGTATCCTGCATCAACATCTAAAAACAATGTTTACACAAAGGGTGAGCTCACAACTTAGCTCAGTAAGACAATCAGACAGTTTCACAATATTATGCATGAGTAATAAACATTTTATGCTATGGTCTGGTTTAAGTTTGCAATGTGCTATAGAATGGTTTGGTGGCCCCCACACCGCTATACACGAGTGTGTGGAACCTCATGGATCACACCACCATTGGCCCACATGCACCCATCATGGAATAGAGATAGAGCTAAGATATCCTCGTACCTCCCCTGATGCTCTACCCATACCAGTACCTAAGCCCCTACTGGTCAGGGCTTGCAGACTGGGCTTGCAACTAACCAATCCTATATGACATCAATGTAGGCTCTATCTCAGCACAGGCGTCTACGGCATAGAGATAGAGCTAAGGCATCCCCGTACCTCCCCTGATACCCTATCCGTAACTAACCCACTAGGATAAAACAATACGCAGGTAGACCCTATCCCAACATAACTCCCTACGGCATAGAGATAGAGCTAAAGCATCGTGGACAAGCCAGCGTCGACCTCGGAGACCACAGTGCCACATAACCATGGCTAGGCCAACATCAACATCGGAGACCACCGTACCATGACCTTCTCCTGATGCCCACCCGTACCAAGCATGTTAAGATAGAATATTACAAAAATTGCCAGTGTGAGGAATGATCCCAGGCTCCATGCCCCACTCCACACACCAACGAAAACAACCACATGCCTAACAATCACATCCTATGATGCATGAACAATAATAATAACGGAAAGTAATGGATGGCATGTGAATATGCACAAACATCACATCGTATATATTCAAGCTATTAACAACGATTTACTGTCCATTAATTAGTAGGGTTTAGGTCAGATTCCCTTACCTGACGCTCGTTTGATAGCTTGCTCCATGTCGCAATATCCAAACGTGCTATCACAAAGTCCTACATAATATTAGGGTTTAATTAGAATAATTTCTTTAGGGCATACATTGGTCGGAAAACCAACGAGGTTACAAAAATACACTCACAGAGCTGACCGGTGGCATGTACCGGTCGTAGCTCTGTGGGGAAAATTGGCGACCGGTATGGTCAGCCGGTGCCCACACACCAGCCCCCCGGAAGGTACCGGTGGCAACATACCGGTCACACAGGGTGCAACCGGTATAGTCGACCGGTATGTCTCCGGAAGACTATACTTTGGGTTTTTCGTCTCCCGTCGATCATTCTCCCTAGATTTCCAAGGTTTCTCCTATCCATTCTAAATATGAGCTTTGAGTTAGAGTTATCTCCAACTCATTCCAGTCTAGTTTCGGTGATAATCATCCTAGAACTCGAATCTAGGGTTTGACGGCAACTTAGGGTTTAATGACCAATTAGGGTTTTAGATCAATACCTGCTTTGCATGGTATTGATCCAACCACACAACTATCCTAGAGTCATAGAGTAAGAAGAATGATTATAACACTTAAAGTCGACTGGCGTAAAGTGGGCGTTGTTGAACGGCAATGGCGGCACCTCCTTCTTCTTCCTAGCTTCTTCTCCTTTCCAACCTCATTCTCCTCTCTAGGGTTTGTGAGAGATAATGGAAAGGATTTGAGGAGGTTTAGAGGTGTTTATATAGGCTAGGATTAGGGTTTAGTAACCCTATTAGGATTAGGAAAGTCCAGGTATTAGGGTTTAGGAAAGTGAAACCCGTAGAGATCAAATTCTGGATCTCCGTAGTCAGTTGCGCAGGGCTGACCGGACGACCGGTACGAAGACCGGTACCATCGATCGGTCAACATAAAATAACACTTATTTGTCCATTTTTATCCGATTTCATACCTGTTTTTCATCCGCTCGTCCCGTCTAGCTCGGTGATGATCGAAAAACCTATTACGACTTGTAATCAAGGTTTAGACCGGGTTCACGGAGTGCGGGTCTTACAACTCCCCCACCCTTAAAAGAAATTTTGTCTCCAAAATTTGCATGTAGTGCTCACAACTCCCCCACCCTTAAAAGAAATTTTAGCCTCAAAATTTGAGCGTACCTTGATCGTCGAAAAGGTTAGGGTACTCCTTCCTCATCGCGCTCTCCTCTTCCCAAGTAATTTCATTGATATTTTGGCTTCTCCAATGCACCTTCAAATAATGGATATCCTTGGTTCGAAGTTGTTGTACCTTTCGGCTTGAGAGCATCACAGGCACCACTTCAAATGTTAAGTCTTCAGTCAAGTCTGGGGGATCTGCTGTCAAGATGTGCGATGGATCCCTGACATACTTCTTTAATAACGATACATGGAACACATTATGAACGCTTGACATAGATGGTGGTAGAGCCGATTGATATGCTACATTACCACGTCTAGCCAATATCTCGTATGGTCCCACATACCTGGGGCATAGCTTTCCCTTCTTACCAAACCGTTTCATACCTCGCACCGGTCATATCTTCAAGAATACTTTGTCACCCACTGCAAACTCCAGATCTCGACATCGATTATCTGCATAGTGCTTCTGTCGAACTTGAGCAATCTTTACTCTCTCCTTGATTTGATCAATCACTCGACAAGTTTCTTCAACAAACTTCGGTCCTACAATTCTTCTTTCTCCCATCTCATTCCATAGTAGAGGTGTACGACACTTCTTCCCATAGAGTGCTTCATATGGAGCCATCTGGATTGTAGCCTAATAGCTGTTATTATAAGCAAACTCGATAAGCGATAGCTTCTCGTCCCAAGCTCCCTTGAAATCTAATGCACAAGCTCGGAGCATATCTTCTAAAATTTGAATGGTCCTTTCTGACTGCCCGTCCGTCTGAGGGTGGAAAGCTGTACTAAACTTCAACTTGGTTCCCATAGCTTTCTGTAATCCTTCCCTGAACTTTGATGTAAAACGGGGATCTCTATCGGATACTATACTTTCTGGCATGCCATGGAGTCTGACTATATTATCTACATATAGCTTGGCCAGCTTGGCCATGGAATACTGTGGTCTGACCGCAATGAATCGAGCTGTCTTAGTGAGTCGATCGACTATTACCCAAACTGCATCCACTGACCTTAGTGTTAAAGGTAAGACAGTGACGAAATCCATAGTAATGCATTCCCACTTCCATGCAGGTTTTGGTAATGGTTGCAACAAACCTGCGGGTCTCTGCCTTTCTGCTTTAACTTGTTGACAATTCAGACATTGGAAAACGAAACGAGCTATATCTGCTTTCATACCCCTCCACCAATATAGTCTTCTTAAAGTCAGGATTGCTCATACCCTTCTCTAAGTCTTCTTGCACTGTCTTGGGATGTGGATCCCGTAGGATTGCTACCTTAACTTCATCAACTAGATCCGGTGAGATCTTCAAAGCTGCAAACATCATGGTGAACTTATGAATTAAGCCTTGCTCGACTGGATCTTCTGCAGTCTCTATTATATACTCTTCATCGCCTTCAATTGAACTTGATGCTGCGGCACATAATGCAGGATTTGTACTTGGTCCTGCCTCAGGTTTCGATGCCCACATTCTGTTTAAGGTGTCAGCCACAACATTTGCTTTACCCGGTGTGAGGACAAAGATGGAAATCTTTAGAAGTCGCCACCTAGATTTAGATCTAGGACCTTGGAAATGTGAAATCTCACCCTCAGGTAAGACTTCGATTGACTCATGACCCTTAGATTGGAATTCTGGTCCATCAGAGATTGGGTAAGCGTCAGGTTACGGTTATGGGAAGGGGATAGGCACCCAAACCGCCCGATCGAAATCGATCTCCTATACCTTTCCTATGCTTGACTTTATTTGTTAAGCCAAACCAAACCAAGTGGTTTGATATCATTGAACCGAATCTGTATCCATCAGATTGCCTACGTATTACGGATTTATTCTGAAAATCAGGTTCACCATCGTAGTTCAGGTGTGATTAAAGTTTATGGATGTGATTTATGCTTGTGCATGATTAAGTTCTTTGTTCAAGTTGAAATTTATGCTTAAATGGTTGAGAAATCCTATGGGTTAGGATCTGGATAGTCCATGTGGACTGATAGATAGTCCTAGTAGATCTAAGAATAACCCTATTTGGGTTGAAATATGGATATCCCATTCTGGGTTGGAATGTGGATAACCCTATGTGGGTCAAAATGTGGATAAATATCCTAGTGGATCTATGGATAGTCCGAGTGGACTAAAATGTGGATCCGAATTTGGGATTCTCCCAAATGGCTTACGTATCCTAGGGTTTGACCTAGGAATCAGAATCTACATAGTTCAGACTGGATAACCCTATTTGGGTCAAAATGTGGGTAAGTATCCTAGTGGATCTATGGATAGTCCGAGTGGACTAAAGTTTGGATAACCCCTTTTTGGGTTAAAATATGGGTAAATATCCTAGTGGATCTATGGATAGTCCGAGTGGACTAAATGTGTGGATCCGAATTTGGGTTTCTCCCAAATAGCCTACGTATCCTAAGTTTGACCTAGGAATCAGAATCCGCGTAGTTCGGGATTTGGTTGAAATGGAAGGATATTCTTATCACACCCCAATTCTGCACTAACCAGAATGGTGAGATGAACCATCAATAAACCAACGGTTCAACCAGGATCTCAAAATAGGCTATCCCACATATGATAAACCAAAATACATTCCACATTAATCAGAGGTAATAAAGTAAGTAACGGAAGTCTTACAGATAATGAACTGAGGTCTAATCATGATAAATAACTAATATTCCAATTATTTCCATGTAACCAAAACATAATTTAATACATATTACAATATCCAAATACGAAATCTAAACACTAAACATATCCACAGCTGAAACACTTGCTTAACGAACCATGTTCGTGCTCCACAGCTTGCTCATCATAGCCGCCACATGTTCATATGTTGGCGTGTCGACATAATCTTCAATCATAGTACCTGCAACATCAGAAACTAAAAAGAATTGCGCGCGCGAGGGTCAGCTCTCCAACTTGAGATCAGTGAGAAAACAAAACAATGCAACAATACATATGCATGCAATCAATTCATATCTTTGGTCTAGTTTAAAGTTTGCAATGTGCTATAGAAAGGATAGGTGGCCACCGCACCTCTATACACGAGTGTGTGGAAACGCCCAATGAAAACGGCACTGTCGCCCCACATGCACCCACCATGGACAATATACACCCCATGAAAACGGCATGGCTGTACCGATTGCCCATACCAACACGTAAGCCCCTGTTGGCGAGGGCTTGCAAACTGGGCTCGCAACTAACCAACCCTAATGTCAAACAATGTATCCAAGGCCTCACCCCAGCATCCCTCAATACATCCATAGAGATAGAGCTAGGGTCTGGTGACCAGGCTGAACCACAATGCCACGTCCCCCCCCTGATACCCTACGACATATTAGTTCCGCTAAGGTAATGGCGATACGACGATGTTAGTGGACAAGACTTGAGTAGAGATAGAGCTAGAGTCTGGTGACCAGGCTGAACCACAATGCCACGTCCTCCCCCTGATACTCCCCTCGCATCAAGCACACTAACACTTGCTTAGTGGACATGACTTGAATAGACCATGGCACAATATACACCCCATGAAGAACGGTCATGGTTGTACCGGTTGATACCATCCCTACCCGCACCATATACACTAGCCAAACACAAACATTCACATGCCTATTCCTATCATCATCATCATCATCATGTTATAAACAGTAAATTTAAATATGCATGAACAGTAATAATATAAATATTGGATGACATGTTGAATGCACATTACAAGCATACACGCATAAAATCATTCATGGCATCGGACTCAAGAAATAAAAACAATTTATTATTAACCAATTAGTTTAGGTTTTGTTCCCTCACCTTAGCTTGTTAATAGATCCTCTTCCAAGCTTTAGAATCACCTTTATAACGTTATTATATTGCTAGAAGACCTAACAAAGCCGATAAAATTTAATTAGAATTTATTCAGAATTTAAAAACCATTCTGTTAACCGAGGGTCGGAGGTAGGGTCGGATCTGCCATCGACCCTAGGTGCGACCCTCCCCCTAATCTGAACTTCCCGAACACTGAGGGTCGATGCTAGGGTCGGATCTGCCATCGACCCTAGGTGCGACCCTCCATGGTTTGAGTCAAAATTTTTAGATTTCGTTCTCTCTTTCATAGTTAGGTCCTATGGCTTATTTCCACAATCCATTCTATACATGTTCTATGATTTATAACTATAATTTATTCACCTACATGATTTTAATGATCTCCTCCATGGTTTTCCATGAAAACCTAACCATGGATGGATGATTTGGGTTTCTTCTAAGTCATATCCTCTCCATAAACCATTCTAAAGTCTTAAAGAAATCATGGGGAATGTATTCATACCTTAGGTTTGCTGAGATTCAGAGTTTCCTCTGAATTTCCTCTCCTTCCTTAGCCTTTTCTTCAAGTTTTCCTTCTCTTCTTCTTTTCCTTCTCTTCTCTTTCTCTCAATCCAATTAGGGTTGTAAAAGGAGTGAAAGAGGCTTAGGGACGTCCTCTTTATAGGGCAAAACCTCCCAAAATAAGTCCCATTAAGATTAGGAAAGGTTCCAATTGAAATTAGGAAGGTTTCTCAATTTTCGGTTCGTGCTGTTTTTCCTGAATGCCGAGGGTCGATGGTGAGGGTCGATGGGAGGGTCGGACAACTCATAGACCCTGTGACCCATGGTTGAGGGTCGATGGTGAGGGTCGATGGGAGGGTCGGACAACTCATAGACCCTACGACCCATGGTTGAGGGTCGATGGTGAGGGTCGATGGGAGGGTCGGACCCCCTGTTAAAAACCCGTGACCCTACCCTCATTTTGACTGTTTTTGGGTAAATTTTCATATTGGGTCTTGGGTTTCTTCACACACTTGGTCCACTTGGCTCGACCATGATATGTAGACGGGTCCCGACACGAAATGTAAGGTTAGGCCGGGTTCGTGGCGTGCGGGTCTTACAACTCCACCACCCTTAAAAGAAATTTCGTCCTCGAAATTTGAAAGTACGGATCTTACAACTCCCCCATCCTTAAATGAATTTTGTCCTCAAAATTTGAACGAATATTACAACTCCCCCATCCTTAAAATAAATTTTGTCCTCAAAATTTTTAATTTACTTCGAAGTCAATAGGTGGGAATTCTATTTCCGCATTGCATCTACTTCCTCATATGCACTCTTCTCCACGTCTTGTCTTTGCCAGGTTACCTTCATATAATAATTATCTTGGCTTTGGAAATATTGTACCTTTCCACTAGTGAACTAGGGTGGTACCACCTCAATAGTTAAACATTCTATCTAATCTAGTGATTCCGTGGTCAATACCTTTAATATGGATCTTTAATGTACTTCTTCAATAGAGACACACGAAATACATCATGTACACTAGACATGGACAGCGGTAACGCTAATTGATATGCAACTTTTCTACGTCCCTCCCAAGTTTATAAGATCCGACACATATATAAATTATGACTTTCCCTTCTTGTCTAATCGTTTCAAACTACGCATAAATGATATCTTCAAGAACACTTTGTCACTTATGGCGAACTCAAGGCCTTGGTGTCTCTCTGACAACTTGAGCTGTCTTAGCCCTTTTTCTTTGATCTTGTCTACCACTCGATAGTTTTCTTCATTAGACTTAGGTTTCTAAAATTCTTCATTCACCAACTTTATTCCAAAATAAAGGAATTTGACATTTCTATCATACCATGCTTGATAGGTGGCATTTACATGGTAGCTTAATAGCAACTTCAATTCACGGTAACTTCTCAACTCAAGTTCCTTGAAATCAATTTCATAAACTCGGGGCATATCTCTTAGGATTTGTATAGTCTGCCCCGATTGTCCGTCGGTTTAAGGTAAAATGCGGTACTAAACTTCAACTTTGTTCCCATTATCTTCTGTAGATCCTCCCAAAACTTCAAAATAAAGCATAAGCCTTTGCCCGACACTAAGCTCTCATGCATACCATTCAATCTGGCAATATTATCCATATTTAGCTTGGTTAGCCGCTCCAAAGCATACCGAGGTCGTATAGCAATGGAATGAGCTATCTTCATAAGGCGATCAATAATTACCCCAAACTGCGTCAACCGATTAGTAGTCAGTGGAAAATCAATGACATAGTTAATTGTAATGCAATTCCACTTTCAAACTGGTTCCAATATTTTTTTTTTGTATGCCACGCTGGTCTTTGTCTTGTAGCTTTTACTTGCTGATAATTCAGACACTGGAACACGCACTAACCCACATTTGTTATCTCTTCAGGTCATGATACATATTGGTACTCCAGGATGTCCTGAATATGAAGTACAATGGGCTCTTATCATTATCCTCTTCATGATATCCGAGTCTTTATCTTCAGGTATTCAGAATCTAACTTTGTATCTGAGTACCGTCTCCGCATCCAAAATAAGTCAGGTTTGGTTTTCCTTTCTCAAAATCTCCTTGCATTGTTCTTATATACATATCTAACAAAATTGCTACTTCTACTTCATCCATCAATTCAGAGATGATCTTTAATGGCATAAACACAACCGAACTATTGTTTCATAATTCATCCATAAGTTCTCGCTCGATTGGATCATCACTAGCTTCTATTATATGTTACTCTTTTCCAAATCTGAATCTATTGCTGTAGAACATAAGGCAACATTTATACTCGGTCCTTCTTCAGACCTCATAATCCCTTTTTTCTTAAGGCTTAGCTACTACATTAGCCTTGCTTGACACTGAATATCACAGTCTTAATCCTTCAAGTATTCCTAACCATCTCCTTATCCTCAAGTTCAACTCTTTCTAATGGAGAGATAAATAGGACTCTTAACCTAAAATTATTCTCCGTTTAGATAATGTCTCTAAGTCTTGATTGCATAATTCATCACCGGTAACTCCAAGTCATGAGTAGGGTAACGCTTCTCATGCTCCATTAGTTTTCTTGAAACGTATGCAATCGCTTATTTACCTTGCATCAAACCGCATCCTTGATCCAATCCGAAAGCTCCGATGGATAGGGTAAAAGGTTCCCTTGGTACCGAAATGATCAAGATGGGAGTTGATATCAACCTTACCTTAGAATCTGGAAACATTCTTCACACTTGTAGGTTCAAATAAATTCCTCTCCCTTCCTGGTTAGCTTGGTAAGAGGTTTTATGATCTTAGGGTGGTCCTCCAAGCATCGTCTGTAATAATCAGCTAAAACCAAGAAACTTCTTATCTTCGCAATATTCCAAACAATTGCTTCTATCTGAATAGGGTCCACTTTATTCCCTTTATATGTTGCTACGTGATCTAAGAAGATCATTTTGTTTTATCATGTCTCATGTTTCTTGGACTTGACATGAAGCTTTTCACTTCTCAGCTATTGTGAAGCTGTTCTAAGATCCGTTGTATGAGTTGCTTTATTCTTGGAATAAACCAAATATCATCTATGAAAACTATGACCGACGTGACCAATATGTTATGAAACACCCAGTTCATCAGCTCCATAAAAGATGTAAGGGCATTGGTTAATCCAAACATCATAATCGAGAACTAGATGTGTGGATCCGAATTTGGGTTTCTCCCAAATAGCCTAGGTATCCTAGGGTTTGCCCTAGGAATCCGAATCCACGTAGTTCGGGACGGATTGAAATGGTTGAGAACCTATTCTAGGTTTAGGGTTTGCCGAGGGGAAAAATCGTCCTAAATCACCCTTTTTATCCTGAATTCTAATTTTAAAAAGTTTGGCAAGGCATTCTCTTTCTTTATTAAGATTTTATCATTCCCATTATGCCCTTCCCAAGAATGTGGGTGCCTAAATGCACGTCCCCACACCTACATTGTCTTCTAGAAGTGTGCATATATGACAGTTTAACTAGGGTGTTGCATAAAATAAGTTATTGCCAAAAAATAGAATATTCTATCTAAATATGGCACATAAAACATTTATGACAAGAAATTCACATACAGTAAGATTGTTTAAAATCTTTCAAATATGGCATGTATTGCAAATAAGGCAAGAGCCAACATGGCATGATCTAGTATGCTATTTTCTACCCTAATTGTTATTGTCTTTTCATTTTAGGGTTTTCTACCCTAATTGTTATTTTCTTTCTATTTTTTAGGGTTTTCTACCCTAATTGTTACATTCTTTCCATTTTAGGGTTTTCTACCCTAATCATTATTTTATTTCTATTTTTTAGGGTAGAAAACCCTAATTGTTACTTTCTTTCCATTTTAGGGTTTTCTACCCTAATTATTATTTTATTTCCATTTTTTAGGGTTTTCTACCCTAACTGTTACTTTCTTTCCATTTTAGGGTTTTCTACCCTAATTATTATTTTCTTTCCATCTTAGGGTATTCTACCCTAATTATTATTTTCTTTCCATCTTAGGGTTTTCTACCCTAAATGTTACTTTCTTTCCATTTCAGGGTTTTCTACCCTAATTATTACAAAAAGCATTTAATATAGCATGTGAGTATGATCATTCCAATCATGGCAGTAATCATCCAATTATGGCAATGTGACCATTCCAATTATGGCAGTGTGACCATTCCAATTATAATAGTGTATGCATACGAGCATCCGAACATATCATGTGAACAAATATAGCATCAAATATGGCATGTGAGAAACAACCAAAGCATATGAGAATCAATCAAAACATGATGGAACACGCAGCAAGATGACAGCTTTGTCAGGCTGGACCAAAATGGCCACATAGAGCACTGTACTTAATCAAAAAATTCTTATAAGATATCCTCGGAAAGAGGACTCAAAGGCCAACATTTTGTCTCAAGGAAGCTAATCCTAAAAAAGACCATAGGTAGGTCGAAAACATTCCCCAAGTAAAGGAAAATACATTGGTCAGATCTGTTCTAGATTCTGGCCAGTGGTACTATAAAATCAATATAAAATCATAAAGCTCATGAAAATACAATCCAAATACATGGTCAGAAAGAGGACTCAAAGGCCAACATTTTGTCTCAAGAAAGCTAATCCTGAAAGAGACCATAGGCAGGTCGAAAACATTCCCCAAATACAAGCAAATACACTGATCAGGTCTGTTCCAGATTCTGGCCAGTGGTACTATAAAATTAATATAAAATCATATAGGTCATGAAAATAAAATCTGAATACATGGTCAGAAAGAAGACTCAGAGGCCAACATTTTGTCTCAAGGAACCTAATGCAAACAGAGGCATCTTCCTAATGCTAGACACCAATCTCAGACATGCATTTGCAGTACGCTTTGACTTTGAAAAAATAAACTGACAAAAGCGATGGGTGATTCTTACCTCAGGCTTCTTGTCTCTCCTTCTCTCCTTTGCATCTTCTCATCATCCTCTTTTCTGCCTCTCTGATCCTCCCTCCTTTTCCTCTAGATCTTCCCTTCTTAACACCTCTTTCTCTCTCTTTCTCTCTCTCTCCTTCTCTCTTTCTCTATTTTCTTCTTCTTCTCTTTTCTTTCGATTTTTTTTCTTTTCTCTCTCTCACTCACGTTTTTCTCTCCCTCACCCACGTTTTCCTCTCTCTATGGTTTGAAAAAAACCCCTCCTCTCTCTTCTCTTGCCTCTTTATAATTTTTCTCCTTTTCTAGAAGATCCTTCTTTCCTTTCTTCTTTTTTCTAGAAAAATATTTTTTCTTCCTTTTTCTTCTTTCCTTTCTTCTTTTCCTTCCTTTTTCTCTTCTCCTTCTCCATTCCACACGTTCTCTATCTCTCCCTCTTCTAGAAAATCCTCTCCTCCTCTTTCCTTCTCTCTTTTCTTTCCTTTTTCTCAAAACCGAGATCTTTTCTTCTTTTTTTCTCTCTCCACCTTGGACGTCTCTTCCCTTCCCATCTTTGGATTCTTTTTCTTTTCTTTTGGATTATATGCCCTAACAAAAAATCTTTTGAATCTTTTGAATTCTCCCTAAATATCCCTCTCTCTCACGTTTCCTCTCTCTTTGGATTCTTTGTTTTCTATATATAAAACATATATATATATATATATAATATCAATATATTGATATATATAATATAATATACATATAAGATATATGTATATATTATATGATATATTACAATATATTATACATTATATAATAATATATAAAAGAAATACATGCATATAAGCCACCATGAATAGGTCCGAATTGACTGGGTTGGGCCAAAACTACCTTGGGTTGTGCTGAGTTGACTGGATTGATTGAAATTAACTGGGTTTTCACTCTCTGTCATTTCATGGGCCATTTTCGCAGTCATCCCGCATGAAATTTTCCGATAGCCTCTATTCCAAATTTTTTTTGAGTTCATTTTGTAGAACATTAAAAATGAGGAATATAGAAACTTGAATCACCTCATTTGGAAGTAAAATGGTTAACTTATGAATTTTTGAAGTTTAAGCGGACCAATTATCGATAATTTGGCTGACCATTTTGCATGGGACCCTCCGGAGACTTTTACCCGAGATTTTCCACGTCCACTTCGCAGGACATCACAAATGAAGAATAATGGTCTTGGAATCATCTGAATCCGACCTAGAACGGAAAAGATATGAAGCTTTGAAGTTCTAACGATAATTTTGCATGCAAGCTTGCATGTGACCCACTGGTGACTTCTACCTGGGATTTTTTACGTCCACTTTGTAGAACATCATGAATGAAGAATAATGGTCTTGGAATCATCTGAATCCGATGTCGGATGATCAAGATATGATGATTTGAAATCCAAACAATCCGACTTAGGATAATTTGCATGAAGGCCCCTGGGATTATTATTTATAATAATTTCAGAAACTTCCCTTATATGTATCATCCGACTAAAATGTTCATATCTTCCTCATTTGATATCAGAATTGAGAAATTCTGGTCTCGTTTCGAAGATAATTCTATGACCTATGCATTCCTGCAGATGATAGCCCATGACCCTGCTGTGGGATTCAGTGAAAAATCATAAATCTTTGGATTAAAGGCCTGAAACCTGCCATATTGGTTCACTTACACAGAGGGTGGCAAAAATGGGGTGCTTACAGATGCCCCTCTTTAGCCGAGCTTGTTATCAGTTGAAGGCTAAAGATAAAAGAACCACATTTTTGGGGTATGAGTGATATTGTTTATTGGGCTGCACTTAGGGTAATTCTTCCTAAACTGCCTACGTATTCTAAGGTTGTCCAAGAAATCAAGCCCAGAACGTAGTTCAACTGGCAAGAAGGTTTGCTCTTCTTGGAAAATTGATGATTGTTCCTCTTGTAAGAAGCTAGGCTATGAATACAAGGCTCATTTATAGGCTGGGAACCTATTCTTGCTGAGGTGGAACTCATGATGCAAGGTACGTGCGGGCTTGGACCCGGCTTGATCCATTTGTAGGCTGATAAACCTCTTCTTGTACGAAGCTAGGCTATGAATACAAGGCTCATTTGTAGGCTGGGAACCTCTTCTTGCTGAGGTGGAACTCAATGCAAGGCATGTGTGGGCTTGGACCTGGCTTGATCCATTTGTAGGCTGATAAACCTCTTCTTGTATGGAGCTAGGCTGTGAATACAAGGCTGATTGCATGAGCTTGGGCTCGGATTTGATTTGTTTGGATGGAAGACTTGATGTCTTCTATGAGGCTCTTTTGATTGAGATTCTGAGATTGTTTTTTCTGAATAAGCTAGGGCTCTGCATTTGATTCACTTATAGACTGAGATTGATTTGAACTTTAAATGAGTTAGGGATCTGCATTTGATTCCCATATAGGCTGAGATTGACTTGATCTTTGAATGAGCTAGGGCTCTACATTTGATTCACTAATAGGCTGAGATTGATTTGAACGAACTTTGGATAAGCTAGGGCTCTGCATTTGATTCCCATATAGGCTGAGGTTGACTTGATCTTTGAATGAGCTAGGGCTCTACATTTGATTCACTAATAGACTGAGATTGATTTGAACTTTGGATGAGCTAGGGCTCTGCATTTGATTCCCTTGTGGGCTGAGATTGATTTGAACTTTGGATGAGCTAGGGCTCTGCATTTGATTCTGAAATGAGTAAGAACTCAGAAGGTCACTTTTAGGGTGATACTGAATGACTCATCTTGGCAATTCCTACTAGCTTTGGACCTTCGGGATTGAAAATAGGAATATCCTTCTTGGAAGCTCTATGGCTATGAACCTTTAGGATGCTTGAAAGTGACCCATACAGGAAGGCTTTGTTGACTTTGAACCGTTAGGGTTGGAATCTGACCCATCTTGGAAGTCTATTGACTTTGAACCTATAGAGTGCTAGACATATTTGAAATGATGGTGAATTCCTTGGCAGTTTTCCAAGTTTTTTGCTCCTGCTTTATTGGTGAAGGCACAAAACATGACATCGATGGAAATGGTGTCATGGACTTCGCTGGCATGATACCTAGATTTGAAAATTTTCATTTATGATCTGGTACTGAAAGTTTGACTCAATTTCAGCATGGTAGGGATGACTTGGTTACTCCCTTTGAAGGGTTCCATGTAATTTGAAGGTGATGATTTTCTTCAGCCAACATTGGTGTTTTTGGATTTTGGATTGAAAGAAACTCTAGCGAGGATTTTGGACAAGAATGAGGGGAGCTTGACAGTCTCTAACCAAAGTGATTTTATTGATTGACCTTGGTGTTAGACTGTCGAAGGACATCAGATCAACTAAGTTCTTTGATTGTGCACTATGGTAGACCAAATTGGTAGAACAGCCAAGTGGCGATGAAATGTGACATGGGTTTGGCCCTTGATCTAGGCTCATGAAAAGCTCAGGGCTTTGCAATATTGTTGTGCCAATTTTGAAAGATTAATGAATCATGGCCCCAAAGTAGGCACGAGGAGCAAAGGATTCGAAGTGTTCCTTTAGAAAATTTGGTGACCAAATCCTAACAGGTGAGTGACCACATTGGATTTTCTTCACCAACAGGATTAGGAGAACTGAGAAATTGGTAAAAACCAACTTGGACGGACCTACTTCTATTGACTAGGAAAGTCAGTGACTTCAGACTAGACAATGGATCCTAGATTTAATGCTCAGGATCAAGTTCAATTCCTCTACATAGGGTATATCTATGCCCCAGTGTCTGCATGTTGTGACAGACCACTACTGTAGTATGCTAGGGCAAGATAGAAGGAAACAGGCAATCTAACAGAGTTAGAACTAGGTTGAATCTGGATTGCATCCAGAATTGACCATGCTTCCAAGGTCAAGGGAAGATAGACCGATTGATTGCAGGAAGTGACTTCTTTGATAAGCCCTTCTTGAATCCTGAAAAATGAGGGAGCTGATGATTTGATGAATTTGGCTACATCCCTAACCAGGCCATGAGAATTTGCTCTCTCCCTAACATGACCAATAGGATTTGAAGATAGAATTATGTTGAAAGGCAATGCTATGGAGCCCAATAGATGATGGTTTGTTCAACTCCTCCGAGTATGATTCACTGGAGAGCAAGACGGCTTCCTTTCCTTATGGAGGGTAGACTGGTATGACACTTGTCTACATGAACCACTGAATTTTTCTATGAAGGGCCAATGAGGGCAATGCTTTAGGGTTGCATCAGGTCACCTATCCCCACTGAGGTATTATGGGTTGCCCATTGAGGTTTCTCGGGTTGCCTTTCCCTGCTGAGGTTTCTTTTCTTCCCTTTATTATTTTTTTCATTTTCTTCTTTTTGCAAACCCCTTCTTGGGTTGAATAAGGAGTCCTGATATGATGAGGATATTGCCAAAATTATGGTCCTATCCAATGGTCTAAAACCCTTAGGGAAAATCTGAACGGCATGAATTTCATGAAAAATGGGTAGCCTTGCCCCACTGTTTAAGTTGACACCTACACGTATTGATAGGCGGACAGCTATTTGAATCATCACTAAAAGCAATCTTAGGGAAATGCAGTCCCACACCAAAATTAAATGGTGCCAAATTATGTTTTCCTTTCTTGAAGATGTTCAGATGGAACACGTGTCCCAACAAGCTATATCGAGATTTCGAATCAGTCACGATCATATCTGGGCCTGAAACCTTTAGGTTTGTTGACAAGTATTGATGTTGAAGGTCCAAGAGGACTGATGTGAAATTGCCCACATGGGTCTACCATTGGAAGAGTGTTTGGTTGTTTATGTAGAATGAGTTTATCTTACCGAGAAGATCCCATTTTATTGACTTGAGAAATGAAGGGCTTATAGGAACCTTGGGAAGCCGTCGGATGTAATGAACGACAGATGATAGTTCTAGCTAGATTCATGAATTTGTACATAAAATGATGACATGATCACGAGATACAATGCCATAAAAAATGATAATCAAAAGAAGGGCTTGTGATAGAGACTCCTTGGAAGGCCGTCGGATTGATGGACGGGAGAGAGAGTCTAATGCCGCTGAGAAATCTTTCTCTGATGATGAAGAAGTGATGAGATCATCTCTTGTAAAGGTGGGATGTAATTGGCCAAAATCAAAAGTCCGGTCCAACATGCTGTGAATCTTGAAGAACGATCGAACTTGCTATCAGGCTTTGATTGAAATTACCAATCTTCTTGAAGTGAGAGGGACAATTGGCCTACTGTCGAGCTCCAATGCCATTCAACATCTTGCTATTTTCTTTTTTTTTCTTTTTTCTTTTTCTTTTTTCTTTTTTTTTTTTTGGATATGAAGGCCACATAATGCAGTGCTTCGCTTAATCGCGAAATTGAATCCTGACTTTCAATATTGGATTTGAATCTTCTTCTTCCAAACATTTCCAATCCGATAGAACGTCTTTGCCCCAACTAGCACTCTGATCTTGTGAAACTTTATGAGCATTTTTGGTTTGCTCATATAGTATCTCGATTTTATCTTAATGGTGAATCCGTATGCTATCCTCCGGAAGTTAATCATCACCTTCTATCCGATGTGACCGCCTTCCCATTATTGATGTAGATAAAACATAGGCTTGAATTTTCTTTTTTTTTTTTTTTTTTTTTGGGTATCCCAATGACCTCATTCTTTGATTTTGAGATTGATCATTCATCATGTATCTCTTGCTTGCAGATGATGTACTTTGTAAGAACTTTGGTATTTCCATCTTCTTGGTGGCACATCTATCCTCCACTCATTTGTATAGATTGGCTGACCTGTTGATATGATCTGTTATTATGTAATGCTTTCCTTGGAATCTTTTCACAGATAGAACAAATGGTAGCTTCTCCAATACATGTTTCTTGAGACTACTCTTGTGTCTCCCGATTGATCATTTAAAGCTTTTCCAGACGGGTTGGACCTTTCTTTCTCAAGAGGCCGGGTGGCATAGAAGTTCAGGAGATGGCTCATCATTTCAATCATCTACGAGTCGAATTGATGCGCACGTAGAATAGGAGGATGTATGAAACTAGGAGGAAATGTATGGAAGAGACAAGGCACAGAGTTTGAAATCCCAAACGGGGTGATTTTCTTTTACTTGCACGGCAGATTGGACTAGACTTGTCAACAAGCATATTGATCGTGGACCCATACATGGATGACCTATCAAATACCGATAAAAGAAAGTTGAAACAACTAGTTCGTCCAAGCGGCTCCAGTTGGGCATAACGCCTTCGACGACCACCTTCAGTCGTTGCAGGAATAAGTCTTCCTACAGATCTCTAATAGCAGGACTCATCATGCCCCTTAATCAATAGGTGCAAGATACCTACCTTTTCCATCTTTTTTTTCAGTTTGGGATCCATTCAAAACTAGACTATTGCTTTTTAAGCTCAAGGTTACTCTGGTTCATGCCTTAGTTTGGGGTTTGATGGATTCATC
The DNA here is from genome assembly GCA_028583415.1 of Protea cynaroides. Classification (NCBI taxonomy): domain Eukaryota; kingdom Viridiplantae; phylum Streptophyta; class Magnoliopsida; order Proteales; family Proteaceae; genus Protea; species Protea cynaroides. The sequence goes on along the minus strand of CM053267.1, from coordinate 8,082,718 downwards.
AATGGACCACTTCTAGTTGAGTTCAAAATCATTCTAGCTTATGCCCCAGCTTATGGAGCAAGGGGTATCGCCATTGCACTACACCATTTTGAATCCAAGATTGGACTAATTTATACCTTGGCTTGGGGGGTTTAATGGATTTCTTTGTTAGACTACTCTCAATTTGGGTCTAAGGTCAATTTGGTCCATGCCCCAGTTTAGGGCATAATGGATTTCCTCATTAGACCGCATTCAATTTGGGTCCAAAATCAATCTGGTTTATGACCAGCTTAGGGCTCATGACTTTCCTCATTGAACCATACCCAATTCAGGCCCAAGGTCAATCCGGTTCATGCCCCAGTTTGGGGGTCATTGGCTTTCCTCATCAGATCGCACTAAATTTGGGTCTAAGTTCAATCTGGTTCATGCCCCAGTTTATGGGTTAAGGGTTTCATCATTGGACCATTCTGGTTCTTATCCTTGCTTGAGGCACATTGGATCTCATCTTTGGTCTACCCTACTGCTTGGGAAAATTCCATTCCTCTCTTTGAATAATAAGAAATATGAGGGCAACTCTTTGGATTCTAGTATTTCCCTGGCCAATGGGATAGCACTATCATAGCTGAAGGTTCATGATTTCCTGATGACTCCAGAATCTGGAATTGATCTTTATTGACAAGCAATGGGAAATCCTCCTCGTTCGCCATTCTTGATGAGTGATCCTAACTTGTAGCACTGGGCTATGATAGACATGGATCGGGCTCTAATTGATAGAGCTAGAGATTGATTTTGAATCAGTCTTCGATTGATCGAGATAAGATTGACTTTGAATTGGTCTCTGATTGATAGAGACAGAGTTGACTTTGAATTGATCTCTGATTGATAGAGATCAAGATTGATTTTGAATTGGTCTCTGATTGATAGAGATCAAGATTGATTTTGAATTGGTCTCTGATTGATAGAGATTAAGATTGATTTTCAATTGGTCTCTGATTGATAGAGATCAAGATTGATTTTGAATTGGTCTCTGATTGATAGAGATCAAGATTGATTTGGAATTGGTCTCTGATTAATAAAGATCAAGATTGATTTTGAATTGGTCTCTGATTGATAGAGATCAAGATTGATTTTGAATTGGTCTCTGATTGATAGAGATCAAGATTGATTTTGAATTGGTCTCTGATTAATAGAGATCAAGATTGATTTTGAATTGGTCTCTGATTGATAGAGATCAAGATTGATTTTGTGGACTGGGCTCTAGTTGCTAGAGGCAAGGATTGCTTGACTTGGGCTCCGATTGATAGAGGCCAAGGATGACAATCATGGATTGAACTCTAATTGCTAGAGATGTTGGATTGACTGAAATTCTCTTTGATTCCTTTATGAAGTGGAACATGGACCAAAGGTAATGATTGAACAGGCCTAGAGGTTAACTCATGCTCACATTGAGTTCATATGAATGGAACCTTTCATAGTTCCGACTTGAATCAGAACCTGAACTGGATTTGACGGTTGGACAAGCCTAGGGGTTGATTAAATTCAAATGAATGGAACTCTTCTTAGTTCCAACATGAATCAGAATTTGAACCACAGTTGATGGTTGGATAAGCCTAGTGGCTAAATGAATTCAGATGAATGAGACTCTTCTTAATTCCAACATGACTTAGAACCTGAACCAAAGTTGATGGTTGGACAAGCCTATGGGCTAAATAAATTCAGATGAATGGAACTTTTCCTAGTTTCGACATGAACTGGAACCCTAACCAAAGTTGATTGTTGGATAAGCCTAGTGGCTAATTGAATTCAGATGAATGGAATTTTTCCTAGTTCCGACATGAATCAGAACCTAAACAGGAGGTGAAGGGTGAAAAAGCCTAGGGGCCGAATGCCTTCTTCATTTTAGCATGATCTGGGAGTGATGATTGAACCTGCCTAAAGGTTAAACCCTTCTTTAATTCTGAGATGAACCATAAATGATGGTTGAATTTGGGGCTGAATATTTCTTTGATTCTGAGATGAACTGGATGTGATTGAATCTGCCTAGAGGCTGAATCTTTACTTAATTCTGGATGAACCGAAATGATGATTGGACCTGCCTAGGGGCTGACTCTTTCCTTGAGTTATGAGATGAACTAGAAATGGTGGTTGGACCTGCCTAAGGGTTGAATATTTTTTTTTATTCTGAGATGAACTGGATGTAAATGAATCTGCCTAGGGGCTGAATCTTTCCTTAATTCTGGATGAACCAAAATGATGATTGAACCTGCTTAGGGGCTGAATCTTTCCTTAATTCTGGATGAACCGAAATGATGATTGGACCGGCCTAGGGGCTGAATATTTTTTTTGATTCTGAGATGAACTGGAATGATGATTGGACCTGCCTAGGGGCTGAAATCTTTCCTTAATTCAAAGGTGAATAGGGAATATTAATTGGATTTGCCTAGGGGCTGAATCTTTCCTTGATGCAGAGATGAATCATGAAATATGATTGGATTTGCCTAGGGGCTGAATCTTTCCTTAATTCTAAGATAAATTAAGAACTATGATTGGATTTGCCTAGGGGCTGAATCTTCCCTTAATCTATGATTGGATTTGCCTAGGGGCTGGATCTTTCCTTAATTCAAAGGTAAATAAAGGAACATTGATTGGATTTTCCTAGGGGCTGAATCTTTCCTTAATTCAGAGATGAATCAAGAACTAATGATTGGATTTGCCTAGGGGCTGGATCTCTCCTTAATTCTAAGATAAATTGAGAACTATGATTGGATTTTCCTAGGGGCTGAATCTTTCCTTAATTCAGAGATGAATCGGGAACTATGATTGGATTTGCCTAGGGGCTGGATCTTTCCTTAATTCAAAGGTACATTGAGAACTATGATTGGATTTGCCTAGGGGCTGAATCTTTCCTTAATTCAGGGGTGCATTGAGAACCATGATTGGATTTTCCTAGGGGCTGAATCTTTCCTTAATTCAGAGGTACATTGAGAATGGTGATTGGATTTGCCTAGGGGCTGAATTTTTCCTTAATTCAAAGGTGACTAGGGAACATTGATTGGACTTGCCTAGGGGCTGAATCTTTCCTTAATTCAGAGATGAATCGAGAACAGTGATTGGATTTGCCTAGGGGCTAAATCTTTCCTTCTTTCTTTCAAAATTTGATGTTCATTCAAGATCTAGATTCATGACTTCCATTGATTCATTTAGAAAGATAATATGGATGGATCTCAAGGTGGGAGATCAAGACAATTCCCTAATTGTAGGGGCCTCTAACCCTAAAAGGATGGATATGGTTGCAGTTTCATTTTTCTTTTCCAAAGGCATTGAAATCCAATGGAGAAATTTCAAGATTCTAAACATCTACAACAGTAGAAGAAGTCACATGCACAATCAAGGATGACTCAACCAAACAAGAGTTAGCTCCCTCATAAGGGCGATTGGGTAAACATTATCCAAGTCAATTTAATTGAATTTGATTAAGCCATGTGTTCAGTCTTGGGACCTCATGATTCCAAAATAGATAATCAGTGGTACCAAGGTCTGGCCAATTGGATTACCGAATTCGATGAAATTGAAATGGATATATTAATCCGTCGTCCTTATTAGGGATGATTAGAAAAAGCGGTTCATAGATAAACAAACTTGTAAATTTCTTCTTGACCATGGTATCTATGTCTTGACAGGGATTTTCTATTCACTTTTTGAAATCGACGTGTTAACAATGAGAGATTCGACACATCGAACTTACTTAATGGAGGGTTTATAGTGACCATCTACTATGATGTAGAACAGGTGTATACATACCTCATACTCCCAATGGGTGAGAGTTCAAGATGCTCATCGTGTAGATTCTAACATGTTGACCAATCGAGGACAAAAACGGGCAGAACTTCGACGTCTCGAACATGGATGTCATGGTTAAGACGATTTTACCGGGTCGGTTCAGGGATGAACCAAAAAATAACAAACATTGGGCTATAATCTGGGTTAGGATAGAAAAGGCCACCTTGACGAGGATGGGGTAACCTATCACCGAATGCTCGATGAATAATGGGCCCCCAATCCCTTTATATACTATGTTGCAAGGATCCAAGCGACGTGGAGTAGCATAACACATTCTCAAGCGGACCCAAGAAACGCTCGTTTGAGGCTGCTCGCGGGTCGTGGTCTCACAAAGTACAGGCCAAGGCTGTGTGTTTTGCCTAGCGGGCTGCCCCATGTGCATGGGACCCGGTTCAGCTACTCGCACGAATGTGTGACTGAACCCATTCCCCCCAAAGCAATAATATACAAGCCTAAATATAGTATACTAAAATCTAGCACCCAATTCACACAAGAAATGTTTTCATTTAGGAGTTTGACATTTATATCCCCAGTGAAGTCGCCACTGTGAGGACAAAGATGGAAATCTTTAGAAGTCGCCACCTAGATTTAGGTCTAGGACCTTGGAATTGTGAAATCTCACCCTAAGGTAAGACTTCGATTGACTCATGTCCCTTAGATTGGAATTCTGGTCCATCAGAGATTGGGTAAGCGTCAGGTTACGGTTATGGGAAGGGGTTAGGCACCCAAACCGCCCGATCGAAATCGGTCTCCTATACCTTTCCTATGCTAGACTTTATTTGTTAAGCCAAACCAAACCAAGTGGTTTGATATCATTGAACCGAATCTGTATCCATCAGATTGCCTACGTATTACGGATTTATTCTGAAAATCAGGTTCACCATCGTAGTTCAGGTGTGATTAAAGTTTATGGATGTGATTTATGCTTGTGCATGATTAAGTTCTTTCTTCAAGTTGAAATTTATGCTTGAATGGTTGAGAAATCCTATGGATTAGGATCTGGATAGTCCATGTAGATTGATAGATAGTCCTAGTGGATCTAAGAATAACCCTATTTGGGTTGAAATGTGGATAACCAATTCTGGGTTGGAATGTGGATAACCCTATGTGGGTCAAAATGTGGATAAATATCCTAGTGGATCTATGGATAATCCGAGTGGACTAAAATGTAGATCTAAATTTGGGATTCTCCCAAGTGGCCTACGTATCCTAGGGTTTGACCTAGGAATCAGAATCCACGTAGTTCGGGCTGGATAACCCTATTTGGGTCAAAATGTGGGTAAGTATCCTAGTGGATCTATGGATAGTCCGAGTGGACTAAAGTTTGGATAACCCCTTTTTGGGTTGAAATATGGGTAAATATCTTAGTGGATCTATGGATAGTCCGAGTGGACTAAATGTGTGGATCCAAATTTGGGTTTCTCCTAAATAGCCTACGTATTCTAAGTTTGACCTAGGAATCAGAATCCACATAGTTCGGGATTGGGTTGAAATGGAAGGATATCCTAGTAGATCTATGGATAGTCCGAGTGGACTAGATGTGTGGATCCGAATTTGGGTTTCTCCCAAATAACCTACGTATCCTAGGGTTTGCCCTAGGAATCAAAATCCGCGTAGTTCGGGACGGATTGAAATGGTTGAGAACCTATTCTAGGTTTAGGGTTTGTCGAGGGGTAAAATCGTCCTAAATCACCCTTTTTATCCTGAATTCTAATTTTAGAAAGTTTGGCAAGGCATTCTCTTTCTTTATTAAGATTTTATCATTCCCATTATGCCCTTCCCAAGAATGTGGGTGCCTAAATGCACGTCCCCACACCTACATTGTCTTCTAGAAGTGTACATATATGGCAGTTTAACTTGGGCATTGCATAAAATAAGTTATTTCCAAAAAATAGAATATTTTATCTAAATATGGCACATAAAACATTTATGACAAGAAATTCACATACAGTAAGATTGTTTAAAATCTTTCAAATATGGCATGTATTGCAAATAAGGCAAGAGCCTACATGGCATGATCTAGTATGCTATTTTCTACCCTAATTGTTATTGTATTTCCATTTTCGGGTTTTCAACCCTAATTGTTATTTTCTTTCCATTTTTTAGGGTTTTCTACCCTAATTGTTACATTCTTTCCATTTTAGGGTTTTCTACCCTAATTATTATTTTATTTCCATTTTTTAGGGTAGAAAACCCTAATTGTTACTTTCTTTCCATTTTAGGGTTTTCTATCCTAATTATTATTTTATTTCCATTTTTTAGGGTTTTCTACCCTAATTGTTACTTTCTTTTCATTTTAGGGTTTTCTACCCTAATTATTATTTTCTTTCCATCTTAGGGTTTTCTACCCTAATTATTATTTTCTTTCCATCTTAGGGTTTTCTACCCTAAATGTTACTTTCTTTCCATTTTAGGGTTTTCTACCCTAATTATTACAAAAAGCATTTAATATAGCATGTGAGTATGATCATTCCAAAAAGCATTTAATATAGCATGTGAGTATGATCATTCCAATCATGGTAGTAATCATCCAATTATGGCAGTGTGACCATTCCAATTATAGTAGTGTATGCATACGAACATCCGAACATAGCATGTGAACAAATATAGCATCAAATATGGCATGTGAGAAACAACCAAAGCATATGAGAATCAATCAAAACATGATGGAACACGCAGCAAGATGACAGCTTTGTCAGGCTGGACCAAAATGGGCACATAGGGCACTGTACTTACTCAAAAAATTCTAACAAAAATATCCTCGGAAAGAGGACTCAGAGGCCAACATTTTGTCTCAAGGAAGCTAATCCTAAAAAAGACCATAGGTAGGTTAAAAACATTCCCCAAGTACAAGCAAATACACTGGTCAGATCTGTTCCAGATTCTGGCCAGTGGTACTATAAAATCAATATAAAATCATATAGCTTATGAAAATACAATCAGAATACATGGTCAGAAAGAGGACTCAGAGGCCAACATTTTGTCTCAAGGAAGCTAATCCTGAAAAAGACCATAGGCAGGTCGAAAACATTCCCCAAGTACAGGCAAATACACTGGTCAGGTCTGTTCCAGATTCTGGCCAGTGGAACAATAAAATTAATATAAAATCATATAGATCATGAAAATAAAATCCGAATACATGGTCAGAAAGAAGACTCAGAGGCCAACATTTTGTCTCAAGGAACCTAATGCAAACAGAGGCATCTTCCTAATGCTAGACACCAATCTCAGACATGCATTTGCACTATGCTTTGACTTTGAAAAAATAAACTGACAAAAGCGATGGGTGATTCTTACCTCAGGCTTCTTGTCTCTCCTTCTCTCCTTTGCATCTTCTCATCATCCTCTTTGCTGCCTCTCTGATCCTCCCTCCTTTTCCTCTAGATCTTCCCTTCTTAACACCTCTTTCTCTCTCTTTCTCTCTCTCTCTCCTTCTCTCTTTCTCTATTTTCTTCTTCTTCTCTTTTCTTTTGATTTTTTTCTTTTCTCTCTCTCACTCACATTTTTCTCTCCCTCACCCACGTTCTCCTCTCTCTATGGTTTAAAAAGAAAACCCCTCCTCTCTCTACTCTTGCCTATTTATAATTTTTCTCCTTTTCTAGAAGATCCTTCTTTCCTTTCTTCTTTTTTCTAGAAAAATATTTTTTCTTCCTTTTTCTTCTTTCCTTTCTTCTTTTCCTTCTTTTTTCTCTTCGCCTTCTCCATTCCACATGTTCTCTATCTCTCCCTCTTCTAGAAAATCCTCTCCTCCTCTTTCCTTCTCTCTTTTCTTTCCTTTTTCTCAAAACTGAGATCTTTTCTTTTTTTTTCTCTCTCCACCTTGGACGTCTCTTCCCTTCCCATCTTTGGATTCTTTTTTTTTCTTTTGGATTATATGCCCTAACAATAATCTTTTGATTCCAAAAGATTTTTTTTCTTTCTTTTCTTTCCTTTTCTCAAAACAAAATCTTTTGAATTCTCCCTAAATTTCCCTCTCTCTCACGTTTCCTCTCTCTTTGGATTCTTTGTTTTCTATATATAAAACATATATATATATATATATATATATATATATATATATATATATATATATATATATATATATATAATTATATAATATCAATATATTGATATATATAATATAATATACATATAAGATATATGTATATATTATATGATATATTACAATATATTATACATAATATAATAATATATAAAAGAAATACATGCATATAAGCCACCATGAATTGGTCCGGATTGACTGGGTTGGGCCAAAACTACCTTGGGCTGAGCTGAGTTGACTGGATTGATTGAAATTAACTGGGTTTTTACTCTCTGTCATTTCATGGGCCATTTTCGCTGTCATCTCGCATGAAATTTTCTGATGGCCTCTATTTTAATTTTTTTTTTGCGTTCATTTTGTAGAACATTAAAAATGAGGAATATAGGAACTTGAATCACCTCATTTGGAAGTAAAATGGTCAACTTATGAATTTTTGAAGTTTAAGAGGACCAATTATCGATAATTTGGCTGACCATTTTGCATGGGACCCTCCGGAGACTTTTACCTGAGATTTTCCATGTCCACTTCGCAGGACATCACAAATGAAGAATAATGGTCTTGGAATCATCTGAATCTGATGTAGAACGGAAAAGATATGAAGCTTTGAAGTTCTAACGATAATTTTGCATGCAAGCTTGCATGTGACCCACTGGTGACTTCTACCCGGGATTTTCTACGTCCACTTTGTAGAACATCATGAATGAATAATAATGGTCTTGGAATCATCTGAATCCGATGTCGGATGATCAAGATATGATGATTTGAAATCCAAACAATCCGACTTAGGATAATTTGCATGAAGGCCCCTATGATTATTATTTATAATAATTTCAGAAACTTCCATTATATGTTTCATCCGACTAAAATGATCATATATTTCTCATTTGATATCAGAATTGAGCAATTCTGGTCTCATTTCGAATATAATTCTATGACCTATGCATTCCTGCAGATGATAGCCCATGACCCTGCTGTGGGATTCAGTGAAAAATCATAAATCTTTGGATTAAAAGCCAGATACTTGCCATATTGGTTCACTTACACAGAGGGTGGCAAAAATGAGGTGCTTACAGATGCCCCTCTTTATCCGAGATTGTTATCAGTTGAAGGCTAAAGATAAAAGAACCACATTTTTGGGGTATGAGTGATATTCTTTATTGGGTTGCACTTAGGGTAATTCTTCCTAAACTGCCTACGTATTCTAAGGTTGTCCTAAAAATCAAGCCCATAACGTAGTTCAACTGTCAAGAAGGTTTGCTCTTCTTGGAAAATTGATTATTGTTCCTCTTGTATGAAGCTAGGCTGTGAATACAAGGCTCATTTGTAGGTTGGGAACCTCTTCTTGCTGAGGTGGAACTCATGATGCAAGGTACGTGCGGGCTTGGACCCGGCTTGATCCATTTGTAGGCTGATAAACCTCTTCTTGTACGAAGCTAGGCTGTGAATACAAGGCTCATTTGTAGGCGGGGAACCTCTTCTTGCTGAGGTGGAACTCAATGCAAGGCATGTGTGGGCTTGGACCCGGCTTGATCCATTTGTAGGCTGATAAACCTCTTCTTGTATGGAGCTAGGCTGTGAATACAAGGTTGATTGCATGAGCTTGGGCTCGGATTTGATTTGTTTGGACGGAAGACTTGATGTCTTCTATTAGGCTCTTTTGATTGAGATTCTGAGATTGTTTTTTCTGAATAAGCTAGGGCTCTACATTTGATTCACTTATAGGCTGAGATTGATTTGAACTTTAGATGAGTTAGGGATCTGCATTTGATTCCCATATAGGCTAAGATTGACTTGATCTTTGAATGAGCTAGGGCTCTACATTTGATTCACTAATAGGCTGAGATTGATTTGAACGAACTTTGGATGAGCTAGGGCTCTGCATTTGATTCCCATATAGACTGAGGCTGACTTGATCTTTGAATGAGCTAGGGCTCTACATTTGATTCACTAATAGGCTGAGATTGATTTGAACTTTGGATGAGCTAGGGCTCTGCATTTGATTCCCTTGTGGGCTGAGATTGATTTGAACTTTGGATGAGCTAGGGCTCTGCATATGATTCTGAAATGGGTAAGAACTCAGAAGGTCACTTTTACGGTAATACAGAATGACTCATCTTGGCAATTCCCACTAGCTTTGGACCTTCGGGATTGAGAATAGGAATATCCTTCTTGGAAGCTCTATGGCTATGAACCTTTAGGATGCTTGAAAGTGACCCATACAGGAAGGCTTTGTTGACTTTGAACCGTTAGGGTTGGAATCTGACCCATCTTGGAAGTCTATTGACTTTGAACCTATAGAGTGCTAGACATATTTGAAATGATGGTGAATTCCTTGGCAGTTTTCCAAGTTTTTTGCTCTTGCTTTATTGGTGAAGGCACAAAACATGACATCGATGGAAATGGTGTCATGGACTTCGCTGGCATGATACCTAGATTTGAAAATTTTCATTTATGATCTGGTACTGAAAGTTTGACTCAATTTCAGTATGGTAGGGATGACTTGGTTACTCCCTTTGAAGGGTTCCATGTAATTTAAAGGTGATGATTTTCTTCAGCCAACATTGGTGTTGTTGGATTTTGGATTGAAAGAAACTCTAGCGAGGATTTTGGACAAGAATGAGGGGAGCTTGACAGTCTCTAACCAAAGTGATTTTATTGATTGACCTTGGTGTTAGACTATCGAGGGACATCTGATCAACTAAGTTCTTTGATTGTGCACTATGGTAGACCAAATTGGTAGAACAGCCAAGTGGCGATGAAATGTGACAAGGGTTAGTCCTTGATCTAGGCTCATGAAAAGCTCAGGGCTTTGCAATATTGTTGTGCCAATTTTGAAAGATTAATGAATCATGGCCCCAAAGTAGGCACGAGGAGCAAAGGATTCGAAGTGTTCCTTTAGAGAATTTGGTGACCAAATCCTAACAGGTGAGTGACCACATTGGATTTTCTTCATCAACAGGATTAGGAGAACTGAGAAATTGGTAAAAACCAACTTGGATGGACCTACTTATTTTGGCTAGGAAAGTCAGTGACTTCAGACTAGACAATGGATCCTAGATTTAATGCTCATGATCAAGTTCAATTCCTCTACATAGGGTATATCTATGCCCCAGTGTCTACATGTTGTGACAGACCACTACTGTAGTTTGCTAGGGCAAGATAGAAGGAAACAGGCAATCTAACAGAGTTAGAACTAGGTTGAATCTGGATTGCATCCAGAATTGACCATGCTTCCAAGGTCAAGGGAAGATTGACCGATTGATTGCAGGAAGTGACTTCTTAGATAAGCCCTTCTTGAATCCTGAAAAATGAGGGAGCTAATGATTTGATGAATTTGGCTACATCCGTAACCAGGCCATGAGAATTTGCTCTCTCCCTAACATGACCAATAGGATTTGAAGATAGAATTATGTTGAAAGGCAATGCTATGGAGCCCAATAGACGATGGTTTGTTCAACTCCTCCGAGTATGATTTACTGGAGAGCAAGAGGGGTTCCTTTCCTTATGGAGGGTAGACTGGTATGACACTTGTCTACATGAACCACTGAATTTTTCTATGAACGGCCAATGAGGGAAATGCTTTAGGGTTGCATCAGGTCGCCTGTCCACACTGATGTATTATGGGTTGCCCATTGAGGTTTCTTGGGTTGCCTTTCCCTGCTGAGGTTTCTTTTCTTCCCTTTATTATTTTTTTCATTTTCTTCTTTTTGCAAACCCCATCTTGGGTTGAATAAGGAGTCCTGATATGGTGAGGATATTTCCAAAATTATGGTCCTTTCCAATGGTCTGAAACCCTTAGGGAAAATCTCAACGGCATGACTTTCATGACAAATGGGTAGCCTTACCCCACTGTTTAAGTTGAGACCTACACGTATTGATAGGCGGGCAGCTATTTGAATCATCACTAAAAGCGATCTTAGGGAAATGCAGTCCCATACCAAAATTAAAATGGTGCCAAATTATATTTTCCTTTCTTGGAGATGTTCAGATGGAACACGTGTCCCAATAATTTATATCGAGATTTCGAATCAGTCACGGTCATATCTGAGCTTGACAAGTATTGATGTTGAAGGTCCAAGAGGACTAATGTGAAACTGCCCACATGGGTCTACCATTGGGAGAGTGTTTGGTTGTTTATGTTGAATGAGTTTATCTTACCGAGAAGATCCCATTTTATTGACTTGAGAAATGAAGGGCTTATAGGAACCTTGGGAAGCCGTCGGATGTAATGAACGACAGATGAGAGTTCCAGCCAGATTCATGAATTTGTACATAAAATGATGACATGATCACGAGATACAATGCCATAAAAAATGATAATCAAAAGAAGGGCTTGTGATAGAGACTCCTTGGAAGGCCGTCGGATTGATGGACGGGAGAGAGAGTCTAATGCCGATGAGAAATCTTTCTCTGATGATGAAGATGTGATGAGATCATCTCTTGTAAAGGTGGGATGTAATTGGCCAAAATCAAAAGTCCTGTCCAACATGCTGTGAATCTTGAAGAACGATCGAACTTGCTATTAGGCTTTGATTGAAATTACCAATCTTCTTGAAGTGAGAGGGAAAATTGGCCTACTGTCGAGCTCCAATGCCATTCAACATCTTGCTATTTTCTTTTTTTCTTTTTTTTTTTTTTTTTTTTTTTTTTTTTGGATGTGAAGGCCACATAATGCAGTGCTTCGCTTGATCGCGAAATTTAATCCTGACTTTCAATATTGGATTTTAATCTTCTTCTTCCAAACATTTCCAATCAGATAGAACGTCTTTCCCCCAACTAGCACTCGATCTTTCAGAAACTTTATGAGCATTTGTGATTGCTCATATAGTATCCGATTTTATCCGAATGGTGAATCTGTATGCTATCCTCTGGAAGTTAATCATCACCTTCTATCTGATGTGACTGCCTTCCCATTATTGATGTAGATAAAACATAGGCTTGAATTTTCTTTTTCTTTCTTTTTTTTTTTTTTTTTTTTTTTGGGTATCCCAATGACCTCATTCTTTGATTTTGCGATTGATCTTTCATCATGTATCTCTTGCTTGCAGATGATGTACTTTGTAAGAACTTTGGTATTTCCATCTTCTTGGTGGCACATCTGTCCTCCACTCATTTGTATTGATTGGCTGACCTGTTGATATGATCTGTTATTATGTAATGCTTTCCTTGGAATCTTTTACGGATAGAACAAATGGTAGCTTCTCCAATACATGTTTCTTGAGACTACTCTTGTGTCTCCCGATTGATCATTTAAAGCTTTTCCGGGACGGGTTGGACCTTTCTTTCTCAAGAGGCCGGGTGGCATAGAAGTTCGGGAGATGGCTCATCATTTCAATCATCTACGTAGTCGAATTGATTGCGCACGTAGAATAGGAGGATGTATGAAACCGGGAGGAAATGTATGGAAGAGACAAGGCACAGAGTTTGAAATCCCAAACGGGGTGATTTTCTTTTACTTGCACGGCAGATTGGACTAGACTTGTCAACAAGCATATTGATCTTGGACCCAGACATGGATGACCTATCAAATACCGATAAAAGAAAGTTGAAACAACTAGTTCGTCCAAGCGGCTCCAGTTGGGCATAACGCCTTCGACGACCACCTTCAGACGTTGCGGGAATAAGTCTTCCTTCAGATCTCTAATAGCAGGACTCATCATGCCCCTCAATCAATAGGTGCAAGATACCTACCTTTTCCATCTTTTTTTTTTCAGTTTGGGATCCATTCAAAACCGGACTATTGCTTTTTAAGCTCAAGGTTACTCGGTTCATGCCTCGTTTGGGGTTTGATGGATTCATCAATGGACCACTTCTAGTTGAGTTCAAAATCATTCTAGCTTATGCCCCAACTTATGGAGCAAGGGGTATCGCCATTGCACTACACCATTTTGAATCCAAGATTGGACTAATTTATACCTTGGCTTGGGGGGTTTAATGGATTTCTTTGTTAGACCACTCTCAATTTGGGTCTAAGGTCAATTTGGTCCATGCCCCAGTTGAGGGCATAATGGCTTTCCTCATTAGACCGCATTCAATTTGGGTCCAAAATCAATCTGGTTTATGACCAGCTTAGGGCTCATGACTTTCCTCATTAAACCATACCCAATTCAGGCCCAAGGTCAATCCGGTTCATGTCCCAGTTTGGGGATCATTGGCTTTCTTCATCAGATCGCACTCAATTTGGGTCCAAGTTCAATCTGGTTCATGCCCCAGTTTATGGGTTAAGGGTTTCATCATTGGACCATTCTGGTTCTTATCCTTGCTTGAGGCACATTATATCTCATCTTTGGTCTGCCCTACTGCTTGGGAAAATTCCATTCCTCTCTTTGAATAATAAGAAATATGAGGGCAACTCTTTGGATTCTAGTATTTCCCTGGCCAATGGGATAGCACTATCATAGCTGAAGGTTCATGATTTCCTGATGACTCCAGAATCTGGAATTGATCTTTATTGACAAGCAATGGGAAATCCTCCTCGTTCACCATTCTTGATGAGTGATCCTAACTTGTAGCACTGGGCTATGATAGACATGGATCGGGCTCTAATTGATAGAGCTAGAGATTGATTTTGAATCAGTCTCCGATTGATAGAGATAAGATTGACTTTGAATTGGTCTCTGATTGATAGAGACAGAGTTGACTTTGAATTGATCTCTGATTGATAGAGATCAAGATTGATTTTGAATTGGTCTCTAATTGATAGAGATCAAGATTGATTTTGAATTGGTCTCTGATTGATAGAGATCAAGATTGATTTTGAATTGGTCTCGATTGATAGAGATCAAGATTGATTTTGAATTGGTCTCTGATTGATAGAGATCAAGATTGATTTTGAATTGGTCTCTGATTGATAGAGATCAAGATTGATTTTGAATTGGTCTCTGATTGATAGAGATCAAGATTGATTTTGAATTGGTCTCTGATTGATAGAGATCAAGATTGATTTGGAATTGGTCTCTGATTAATAGAGATCAAGATTGATTTTGAATTGGTCTCTGATTGATAGAGATCAAGATTGATTTTGAATTGGTCTCTGATTGATAGAGATCAAGATTGATTTTGAATTGGTCTCTGATTAATAGAGATCAAGATTGATTTTGAATTGGTCTCTGATTGATAGAGATCAAGATTGATTTTGAATTGGTCTCTGATTGGTAGAGATCAAGATTGATTTTGTGGACTCGGCTCTAGTTGCTAGAGGCAAGGATTGCTTGACTTGGGCTCCGATTGATAGAGGCCAAGGATGACAATCATGGATTGAACTCTAATTGCTAGAGATGTTGGATTGACTAAAATTCTCTTTGATTCCTTTATGAAGTGGAACATGGACCAAAGGTAATGATTGAACAGGCCTAGAGGTTAACTCATGCTCACATTGAGTTCATATGAATGGAACCTTTCATAGTTCCGACATGAATATGAACCTGAACTGGATTTGACGGTTGGACAAGCCTAGGGGTTGATTAAATTCAAATGAATGGAACTCTTCTTAGTTCCAACATGAATCAGAATTTGAACCACAGTTGATGGTTGGATAAGCCTAGTGGCTAAATGAATTCAGATGAATGAGACTCTTCTTAATTCCAACATGACTTAGAACTTGAACCAAAGTTGATGGTTGGACAAGCCTATGGGCTAAATAAATTCAGATGAATGGAACTTTTCCTAGTTTCGACATGAACTGGAACCCTAACCAAAGTTGATTGTTGGATAAGCCTAGTGGCTAATTGAATTCAGATGAATGGAATTTTTCCTAGTTCCGACATGAATCAGAACCTAAACAGGAGGTGAAGGGTGAAAAATCCTAGGGGCCGAATGCCTTCTTCATTTTAGCATGATCTAGGAGTGGTGATTGAACCTGCCTAAAGGTTAAACCCTTCTTTAATTCTGAGATGAACCATAAATGATGGTTGAATTTGGGCATGAATATTTCTTTGATTCTGAGATGAACTGGATGTGATTGAATCTGCCTAGAGGCTGAATCTTTCCTTAATTCTGGATGAACCGAAATGATGATTGGACCTGCCTAGGGGCTGACTCTTTCCTTGAGTTCTGAGATGAACTAGAAATGGTGGTTGGACCTGCCTAGGGGTTGAATTTTTTTTTTTTATTCTGAGATGAACTGGATGTAAATGAATCTGCCTAGGGGCTGAATCTTTCCTTAATTCTGGATGAACCAAAATGATGATTGAACCTGCTTAGGGGCTGAATCTTTCCTTAATTCTGGATGAACCGAAATGATGATTGGACCGGCCTAGGGGCTGAATATTTTTTTGATTCTGAGATGAACTGGAATGATGATTGGACCTGCATAGGGGCTGAAATCTTTCCTTAATTCAAAGGTGAATAGGGAATATTGATTGGATTTGCCTAGGGGCTGAATCTTTCCATGATGCAGAGATGAATCATGAAATATGATTGGATTTCCCAAGGGGCTGAATCTTTCCTTAATTCTAATATAAATTGAGAACTATGATTGGATTTGCCTAGGGGCTGAATCTTTCCTTAATCTATGATTGGATTTGCCTAGGGGCTGGATCTTTCCTTAATTCAAAGGTAAATAAAGGAACATTGATTGGATTTTCCTAGGGGCTGAATCTTTTCTTAATTCAGAGATGAATCAAGAACTAATGATTAGATTTGCCTAAGGGCTGGATCTCTCCTTAATTCTAAGATAAATTGAGAACTATGATTGGATTTGCCTAGGGGCTGAATCTTTCCTTAATTTAGAGATGAATTGGGAACTATGATTGGATTTGCCTAGAGGCTGGATCTTTCCTTAATTCAAAGGTACATTGAGAACTATGATTGGATTTGCCTAGGGGCTAAATCTTTCCTTAATTCAGGGGTGCATTGAGAACCATGATTGGATTTTCCTAGGGGCTGAATCTTTCCTTAATTCAGAGGTACATTGAGAATGGTGATTGGATATGCCTAGGGGCTGAATTTTTCCTTAATTCAAAGGTGAATAGGGAACATTGATTGGACTTGCCTAGGGGCTGAATCTTTCCTTAATTCAGAGATGAATCGAGAACAGTTATTAGATTTGCCTAGGGGCTAAATCTTTCCTTCTTTTTTTCAAAATTTGATGTTCATTCAAGATCTAGATTCATGACTTACATTGATTCATTTAGAAAGATAATATGGATGGATCTCAAGGTGGGAGATCAAAACAATTCCCTAATTGTAAGGGCCTCTCACCCTAAAAGGATGGATATGGTTGCAGTTTCATTTTTCTTTTCCAAAGGCATTGAAATCCAATGGGGAAATATCAAGATTCTAAACATCTACAAGAGTAGAAGAAGTCACATGCACAATCAAGGATGACTCAACCAAACAAGAGTTAGCTCCCTCATAAGGGCGATTGGGTAAACATTATCCAAGTCAATTTAATTGAATTTGATTAAGCCATGTGTTCAGTCTTGGGACCTCATGATTCCAAAATGGATAATCAGTGGTACCAAGGTCTGGCCAATTGGATTACCGAATTCGATGAAATTGAAATGGATATATTAATCCGTCGTCCTTATTAGGGATGATTTGAAAAAGCGGTTCATAGATAAATAAACTAGTAAATTTCTTCTTGACCATGGTATCTATGTCTTGATAGGGATTTTCTGTTCGTTTTTTTGAAATCGACGTGTTAACAATGAGAGATTCGACACATCGAACTTACTTAATGGAGGGTGTATAGTGACCATCTACTATGATGTAGAACAGGTGTATACATACCTCATACTCCCAATGGGTGAGAGTTCAAGATGCTCATCGTGTAGATTCTAACATGTTGACCAATCGAGGACAAAAACGGGCAGAACTTCGACGTCTCGAACATGGACCTCATGGTTAAGACGATTTTACCAGGTCGGTTCAGGGATGAACCAAAAAATAACAAACATTGGGCTACAATCTGGGTTAGGACAGAAAAGGCCACCTTGACGAGGATGGGGTAACCTATCACCGAATTCTCGATGAATAATGGGCCCCCAATCCCTTTATATACTATGTTGCAAGGATCCAAGCGACGTGGAGTAGCATAACACATTCTCAAGCGGACCCAAGAAACGCTCGTTAGAGGCTACTCACGGGTCGTGGTCTCACAAAGTACAGGCCAAGGCTGTGTGTTTCGCCTAGCGGACTGCCCCATGTGCATGGGACCCGGTTCAGCTACTCGCACGAATGTGTGACTGAACCCATTCCCCCCAAAGCAATAATATACAAGTATAAATATAGTATACTAAAATCTAGCATCCAATTCACACAAGGAAAGTTTTCATTTAGGAGTTTGACATTTATATCCCCAGTGAAGTCGCCACTGTGAGGACAAAGATGAAAATCTTTAGAAGTCGCCACCTAGGTTTAGGTCTAGGACCTTGGAATTGTGAAATCTCACCCTAAGGTAAGACTTCGAATGACTCATGACCCTTAGATTGGAATTCTGGTCCATCAGAGATTGGGTAAGCGTCAGGTTACGGTTATGAGAAGGGTTTAGGCACCCAAACCGCCCGATCGAAATAGGTCTCCTATACCTTTCCTATGCTAGACTTTATTTGTTAAGCCAAACCAAACCAAGTGGTTTGATATCATTGAACCGAATCTGTATCCATCAGATTGCCTACGTATTACGGATTTATTCCAAAAATCAGGTTCACCATCGTAGTTCAGGTGTGATTAAAGTTTATGGATGTGATTTATGCTTGTGCATGATTAAGTTCTTTGTTCAAGTTGAAATTTATGCTTGAATGGTTGAGAAATCCTATGGGTTAGGATCTGGATAGTCCATGTGGACTGATAGACAGTCCTAGAGGATCTAAGAATAACCATATTTGGGTTGAAATGTGGATAACCCATTCTGGGTTGGAATGTGGATAACCCTATGTGGGTCAAAATGTGGATAAATATCCTACTGGATCAATGGATAGTCCGAGTGGACTAAAATGTGGATCCGAATTTGGGATTCTCCCAAATGGCCTACGTATCCTAGGGTTTGACCTAGGAATCAGAATCTGCGTAGTTCGGGCTGGATAACCCTATTTGGGTCAAAATGTGGGTAAGTAGCCTAGTGGATCTATGGATAGTCCGAGTGGACTAAAGTTTGGATAACCCCTTTTTGGGTTGAAATATGGGTAAATATCCTAGTGGATAGTCTGAGTGGACTAAATGTGTGGATCCGAATTTGGGTTTCTCCCAAATAGCCTACGTATCCTAAGTTTGACCTAGGAATCAGAATCCGCGTAGTTCGGTATTGGGTTGAAATGGAAGGATATCCTAGTGGATCTATGGATAGTCTGAGTGGACTAGATGTGTGGATCCGAATTTGGGTTTCTTCCAAATAGCCTACGTATCCTAGGGTTTGCCCTAGGAATCAGAATCAGTGTAGTTCGGGACGGATTGAAATGGTTGAGAACCTATTCTATGTTTAGGGTTTGTCGAGGGGAAAAATCGTCCTAAATCACCCTTTTTACCCTGAATTCTAATTTTAGAAAGTTTGGCAAGGCATTCTCTTTCTTTATTAAGATTTTATCATTCCCATTATGCCCTTCCCAAGAATGTGGGTGCCTAAATACACGTCCCCACACCTAGATTGTCACACCCCAATTTCGCACATTTCAGAATGGTGTGATGAACCACCAAATAACCAACGGTTCAACCAGGATCTCAAATAGGCTATCCCCGCGTTACCTGAACCTTCATATACTCACCATCATAATCAGAGTAAATACACAATAGCGGAAGTCTTATAAATAAATGAACTGAGAACTAAATGGTATTCATAAATAATAGCAAATTATTCTGTGTTCAAACTGAGACATAAATAATTAAGTACCAAATACATGTCTTATAAATCCAATAAAGAAACCTATAAAAATATCTAGTCGAATACACACGAGTTGCACTCGCAAGAGGAGTCGTGTGTATCGTCTTCAGCTCCAACTTCCATAGCTGCTACATTCTCATATGCTGACGCGTTCATAAAATCTTCAACTGTATAACCTGCATCATCAACTAAAAATATTCGACGTCGAGGGGTGAGCACACAACACGGCTCAGTGAGTAGCCAAAACAATGCAACAATACATATGCATGCAAAAAGTCAATTCATATCTTTGGTCTTAGTTTATAGTTTGCAATGTGCAATAGAAAGGTTGGGTGGTCAAAGGTTAACGTTTATTGACACCGCCTCTATACACAGGGTGTGGAAGCCCGCCCGAAGGTTAACGTTTATCGTCGTCCCCATCCACCCTACCATAACATTATACAACAAAGGTTAACGTTTATTGCTATATAATGCTATACCAACACGTAAGCCCCTGTTAGCGAGGGCTTGCAAACTGGGCTCGCTACTAACCAATCCTAATGCCAAACAGTGTATCCAAGGCCTCACTCCAGCATCCCTCAGAACATCCATAGAGATAGAGCTAAGGCCCCCCGGTAGAGTCAGAGACTACAAGGACCGAGACCACCTCCCCTGATACTCTACGACATAATAGTTCTGCTAAAGTAATGGCAATACGATGATGCCAATGCACAAGACTTGAGTTAGAGATAGAGCTAAAGTGCTGAGACCCACCAAAGGTTAACGTTTATTGACGTTCTCATCACACCTCCCCTGATACTCGCTCGCATCAAGCACATCAACCACACACATACAAGCACATGCCTATTCCTATCATCATCATCATCATCATGTTATAAACAATAAAGTAAATATGCATGAACAAGTAATAGAAATATTGGATGGCATACTGTATGCACATTACAACATATTCGCATAGAATCAAACATAACATAGGACTCAAGAAAA
The DNA here is from genome assembly GCA_028583415.1 of Protea cynaroides. Lineage (NCBI taxonomy): Eukaryota > Viridiplantae > Streptophyta > Magnoliopsida > Proteales > Proteaceae > Protea > Protea cynaroides. The sequence goes on along the minus strand of CM053267.1, from coordinate 8,062,052 downwards.
TGAAAACAGTTTATTATTAACCAATTTAGTTTGGAGTTAAGGTTCCTCACCTTAGCTTGCTAAAAGATACTTTTCCAAGCTTTAGAATCACCGTTATAACGTAATTATATTGCTAGCAAACCTAACCAAGTCGATAGAATTTAATTAGAATTAATTTGGAATTTAAAACCATTCTGTCAACTGAGGGTCGATGCTAGGGTCGATGCTAGGGTCGATCGACCCTCCCTCCATTCTGAACTTCCCGAATGCTGAGGGTCGATGGTCAGAAACACCTAGGGTCGGATGGCCTATCGACCCTCGGTGCGACCCTTGGTGCACTCCGGTCCAATTTCCACTTTTAAATCCATTCTTCGTGTTTGGGTCCTATGGCTTACTTCCTACATTCATTCAACAGTCATTCCATGGTCTAGAACCATGTATAATCCATCTAGATAGTTTTCGTGCATCCTCCTATGGTTTTCCATGAAAACCTAACCATGGATGGATGGTTTGGGTTTCTCCGAAATCCTACACTCAACCATATCTAACCTAAGGTCTGTAGAAACTCATGTAATTAGTATCCATACCTGAGAAGATTACTTTTCTCTGCAATTTCTTCTCCTTTTTGCTAAGCCTTCTTCCTAGTATCCTTTCTTCCTCTTTTCCTTCTTCTCTCTTTCTCTCAATTCAATTAGGGTTGTGAAAGGAGTGAAAGTGGCTTAGGGACGTCCTTTAAATAGACTAGGAATGTCCTATAATAATCCCATTGAGATTTGGAAAGAATCCCAACCGAAAATTAGGAAATTTCCTAATTTCAGTTTCGTCAGAAACCGAGGGTCGATGGGAGGGTCGATGATCCCGTCGACCCGAGGGTCTTAAGCTGTCCGACCCTCCCTTCAAATCTGAGGGTCTGACATTCTGTTTTGGGAGGTCCGACCCTACTTGGCTGGGTATGCGACCCTCCCCTAAAGTTAAGTGTTTTTGGGTCGATTTTATACCTGGGATCTCGATCTCCTTCATGCCCTTGGTCCATTTGACTCGACCATGATGGGTAAACCTGGTTCAAGGTGGTAAGACCGGGTTAATTTGACACGGGTCTCACATACATTGTCTTCTAGAAGTGTGCATATATGGCAGTTTAACTAGGGTGTTGTATAAAATAATTTATTGCCAAAAAATAGAATATTCTATCTAAATATGGCACATAAAACATTTATGACAAGAAATTCACATACAATAAGATTGTTTAAAATCTTTCAAATATGGCATGTATTGCAAATAAGGCAAGAGCCTACATGGCATGATCTAGTATGCTATTTTCTACCCTAATTGTTATTGTCTTTCCATTTTAGGATTTTCTACCCTAATTGTTATTTTCTTTCCATTTTTAGGGTTTTCTACCCTAATTGTTACATTCTTTCCATTTTAGGGTTTTCTACCCTAATTATTATTTTATTTCCATTTTTTAGGGTAGAAAACCCTAATTGTTACTTTCTTTCCATTTTAGGGTTTTCTACCCTAATTGTTATTTTCTTTCCATTTTTTAGGGTTTTCTACCCTAATTGTTACATTCTTTCCATTTTAGGGTTTTCTACCCTAATTATTATTTTATTTCTATTTCTTAGGGTTTTCTAACCTAATTGTTACTTTCTTTCCATTTTAGGGTTTTCTACCCTAATTATTATTTTATTTCCATTTTTAGGGTTTTCTACCCTAACTGTTACTTTCTTTCCATTTTAGGGTTTTCTACCCTAATTATTATTTTCTTTCCATCTTAGGGTTTTCTACCCTAATTTTTATTTTCTTTCCATCTTAGGGTTTTCTACCCTAAATGTTACTTTCTTTCCATTTTAGGGTTTTCTACCCTAATTATAACAAAAAGCATTTAAAATAGCATGTGAGTATGATCATTCCAATCATGGCAGTAATCATCCAATTATGGCAGTGTGACCATTCCAATTATAGTAGTGTATGCATACGAGCATCCGAACATAGCATGTGAACAAATATAGCATCAAATATGGCATGTGAGAAACAACCAAAGCATATGAGAATCAATCAAAACATGATGGAACACGCAGCAAGATGACAGCTTTGTCAGGCTGGACCAAAATGGGCACATAGGGCACTGTACTTACTCAAAAAACTCTTAAAAGATATCCTCGGAATGAGGACTCAGAGGCCAACATTTTGTATCAAGGAAGCTAATCCTAAAAGAGACCATAGGTAGGTTGAAAACATTCCCCAAGTACAGGCAAATACACTGGTCAGTTCTGTTCCAGATTCTGGTCAGTGGTACTATAAAATCAATATAAAATCATATAGCTCATGAAAATACAATCCGAATAATGGTCAGAAAGAGTACTCAGAGGCCAACATTTTGTCTCAAGGAAGCTAATCCTGAAAGGGACCATAGGCAGGTCGAAAACATTCCCCAAGTACAGGCAAATACACTGGTCAGGTCTGTTACAGATTCTGGCCAGTGGTACTATAAAATTAATATAAAATCATGTAGCTCATGAAAATAAAATCCAAATAAATGGTCAGAAAGAAGACTCAGAGGCCAACATTTTGTCTCAAGGAACCTAATGCAAACAGAGGCATCTTCCTAATGCTAGACACCAATCTCAGACATGCATTTGCACTATGCTTTGACTTTGAAAAAATAAACTGACAAAAGCGATGGGTGATTCTTACCTCAGGCTTCTTGTCTCTCCTTCTCTCCTTTGCATCTTCTCATCATCCTCTTTGCTGCCTCTCTGATCCTCCCTCCTTTTCCTCTAAATCTTTCCTTCTTAACACCTCTTTCTCTCTCTTTCTCTCTCTCTCCTTCTCTCTTTCTCAATTTTCTTCTTCTTCTCTTTTCTTTCGATTTTTTTCTTTTCTCTCTCTTACTCACATTTTTCTCTCCCTCACCCACGTTCTCCTCTCTCTATGGTTTAATAAAAAAAAACCCCTGCTCTCTCTTCTCTTGCCTATTTATAATTTTTCTCCTTTTCTAGAAGATCCTTCTTTCCTTTCTTCTTTTTTCTAGAAAAATATTTTTTCTTCCTCTTTCTTCTATCCTTTCTTCTTTTCCTTCCTTTTTCTCTTCTCCTTCTCCATTCCACACGTTCTCTATCTCTCCCTCTTCTAGAAAATCCTCTCCTCCTCTTTCCTTCTCTCTTTTCTTTCCTTTTTCTCAAAACCGAGATCTTTTCTTTTTTTTTCTCTCTCCACCTTGGACGTCTCTTCCCTTCCCATCTTTGGATTCTTTTTTTTTCTTTTTGATTATATGCCCTAACAAAAATCTTTTGAATCCAAAATATTTTTTTTCTCTTGTTTCTTTCCTTTTCTCAAAACAAAATCTTTTGAATTCTCCCTAAATTTTCATCTCTCTCACGTTTCCTCTCTCTTTGGATTCTTTGTTTTCTAAATATAAAACATATATATATATATATATATATATATATATATATATATATATATATAATTATATATAATTATATATTATCAATATATTGATATATATAATATAATATACAAATAAGATATATGTATATATTATATGATATATTACAATATATTATACATTATATAATAATATATAAAAGAAATACTTGCATATAAGCCACCATGAATTGGTCCGGATTGACTGGGTTGGGCCAAAACTACCTTGGGTTGAGCTGAGTTGACTGGATTGATTGAAATTAACTGGGTTTTCACTCTCTGTCATTTCATGGGCCATTTTCGCTGTCATCCCGCATGAAATTTTTCGATGGCCTCTATTTCAAATATTTTTTGCGTTCATTTTGTAGAATATTAAAATGAGGAATATAGGAACTTGAATCACCTCATTTGGAAGTAAAATGGTCAACTTATGAATTTTTAAAGTTTAAGCGGACCAATTATCGATAATTTGGCTGACCATTTTGTATGGGACCCTCCAAAGACTTTTACCCGAGATTTTCCACGTCCACTTCGCAGGACATCACAAATGAAGAATAATGGTCTTGGAATCATCTGAATCCGATGTAGAACGGAAAAGATATGAAGCTTTGAAGTTCTAACGATAATTTTGCATGCAAGCTTGCATGTGACCCACTGGTGACTTCTACCAAGGATTTTTTTCGTCCACTTTGTAGAACATCATGAATGAAGAATAATGGTCTTGGAATCATCTGAATCCGATGTCGGATGATCAAGATATGATGATTTGAAATCCAAATAATCCGACTTAGGATAATTTGCATGAAGGCCCCTGGGATTATTATTTATAATAATTTCAGAAACTTCCCTTATATGCATCATCCGACTAAAATGATCATATCTTCCTCATTTGATATCAGAATTGAGCAATTCTGGTCTCGTTTCGAAGATAATTCTATGACCTATGCATTCCTGCAGATGATAGCCCATGACCCTGCTGTGGGATTCAGTGAAAAATCATAAATCTTTGGATTAAAGGCCAGAAACCTACCATATTGGTTCACTTACACAGAGGGTGGCAAAAATGGGGTGCTTACAGATGCCCCTCTTTAGCCGAGATTGTTATCAGTTGAAGGCTAAAGATAAAAGAACCACATTTTTGGGGTATGAGTGATATTGTTTATTGGGCTGCACTTAGGGTAATTCTTCCTAAACTGCCTACATATTCTAAGGTTGTCCTAGAAATCAAGCCCAGAACGTAGTTCAACTGGCAAGAAGGTTTGCTCTTCTTGGAAAATTGATGATTGTTCCTCTTGTATGAAGCTAGGCTGTGAATACAAGGCTCATTTATAGGCTGGGAACCTATTCTTCTTGAGGTGGAACTCATGATGCAAGGTACGTGCGGGCTTGGACCCGGCTTGATCCATTTGTAGGCTGATAAACCTCTTCTTGTACGAAGCTAGGCTGTGAATACAAGGCTCATTTATAGGCTGGAAACCTCTTCTTGTTGAGGTGGAACTCAATGCAAGGCATGTGTGGGCTTGGACCCGGCTTGATCCATTTGTAGGCTGATAAACCTCTTCTTGTATGGAGCTAGGCTGTGAATACAAGGTTGATTGCATGAGCTTGGGCTCGGATTTGATTTGTTTGGATGGAAGACTTGATGTCTTCTATGAGGCTCTTTTGATTGAGATTTTGAGATTGTTTTTTTGTATAAGCTAGGGCTCTGCATTTGATTCACTTATAGGCTGAGATTGATTTGAACTTTAAATGAGTTAGGGATCTGCATTTGATTCCCATATAGGCTGAGATTGACTTGATCTTTGAATGAGCTAGGGCTCTACATTTGATTCACTAATAGGCTGAGATTGATTTGAACGAACTTTGGATGAGCTAGGGCTCTGCATTTGATTCCCATATAGGCTGAGGTTGACTTGATCTTTGAATGAGCTAGGGCTCTACATTTGATTCACTAATAGGCTGAGACTGATTTAAACTTTGGATGAGCTAGGGCTCTGCATTTGATTCCCTTGTGGGCTGAGATTGATTTGAACTTTGGATGAGCTAGGGCTCTACATTTGATTCTGAAATGAGTAAGAACTCAGAAGGTCACTTTTAGGGTGATACTGAATGACTCATCTTGGCAATTCCTACTAGCTTTGGACCTTCGGGATTGAAAATAGGAATATCCTTCTTGGAAGCTCTATGGCTATGAACCTTTAGGATGCTTGAAAGTGACCCATACAGGAAGGCTTTGTTGACTTTGAACCGTTAGGGTTAGAATCTGACCCATCTTGGAAGTCTATTGACTTTGAACCTATAGAGTGCTGGACATATTTAAAATGATGGTGAATTCCTTGGCAGTTTTCCAAGTTTTTTGCTCCTGCTTTATTGGTGAAGGCACAAAACATGACATCGATGGAAATGGTGTCATGGACTTCGCTGGCATGATACCTAGATTTGAAAATTTTCATTTATGATCTGGTACTGAAAGTTTGACTCAATTTCAGCATGGTAGGGATGACTTGGTTACTCCCTTTGAAGGGTTCCATGTAATTTAAAGGTGATGATTTTCTTCAGCCAACATTTGTGTTGTTGGATTTTGGATTGAAAGAAACTCTAGCGAGGATTTTGGACAAGAATGAGGGGAGCTTGACAGTCTCTAACCAAAGTGATTTTATTGATTGACCTTGGTGTTAGACTATCGAGGGACATCTGATCAACTAAGTTCTTTGATTGTGCACTATGGTAGACCAAATTGGTAGAACAGCCAAGTGGCGATGAAATGTGACATGGGTTTGGCCCTTGATCTAGGCTCATGAAAAGCTCAGGGCTTTGCAATATTGTTGTGCCAATTTTGAAAGATTAATGAATCATGGCCCCAAAGTAGGCACGAGGAGCAAAGGATTCGAAGTGTTCCTTTAGAGAATTTGGTGATCAAATCCTAATAGGTGAGTGACCACATTGGATTTTCTTCATCAACAGGATTAGGAGAACTGAGAAATTGGTAAAAACCAACTTGGACGGACCTACTTATATTGACTAGGAAAGTCAGTGACTTCAGACTAGACAATGGATCCTAGATTTAATGCTCATGATCAAGTTCAATTCCTTTACATAGGGTATATCTATGCCCCAGTGTCTGCATGTTGTGACAGACCACTACTGTAGTGTGTTAGGGCAAGATAGAAGGAAACAGGTAATCTAATAGAGTTAGAACTAGGTTGAATCTGGATTGCATCCAGAATTGACCATGCTTCCAAGGTCAAGGGAAGATTGACCGATTGATTGCAGGAAGTGACTTCTTAGATAAGCCCTTCTTGAATCCTGAAAAATGAGGGAGCTGATGATTTGATGAATTTGGCTACATCCGTAACCAGGCCATGAGAATTTGCTCTCTCCCTAACGTGACCAATAGAATTTGAAGATAGAATTATATTGAAAGGCAATGCTATGGAGCCCAACAGATGATGGTTTGTTCAACTCCTCCGAGTATGATTCATTGGAGAGCAAGAGGGGTTCCTTTCCTTATGGAGGGTAGATTGGTATGACACTTGTCTACATAAACCACTGAATTTTTCTATGGAGGGCCAATTAGGGCAATGCTTTAGGGTTGCATCAGGTCGCCTATCCCCACTGAGGTATTATGGGTTGCCCATTGAGGTTTCTCGGGTTGCCTTTCCCTGCTGAGGTTTCTTTTCTTCCCTTTATTATTTTTTTCATTTTCTTCTTTTTGCAAACCCCATCTTGGGTTGAATAAGGAGTCCTCATATGGTGAGGATATTGCCAAAATTATGGTCCTATCCAATGTTCTGAAACCCTTAGGGAAAATCTGAACGGCATGACTTTCATGACAAATGGGTAGCTTTGCCCCACTGTTTAAGTTGACACCTACACGTATTGATAGGCGGGCAGCTATTTGAATCATCACTAAAAGCGATCTTAGGGAAATGCAGTCCCACACCAAAATTAAAATGGTGCCAAATTATGTTTTCCTCTCTTGGAGATGTTCAGATGGAACACATGTCCCAATAAGCTATATCGAGATTCTGAATCAGTCACGATCATATCTGGGCTTGAAACCTTTAGGTTAGTTGACAAGTATTGATGTTGAAGGTCCAAGAGGACTGATGTGAAACTGTCCACATGGGTCAACCATTGGAAGAGTGTTTGGTTGTTTATGTAGAATGAGTTTATCTTACCGAGAAGATCCCATTTTATTGGCTTGAGAAATGAAGGGCTTATAGGAACCTTGGGAAGCCGTCGGATGTAATGAACGACAGATGAGAGTTCCAGCCAGATTCATGAATTTGTACATAAAATGATGACATGATCACGAGATACAATGCCATAAAAAATGATAATCAAAAGAAGGGCTTGTGATAGAGACTCCTTGGAAGGCCGTCGGATTGATGGATGGGAGAGAGAGTCTAATGCCAATGAGAAATCTTTCTCTGATGATGAAGAAGTGATGAGATCATCTCTTGTAAAGGCGGGATGTAATTGGCCAAAATCAAAAGTCCGGTCCAACATGTTGTGAATCTTGAAGAACGATCGAACTTGCTATCAGGCTTTGATTGAAATTACCAATCTTCTTGAAGTGAGAGGGACAATTGGCCTACTGTCGAGCTCCATTGCCATTCAACATCTTGCTATTTTCTTTTTTTCTATTTTCTTTTTTCTTTTTTTTTTTTTTTTTTTGGATGTAAAGGCCACATAATGCAGTGCTTCGCTTGATCGCAAAATTGAATCCTGACTTTCAATATTGGATTTGAATCTTCTTCTTCCAAACATTTCAAATCAGATAGAACGTCTTTGCCTCAACTAGCACTCTGATCTTCTGTAAACTTTATGAGCATTTGTGACTGCTCATATAGTATCTGATTTTATCTGAATGGTGAATCCGTATGCTATCCTCTGGAAGTTAATCATCACCTTCTATCTGACGTGAATGCCTTCCCATTATTGATTTAGATAAAACATAGGCTTGAATTTTCTTTTTCTTTTTTTTTTTTTTTTTTTTTGGGTATCCCAATGACCTCATTCTTTGATTTTGAGATTGATCATTCATCATGTATCTCTTGCTTGCAAATGATGTACTTTGTTAGAACTTTGGTATTTCCATCTTCGTGGTGGCACATCTATCGTCCACTCATTTGTATTGATTGGCTGACCTGTTGATATGATTGGTTATTATGTAATGCTTTCCTTGGAATCTTTTCACAGATAGAACAAATAGTAGCTTCTCCAATACATGTTTCTTGAGACTACTCTTGTATCTCCCGATTGATCATTTAAAGCTTTTCTAGACGGGTTGGACCTTTCTTTCTCAAGAGGCCGGGTGGCATAGAAGTTCAGGAGATGGCTCATCATTTCAATCATCTTCAGAGTCAGAATTGACTGCGCACGTAGAATAGGAGGATGTATGAAACTGGGAGGAAATGTATGGAAGAGACAAGGCACAGAGTTTGAAATCCCAAACGGGGTGATTTTCTTTTACTTGCACGGCAGATTGGACTAGACTTGTCAACAAGCATATTGATCTTGGACCCAGACATGGATGACCTATCAAATACCGATAAAAGAAAGTTGAAACAACTAGTTCGTCCAAGCGGCTCCAGTTGGGCATAACGCCTTCGACGACCACCTTCAGTCCTTGCGGGAATAAGTCTTCCTTCAGATCTCTAATAGCAGGACTCATCATGCCCCTCAATCAATAGGTGCAAGATACCTACCTTTTCCATTTTTTTTTCAGTTTGGGATCCCTTCAAAACCGCACTATTGCTTTTTAAGCTCAAGGTTACTCTGGTTCAAGCCTCAGTTTGGGGTTTGATGGATTCATCAATGGAACACTTCTAGTTGAGTTGAAAATCATTCTAGCTTATGCCCCAGCTTATGGAGCAAGGGGTATCTCCATTGCACTACACCATTTTGAATCCAAGATTGGACTAATTTATACCTTGGCTTGGGGGGTTTAATGGATTTCTTTGTTAGACCACTCTCAATTTGGGTCTAAGGTCAATTTGGTCCATGCCCCAGTTTAGGGCATAATGGCTTTCCTCATTAGACCGCATTCAATTTGGGTCCAAAATCAATCTGGTTTATGACCAGCTTAGGGCTCATGACTTTCCTCATTGAACCATACCCAATTCAGGCCCAAGGTCAATCCGGTTCATGCCCCAGTTTGGGGGTCATTGGCTTTCCTCATCAGATCGCACTCAATTTGGGTCTAAGTTCAATCTGGTTCATGCCCCAGTTTATGGGTTAAGGGTTTCATCATTGGACCATTCTGGTTCTTATCCTTGCTTGAGGCACATTGGATCTCATCTTTGGTCTACCCTACTGCTTGGGAAAATTCCATTCCTCTCTTTGAATAATAAGAAATATGAAGGCAACTCTTTGGATTCTAGTATTTCCCAGGCCAATGGGATATCACTATCATAGCTGAAGGTTCATGATTTCCTGATGACTCCAGAATCTGGAATTGATCTTTATTGACAAGTAATGGGAAATCCTCCTCGTTCGCCATTCTTGATGAGTGATCCTAACTTGTAGCACTAGGCTATGATAGACATGGATCGGGCTCTAATTGATAGAGCTAGAGATTGATTTTGAATCAGTCTCCAATTGATCGAGATAAGATTGACTTTGAATTGGTCTCTGATTGATAGAGACAGAGTTGACTTTGAATTGATCTCTGATCGATAGAGATCAAGATTGATTTTGAATTGGTCTCTGATTGATAGAGATCAAGATTGATTTTGAATTGGCCTCTGATTGATAGAGATCAAGATTGATTTTGAATTGGTCTCTGATTGTTAGAGATCAAGATTGATTTTGAATTGGTCTCTGATTGATAGAGATCAAGATTGATTTTGAATTGGTCTCTGATTGATAGAGATCAAGATTGATTTTCAATTGGTCTCTGATTGATAGAGATCAAGATTGATTTTGAATTGGTCTCTGATTGATAGAGATCAAGATTGATTTGGAATTGCTCTCTGATTAATAAAGATCAAGATTGATTTTGAATTGGTCTCTGATTGATAGAGATCAAGATTGATTTTGAATTGGTCTCTGATTGATAGAGATCAAGATTGATTTTGTATTGGTCTCTGATTAATAGAGATCAAGATTGATTTTGAATTGGTCTCTGATTGATAGAGATCAAGATTGATTTTGTGGAATGGGCTCTAGTTGCTAGAGGCAAGGATTGCTTGACTTGGGCTCCGATTGATAGAGGCCAAGGATGACAATCATGGATTGGACTCTAATTGCTAGAGATGATGGATTGATTGAAATTCTCTTTGATTCCTTTATGAAGTGGAACATGGACCAAAGGTAATGATTGAACAGGCCTAGAGGTTAACTCATGCTCACATTGAGTTCATATGAATGGAACCTTTCATAGTTCCGACATGAATCAGAGCCTGAACTGGAGTTTACGGTAGGACAAGCCTAGGGGTCGATTAAATTCAAATGAATGGAACTCTTCTTAGTTCCAACATGAATCAGAATTTGAACCACAGTTGATGGTTGGATAAGTCTAGTGGCTAAATGAATTCAGATGAATGAGACTCTTCTGAATTCCAACATGAATTAGAACCTGAACCAAAGTTGATGGTTGGACAAGCCTAGGGGCTAAATAAATTCAGATGAATGGAACTTTTCCTAGTTTCGACATGAACTGGAACCCTAACCAAAGTTGATTGTTGGATAATCCTAGTGGCTAATTGAATTCAGATGAATGGAATTTTTCCTAGTTCCGACATGAATCAGAACCTAAACAGGAGGTGAAGGGTGAAAAAGCCTAGGGGCCGAATGCCTTCTTCATTTTAGCATGATCTGGGAGTGATGATTGAACCTGCCTAAAGGTTAAACCCTTCTTTAATTTTGAGATGAACCATAAATGATGGTTGAATTTGGGGCTGAATATTTCTTTGATTCTGAGATGAACTGGATGTGATTGAATCTGCCTAGAGGCTGAATCTTTCCTTAATTGTGGATGAACCGAAATGATGATTGGACCTGCCTAGGGGCTGACTCTTTCCTTGAGTTCTGAGATGAACTAGAAATGGTGGTTGGACCTGCTTAGGGGCTGAACATTTTTTTTTATTCTGAGATGAACTGGATGTAAATGAATCTGCTTAGGGGCTGAATCTTTCCTTAATTATGGATGAACCAAAATGATGATTGAACCTGCCTAGGGGATGAATCTTTCCTTAATTCTGGATGAACCGAAATGATGATTGGACCGGCCTAGGGGCTGAATATTTTTTTGATTCTGAGATGAACTGGAATGATGATTGGACCTACCTAGGGGCTGAAATCTTTCCTTAATTCAAAGGTGAATAGGGAATATTGATTGGATTTGCCTAGGGGCTGAATCTTTCCTTGATGCAGAGATGAATCATGAAATATGATTGGATTTGCCTAGGGACTGAATCTTTCCTTAATTCTAAGATAAATTGAGAACTATGATTGGATTTGCCTAGAGGCTGAATCTTTCCTTAATCTATGAATGGATTTGCCTAGGGGCTGGATCTTCCCTTAATTCAAAGGTGAATAAGGAACATTGATTGGATTTTCCTAGGGGCTGAATCTTTCCTTAATTCAGAGATGAATCAAGAACTAATTATTGGATTTGCCTAGGGGCTGGATCTCTCCTTAATTCTGAGATAAATTGAGAACTATGATTGGATTTGCCTAGGGGCTGAATCTTTCCTTAATTCAGAGATGAATCGGGAACTATGATTGGATTTGCCTAGGGGCTGGATCTTTCCTTAATTCAAAGGTACATTGAGAACTATGATTGGATTTGCCTAGGGGATGAATCTTTCCTTAATTCAGGGGTGCATTGAGAACCATGATTGGATTTGCCTAGGGGCTAAATATTTCTTTAATTCAGAGGTACATTGAGAATGGTGATTGGATTTGCCTAGGGGCTGAATTTTTCCTTAATTCAAAGGTGAATAGGGAACATTGATTGGACTTGCCTAGGGGCTGAATCTTTCCTTAATTCAGAGATGAATCGAGAACAGTGATTGGATTTGCCAAGGGGCTAAATCTTTCCTTCTTTCTTTCAAAATTTGATGTTCATTCAAGATCTAGATTCATGACTTCCATTGATTCATTTAGAAAGATAATATGGATGGATCTCAAGGTGGGAGATCAAGACAATTCCCTAATTGTAGGGGCCTCTCACCCTAAAAGGGTAGATATGGTTGCAGTTTGATTTTTCTTTTCCAAAGGCATTGAAATCAAATGGGGAAATATCAAGATTCTAAACATCTACAGGAGTAGAAGAAGTCACATGCACAATCAAGGATGACTCAACCAAACAAGAGTTAGCTCCCTCATAAGGGCGATTGGGTAAACATTATCCAAGTCAATTTAATTGAATTTGATTAAGCCATGTGTTCAGTCTTGGGACCTCATGATTCCAAAATGGATAATCAGTGGTACCAAGGTCTGGCCAATTGGATTACCGAATTCGATGAAATTGAAATGGATATATTAATCCGTCGTCTTTATTAGGGATGATTAGCAAAAGCGGTTCATAGATGAACAAACTAGTAAATTTCTTCTTGACCATGGTATCTATGTCTTGACAGGGATTTTTTGTTCGTTTTTTAAAATCGACATGTTAACAATGAGAGATTCGACACATCAAACTTACTTAATGGAGGGTGTATAGTGACCATCTACTATGATGTAGAACAGGTGTATACATACCTCATACTCCCAATGGGTGAGAGTTCAAGATGCTCATCATATAGATTCTAACATGTTGACCAATCGAGGACAAATACGGGCAGAACTTCGACGTCTCGAGCATGGATGTCATGGTTAAGATGATTTTACCGGGTCGGTTCAGGGATGAACCAAAAAATAACAAACATTGGGCTACAATCTAGGTTAGGACAAAAAAGCTACCTTGACGAGGATGGGGTAACCTATCACCGAATGCTCGATGAATAATGGGCCCCCAATCCCTTTATATACTATGTTGCAAGGATCCAAGCGACGTGGAGTAGCATAACGCATTCTCAGGCAGACCCAAGAAACGCTCGTTAGAGGCTGCTCGCCGGTCGTGGTCTCACAAAGTACATGCCAAGGCTGTGTGTTTCGCCTAGCGGGCTGCCCCATGTGCATGGGACCCAGTTCGGCTACTCGCACGAATGTGTGACTGAACCCATTCCCCCCAAAGCAATAATATACAAGCATAAATATAGTATACTAAAATCTAACATCCAATTCACACAAGGAAAGTTTTCATTTAGGAGTTTGACATTTATATCCCCAGTGAAGTCGCCACTGTGAGGACAAAGATGGAAATCTTTAGAAGTCGCCACCTAGATTTAGGTCTAGGACCTTGGAAATGTGAAATCTCACCCTAAGGTAAGACTTCGATAGACTCATGACCCTTAGATTGGAGTTCTGGTCCATCAGAGATTGGGTAAGCGTCAGGTTACGATTATGGGAAGGGGTTAGGCACCCAAACCGCCCGATCGAAATCGGTCTCCTATACCTTTCCTATGCTAGACTTTATTTGTTAAGCCAAACCAAACCAAGTGGTTTGATATCATTGAACCGAATCTGTATCCATCAGATTGCCTACGTATTACGGATTTATTTCGAAAATCAGGTTCACCACCGTAGTTCAGGTGTGATTAAAGTTTATGGATGTGATTTATGCTTGTGCATGATTAAGTTCTTTGTTCAAGTTGAAATTTATGCTTGAATGGTTGAGAAATCCAATGGGTTAGGATCTGGATAGTCCATGTGAACTGATAGATAGTCCTAGTGGATCTAAGGATAACCCTATTTGGGTTGAAATGTGGATAACCCATTCTGGGTTGGAATGTGGATAACCCTATGTGGGTCAAAATGTGGATAAATATCCTAGTGGATCTATGGATAGTCCGAGTGGACTAAAATGTGGATCCGAATTTGGGATTCTCCCAAATGGCCTACGTATCCTAGGGTTTGACCTAGGAATCAGAATCAGCGTAGTTCGGGCTGGATAACCCTATTTGGGTCAAAATGTGGGTAAGTATCCTAGTGGATTTATGGATAGTCCGAGTGGACTAAAGTTTGGATAACCCCTTTTTGGGTTGAAATATGGGTAAATATCCTAATGGATCTATGGATAGTCCGAGTAGACTAAATGTGTGGATCCGAATTTGGGTTTCTCCTAAATAGCCTACGTATCCTAAGTTTGACCTGGGAATCAGAATTCGTGTAGTTCGGGATTGGGTTGAAATGGAAGGATATCCTAGTGGATCTATGGATAGTCCGAGTGGACTAGATGTGTGGATCCGAATTTGGATTTCTCCCAAATAGCCTACGTATCTTAGGGTTTGCCCTAGGAATCAGAATCCGCGTAGTTCGGGACAGATTGAAATGGTTGAGAACCTATTCTAGGTTTAGGGTTTAGAACCTATTCTAGGTTTAGGGTTTGCCGAGGGGAAAAATTGTCCTAAATCACCCTTTTTATCCTGAATTCTAGTTTTAGAAAGTTTGGCAAGGCATTCTCTTTCTTTATTAAGATTTTATCATTCCCATTATGCCCTTCCCAAGAATGTGGGTGCCTAAATGCACGTCCCCACACCTACATTGTCTTCTAGAAGTGTGCATATATGGCAGTTTAACTAGGGTGTTGCATAAAATAAGTTATTGCCAAAAAATAGAATATTCTATCTAAATATGACACATAAAACATTTATGACAAGAAATTCACATACAGTAAGATTGTTTAAAATCTTTCAAATATGACATGTATTGCAAATAAGGCAAGATCCTACATAGCATGATCTAGTATGCTATTTTCTACCCTAATTGTTATTGTCTTTCCATATTAGGATTTTCTACCCTAATTGTTATTTTCTTTCCATTTTTTAGGGTTTTCTACCCTAATTGTTACATTCTTTCTATTTTAGGGTTTTCTACCCTAATTATTATTTTATTTCCATTTTTAGGGTTTTCTACCCTAATTGTTACTTTCTTTCCATTTTAGGGTTTTCTACCCTAATTATTATTTTATTTCCATTTTTTAGGGTTTTCTACCCTAACTGTTACTTTCTTTCCATTTTAGGGTTTTCTACCCTAATTATTATTTTCTTTCCATCTTTGGGTTTTCTACCCTAATTATTATTTTCTTTCCATCTTAGGGTTTTCTACCCTAAATGTTACTTTCTTTCCATTTTAGGGTTTTCTACCCTAATTATAACAAAAAGCATTTAAAATAGCATGTGAGTATGATCATTCCAATCATGGCAGTAATCATCCAATTATGGCAGTGTGACCATTCCAATTATAGTAGTGTATGCATACGAGCATCTGAACATAGCATGTGAACAAATATAGCATCAAATATGGCATGTGAGAAACAACCAAAGCATATGAGAATTAATCAAAACATGATGGAACACGCAGCAAGATGACATTTTTGTCAGGCTGGACCAAAATGGGCACATAGGCACTGTACTCACTCAAAAAATTCTTAAAATATATCCTCGGAAAGAGGACTCAGAGGCCAACATTTTGTCTCAAGGAAGCTAATCCTAAAAAAGACCAAGGGTAGGTCAAAAACATTCCCCATGTACAGGCAAATACATTGGTCAGATCTGTTCCAGATTCTGGCCAGTGGTACTATAAAATCAATATAAAATCATATAGCTCATGAAAGTACAATCAGAATTCATGGTCAGAAAGAGGACTCAGAGGCCAACATTTTGTCTCAAGGAAGCTAATCCTGAAAGAGACCATAGGTAGGTCGAAAACATTCCCCAAGTACAGGCAAATACACTGGTCAGGTCTGTTCCAGATTCTGGCCAGTGGAACTATAAAATTAATATAAAATCATATAGCTCATGAAAATAAAATCCGAATACATGGTCAGAAAGAAGACTCAGAGGCCAACATTTTATCTCAAGGAACCTAATGCAAACAGAGGCATCTTCCTAATGCTAGACACCAATCTCAGACATGCATTTGCACTATGCTTTGACTTTGAAAAAATAAACTGACAAAAGCGATGGGTGAT
Source organism: Protea cynaroides (assembly GCA_028583415.1). Taxonomy (NCBI): domain Eukaryota; kingdom Viridiplantae; phylum Streptophyta; class Magnoliopsida; order Proteales; family Proteaceae; genus Protea; species Protea cynaroides. Next base: position 8,045,617 of record CM053267.1, on the reverse strand, counting down.
TCTTACCTCAGGCTTCTTGTCTCTCCTTCTCCCCTTTGCATCTTCTCATCATCCTCTTTGCTGCCTCTCTGATCCTCCCTCCTTTTCCTCTAGATCTTCCCTTCTTAACACCTCTTTCTCTCTCTTTCTCTCTCTCTCCTTCTCTATTTTCTTCTTCTTCTCTTTTCTTTCGATTTATTTTCTTTTCTCTCTCTCACTCACATTTTTCTCTCCCTCACCCACGTTCTCCTCTCTCTATGGTTTAAAAAAAAAAACCCCTCCTCTCTCTTCTCTTGCCTATTTATAATTTTTCTCCTTTTCTAGAAGATCCTTCTTTCCTTTCTTCTTTTTTCTAGAAAAATATTTTTTCTTCCTTTTTCTTCTTTCCTTTCTTCTTTTCCTTCCTTTTTCTCTTCTCCTTCTCCATTCCACACGTTCTCTATCTCTCCCTCTTCTAGAAAATCCTCTCCTCCTCTTTCCTTCTCTCTTTTCTTTCCTTTTTCTGAGAACCAAGATCTTTTCTTTTTTTTTTCTCTCTCTACCTTGGACGTCTCTTCCCATCCTATCTTTGGATTCTTTTTTTTTTCTTTTGGATTATATGCCCTAACAAAAATCTTTTGAATCCAAAATATTTTTTCTCTCTCTTTTCTTTCCTTTTCTCAAAACAAAATCTTTTGAATTCTCCCTAAATTTCCCTCTCTCTCACGTTTCCTCTCTCTCTGGATTCTTTGTTTTCTATATATAAAACACACACACACACATATATATATATATATATATATATATATATATATATATATATATATATATATATATATATATAATATCAATATATTGATATATATAATATAATATACATATAAGATATATGTATATATTATATGATATATTACATGATATATTACAATATATTATACATTATATAAAAATTTATAAAAGAAATACATGCATATAAGCCACCATGAATTGGTCCGGATTGACTGGGTTGGGCCAAAACTACCTTGGGTTGAGCTGAGTTGACTGGATTGATTGAAATTATTGGGTTTTCACTCTCTGTCATTTCATGGGCCATTTTCGCTATCATCCCGCATGAAATTTTCCGATGGCCTCTATTCCAATTTTTTTTTTTTGCATTCATTTTGTAGAACATTAAAAATGAGGAATATAGGAACTTGAATCACCTCATTTGGAAGTAAAATGGTCAACTTATGAATTTTTGAAGTTTAAGCGGACTAATTATCGATAATTTGGCTGACCATTTTGCATGGGACCCTCCGGAGACTTTTACCCGAGATTTTTCACGTCCACTTTGCAGGACATCAAAAATGAAGAATAATGGTCTTGGAATCATCTGAATCCGATCTAGAACGGAAAAGATATGAAGCTTTGAAGTTCTAACGATAATTTTGCATGCAAGCTTGCATGTAACCCACTGGTGACTTCTACCCGGGATTTTTTACGTCCACTTTGTAGAACATCATAAATGAAGAATAATGGTCTTGGAATCATCTGAATTCGATGTCGGATGATCAAGATATGATGATTTGAAATCCAAACAATCTGACTTAGGATAATTTGCATGAAGGCCCCTGGGATTATTATTTATAATAATTTTAGAAACTTCCCTTATATGTATCATCCGACTAAAATGATCATATCTTCCTCATTTGATATCAGAATTGAGCAATTCTGGTCTCGTTTCGAAGATAATTCTATGACCTATGCATTCCTGCAGATGATAGCCCATGACCCTGCTGTGGGATTCAGTGAAAAATCATAAATCTTTGGATTAAATGCCAGAAACCTGCCATATTGGTTCACTTACACAGAGGGTGGCAAAAATGGGGTGCTTACACCCGGATGATAGTGGATGTCACAATCATAATCTTTTAATAACTCCAGCCATCTCCTCTGTCTCATATTCAGATCCTTCTGAGTGAAAAGATAAGTTAAGCTCTTGTGATCTGACTTAATCTGAAACTTCTCACCGTACAAGTAGTGTCTCCAAGTCTTGATTGCATGTATAACCACTGCTAAATCCAAATCGTGCGTAGGATAGTACTTCTCATGCTCTTTTAACTGTCTTGATGCATAAGCAATCACCTGTTCTCCTTGCATCAATACACACCCGATACCCAACCCTGAAGCATCCGTATATAAAGTAAACGGTACGTTTGGTTCTGGGATGGTCAAGATAGGTGCAGAGACTAGTCTTGACTTCAAAGTCTGAAAGCACTTCTCGCACTCATTTGTCCCTATGAATTTCTCTCCCTTCTTGGTCAATCTGGTGAGTAGAACAGCGATCCTGGAGTAATCCTCCATGAATCTTCTATAATAACCAGCCAACCCAAGGAATCTACGAATCTCCACAACAGATTTTGGTGCTTCCCATCCTACTATAGCAGCTATCTTACTTGGATCAACCTTGATACCGTCTTCAGATACTACATGGCCCAAGAAAGCCACTTCCTTCAGCCAAAACTCGCACTTCTTGAACTTAGCATAAAGCTTCTCCTATCTCAGCCGTTGTAGGGCTGCCCTCAAATGTGTTGTATGAGCCTCCACATCCTTTGAGAAGAATAATATGTCATCGATGAATACGATGACCGAAGTATCCAACATATCATGAAACACTTGGTTCATCAGTTCCTTGAACGACGCTGGGGCGTTGGTCAACCCAAATGACATAACTAGAAACTCATAATGCCCATACCTCGTCCTGAAAGCAGTCTTCGGAATATCTCCGGCCTTGATCTTCAGTTGGTGATACCCTGATCGGAGATCAATCTTCAAGGAAACCTTTGCACCCTGCAATTGATCGAACAGATCATCGATTCTAGGTAAAGGATACCGATTCTTGATCGTCAACTTGTTCAGTTCACGGTAGTCAATGCATAGTCTTACACTTCCGTCCTTCTTCTTGACAAATAATACAGGTGCTCCCCAAAGTGATATGCTAGGTCGTATGAAACCCTTATCTAACAATTCTTGTAACTGGGTCTTCAACTCCTTTAACTCGGTAGGAGCCATCCTGTATGGTGCTTTAGACACTGGCGCCGAACCTGGCATAAGGTCTATCACAAACTCTGTAGCCCTGTCCGATGGTAGACCTGGAAGCTCCTCTGGAAATACATCTGGGAACTTTCGAACCACATCTATATCATCCATCTTGTCTGACTCCGCTGTGATGTCGACTATAGATACTAGATACCCTACTCCCCCTTTCTCTAAGCATCTCTTAGCTTTTAGGGCGGAGAGGATCGGCTTCCGCTTCCTAGGTAACTTGGTACCTACTCCTTCCCCTTTTTGTCTGTAAGCACAAGCTTCCTTTCACCACATAATAGGATTGCTGAATGATGGCCTAGCCAATCCATTCCCAAGATGACATCAAAGTCTGCCATATCGAGTAGTACCAAACTTGCTTCCAAGTCTCGGCCCTCAATACATACTGTACATGGTCCATAATATTCAGTCAAAGCAACCTCGACTCCTAGTGGAGAACGAACTATCAAGCTTGGGTTCAAGTGCTTGATCGGTAAATCCATTCGCTTCCCAAAGGAAATAGAAACAAAGGAGTGCGTGGCCCCAGAGTCAAAAAGTACTCTGGCAGGTATACCAGCTACATTTACAATTTTTGGAATTTTATTGACCCTTAGTTATACATGCTCACACACACAATGAAATAGTCAGCTAAATAGTAAGGGATAGAGTCATACCAGTGACCACATCAGGTGATGCGGCTGCCTTTTCGATTGTGACCGCAAATACTTTTCCTTGCTGGGGAGGTTGTTTCCTTGGTAAAGTGCAGGTTTTTGCAATATGACCCACTTGCTGATAGTTGAAACATTTAATGTTCGGGTTGTGTCCAGTGAACTATGGCACAGGTGGTGCCGTATTGTTCCTTACAGGCACTGTAGGGGTCTGAGCCCTCTATGGGCGGAAAGATCTATTGTTATCGCCACTCGAACTCTCAATGGCGGGTCTCTTCACTCCCCTGTTCTTTGCAAAGAAGGTGTCCCTTTGACTAGATTCTATCACTCTCGCAACCTGTACAGCCTCATTAAAAATTTTCTTGTCCAGACCCAATATATGCTCTCTGATGCCTCCACGTAGTCCCATGGTAAACCTACGTGTCTTGGTCTCTTTCTCTTGCATACTTGTCGGTGCGAAGAAAAATAACTCCTCGTACGTCTGCTGGTAAGCATCCACAGTCGACTGAGACTGCTGAAGATTAAGGAACTCCCTCTCCATCTGATCCCTGAAACTCTTCGGAAAATATTTAGCGAAGAAGGCAACCTTGAACACTTCCCAATCCACCTGTGTATGCTTCGTCTCTAGATATGCCCGTGTAGAATTCCACCAAACATTCGCATCTTCCTTCAGCATATGTGTAGAAACATGACCTTTTCATCCTCTGTACAAGTCATCAGTCGAAAATTCTTCTCCATTTCTGCAACCCACTGTGCTGGCCACAATGGTTTTCGGGTCTTACATGTGAATGAAGAATGCTTCAACTTTAGGAATCTATCCACCGCCCGACTCAGATCGTGCTGTCCCTGTGTATTCATTCCGTACCATGGTGGTGGATACGGATAAGCTCCCTGATAAGCAGAAGACAATGGAAACTGGTGCGGTGGTGGTACATTCTATGCTTGGCCCATCGGCCCTGGACTACCATGCATCGGCAGTGTAGTATTATTCCCTCCAGACCCAGGCGTACCTTCGGTGGAAACATGACCTGATGGCCTGAACATCTTCAACATCTCGCTCAGGAATGCTTTTTGCTGAGCTTGCATTTGATAGACCAGATTTGTGACAATAGTCTCAGACTTCCTGTGAGGAGGCCCAGGCAAATTTATCGGTACCCTTGGAACCTGCTCTTCCTCAGCTACCGGGCTTGGTGCTCGAACATAGCCTGGTTCTATTTGTTCTTCTTCCTCGAGGCGCACCCTAGCCTGGTGACGCTTTCGGCCCCTACGACCGTTTCCGCCTACCTTCTCAGACTGTTCTGTTTGGATTTTTTCTTTCTTTCTTCTCTCCGGTGGCGATTCCTCTCTGGCTCCTGAGTTGCTACAGTCCGGCCGATTATCTTAGAAGCCATTTTCTTCCGCTCCAGACTTAGAACATCACCTCCAGGTAAGTTTCTTCCCTCTCTATCAAACTCTTACATAGTTTTCATATCGTCTTTAGTTAGAATTTTAGGTGTTTCTTTGGTTGAGAGATTCTAACCATAGGAACTCTTTTCCTTCAGTTTAGAAAGGGTTTAGGGACCCCTAAGTGCATAAGCCCTCAACCAATTTGATGTTCCACCAAACGGTTTCCATAAAAATCAAATTTTTACAATTTCTTAAACTAGGTTTTCAAAATTTTTGAAATTTCTTGATTTTTCTTAAATTCCTGAAATTTTCTTGTTGTAATTGCCTGTGTTTGATTTGTTTGAAGAGTGCGGGGTTACGTAAGTCCTCCTCCCCAAGTTTTTGGGTGAGTTCGAGGCTTTTTTCCAAATTAATGTCGTTATGCTGTCGAAATTTTGATAATTTTTAACATTTTCTTCTTGTTTTTCTTTTTGTTTTACAGGTCAAATGCCTCCACGATGCGGTCTTGGCAAGCGTTCCTATGGCTTGGGCATGCACGCTCCTCATCCACCAGTTCCATAGCTCGATGAGCAGTGGTTCCGTTCTGAGGCGGCACAAGCTCGTTTCCCTTCGTTCGATAGCGAGAACATAGAGTCTGGGCGGCGGGTGAACTAGGAGCAGTTGCACAGGTTTGATGTGCAAGCGGCTTTCGACAGGCTTGGGTTGGTGCTTGTCATTACTTACACTAAGACCACTCGTCCCAACCTGGTTAAGCATTTCCACACCAACCTGGAGCTCTATAGGGATGTCAATGATCCCAATCAGGGTAGGGACTTGCGCATCTTCAACTACGTTAAGGGCGTCCATATCTCCTTTGACACTCATCAGTTGGCTGACCTACTAGCGGTACCCAATGATGGAGACCTAGTATACTGCCCTCCAAAGGTGAAGGGCTATCTGAGCGAGGATCTACGCCGAGAGATAGCGGAGCAGATATTAAATCCTGGGGCTCCTATGAAGGCTGCTAGTTTGAAGCCCCCGGCTCGAGTTTATAGCCGCATAATCCAGCACAACATTGTGCCCCAGAGCGGCCACTACAGTGAGTTATCTCAGCTCACTCAGTACATCACTTACTGCGTCTGCACAGGGGAGCGGGTCTCTCTCCCTTACCTCATCATCCGGACCATTCATCAGGCGACTCTGGCCGATCAGGCCAGTAACCTCCCATATGGTCGTCTCATCACTACTCTCCTGAGGCGTCTATGAGTGAGCATGAGAGGCGAGGTGGCTGTGGAGGATGCCATGTCCTCTGACATCGACTGAGATGCCATTCTGATGATGCAGATGGATAATCTGCCTGTTAGTGATGACGAGTTGGAGGCTCGCCCTCGCCCACTCAGGAGGGTAGCAGCCGCAGCAGTAGCAGCAGCAGCAGCCAATGCGGCATATGCAGCAGAGGCTAAGAGTGATGATGACGATGATAGGGCAGAGGGTGTACCAGTACCAGCTCCACAGCCTATACCTACAGCATCACCGTCTACATCTACAGTTGGACCCTCTCATCCCCCTCCAGATCCGGTGTTAAGCATGTTCACAGAGATCAAGGACACCCAGAGGGTCATCCTAGAGTCTCAGCGAGAGATGGGTCAGGAGTTGGGACGTCTGGCTCGTACCCTATGGGTGACACAGGACCAGGTACACTGGCTTAGGGTCACTTACGAGCGAGATTATGACATAGCGGACCCTATTCCTCCTAGGCCCCCTACCCCATGATTTTTCCTTCTATTTTCTCTCTCCTGACTGTTTATAACAGGGTAACTGTCCGGTTTGTGGACTGTTCCCTGTAGTACTATTACATTTGATACTCTCTTTCTATTTAATGAAAGTTCTTATGGTTTTCCTAACTAGTGCATGGGTATCATTATATTCCATATTTAATATAGTATATTATGCTCTTTCTTAATCAATCTCAGGTATCAACAATGCTTAGGTGTGTTTGTATTAAAATTTTTAAATTTTTCCTAACTCAGTTCATCGACTTAGTTAAGTGCAATATCGTCTGTTGGACAGAGCCCGAGAGCTCTGATACCAAGTTGTCGTACCCCAATTCTGAACCAACCAGAATGGTGTGAGTGAACCATCATTGAACCAACAGTTCACACCAGGATCTCGAATAGACCGTGTCCACTCATACAAACCATTGCACATAACTACAATCAGAATATAAATAATACAGTGGAAGTCTTTAAATAAAATGAACTGAGTATCTATTGATAAATAAAATAATATATCCCATTATTCAAATCCAATCATAAAATATAATATCATTACATATCTTTAAAAGTCAACCAAAAATAACTGAAACAAATAAATAAAATCAATCACAGGTACACGCAGAAAGGGCACTCGCATGTAGCGTCATGCTCGTCCTCTCCTGCCTGTACACCCAGAGCGGCAACATCACCATACGCCAGAGCATTCATATAGTCCTCCACCGTGTATCTTGCATCAACATCTAAAAATAGTGTGTACACAAAGGGTGAGCTCACAACTTAGCTCAGTAAGACAATCAGACAGTTTCACAATATTACGCATGAGTAACAAACATTTTATGTTGTGGTATGGTTTAAGTTTGCAATGTGCTATAGAATGGTTTGGAGGCCCCCGCACCGCTATACACGAATGTGTGGCACCTCATGGATTACACCACCATTGGCCTACATGCACCCATCATGGAATAGAGATAGAGCTAAGATATCCCCGTACCTCCCTTGATGCTCTACCCATACCAGTACCTAAGTCCCTACTAGCCAAGGCTTGGAAAGTGGGCTCGCAACTAACCAATCCTATATGTCATCAAAGTATGCTCTATCCCAGCACAGCCGTCTACGGCATAGAGATAGAGCAAAGGCATCCTCGTACCTCCCTTGATACCCTATCCACAACTAATCCACTAGGATAGAACAATACGCAGGTAGACCATATCCCAACATAACTCCCTGCGGCATAGAGATAGAGCTAAAGCCTCGTGGACAAGCCAGCGTCAACCTCGGAGACCACAGTGCCACATAACCATGTCCAGGCCAACATCAACATTGAAAACCACCATACCACGACCTTCCCCTGATGCCCCACCGGTACCAAGCATGTTAAGATAGAATACTACAAAAATTACCTGTGTGAGGAATGATCCCAAGCTCCATGCCCCACTCCACACACCAACGAAAACAATCACATGCCTAACAATCACATCCTATCATGCGTGAACAATAATAATAACGGAAAGTAAAGGATGGCATGTGAATATGCACAAACATCACATCGTATATATTCAAGTTATTAACAACGATTTACTGTCCATTAATTATTTGGGTTTAGGTCAGATTCCCTTACCTGACGCTTGTTTGATAGCTTGCTCCACGTCGCAGGATCCAAACATGCTATCACAAAGTCCTACATAATATTAGGGTTCAATTAGAATAGTTTCTTTAGGGCATACGTTGGTCGGAAAACCAACGAGGTTACAAAAGTACACTCACAGAGCAGACCGGTGGCATGTACCGGTCGCAGCTCTGTGGGGAAAATTGGCGACCAGTATGGTCAGCAGGTCCCCACAGACCAGCCCCCTGGAAGGTACCGGTGGCAACATACCGGTCACACAGGGTGCAACCAGTGTAGTCGATCGGTTTGTCTCCGAAAGACCTTACTTTGGGTTTTTTGACTGTCATCGATCATTCTCCATGGATTTCCAAGGTTTCTCCTATCCATTCTAAATCTGAGCTTTGAGTTAGAGTTATCTCCAACTCATTCCAGTCTAGTTTCGATGATAATAATCCTAGAACTCGAATCTAGGGTTTGACGGTAACTTAGGGTTTAATGGCAAATTAGGGTTTTAGATCAATACCTGCTTTGCATGGTATTGATCCAACCACACAACTATCCTAGATCATAGAGTAAGAAGAATGATTATAACACTTACCGTCGACTGGCGTAAAGTGGGTGTCCTCGAACGGCAATGGCGGCACCTCCTTCTTCTTCCTAGCTTCTTCTCCTTTCCAACATCCTTCTCCTCTCTAGGTTTTGTGAGAGATAATGGAAAGGATTTGAGGAGGTTTATAGGTGTTTATATAGGCTAGGATTAGGTTTTAGTAACCCTATTAGGATTAGGAAATTCCAGGTATTAGGGTTTAGGGAAGTGGGACCCGCAGAGATCAAATTCTGGATCTCCGTAGTCAGTTGCGCAGAGCTGACCGGTCGACCGGTACCAAGATCGGTACCATCGACCGGTCAACATAAAATAACACTTATTTGACCGTTTTGATCCGATTTCGTACCTGTTTGTCATCCGCTCGCCCCGTCTGGCTCGGTGATGATCGAAAAACCTGTTACGACATGAAATCAAGGTTTAGACCGGGTTCACGAAGTGCGGGTCTTACAACTCCCCCACCCTTAAAAGAAATTTCATCCCCAAAATTTGCATTAGGTCTCACAACTCCCCCACCCTTAAAAGAAATTTCAGCCTCAAAATTTGAACGTACCTTGATCGTCAAAAAGGTTAGGGTACTCCTTCCTCATCGCACTCTCCTCTTCCAAAGTAATTTCTTCGACATTTTGGCTTCTCGAATGCACCTTCACATAATGGATATCCTTGGTTCGAAGTTGCTGTACCTTTCGGCTTGAGAGCATCATAGGCGCCACTTCAAATGTTAAGTCTTCAGTCAAGTCTGGGGGGTCTACTGTCAAGATGTGCGATGGATCCCTGACATACTTCTTCAATAACGATACATGGAACACATTATGAATGCTTGACATAGATGGTGGTAGAGCCGATTGATATGCTACATTACCACGTCTAGCCAATATCTCGTATGGTCTCACATACCTGGGGCATAGCTTTCCCTTCTTACCAAATCGTTTCAGACCTCGCAATGGTGATATCCTTAAGAATACTTTGTCACCCACTACAAACTCCAGATCTCGACGTCGATTATCCGCATAGTGCTTCTGTCGAACTTGAGCTGTCTTTACTCTCTCCTTGATTTGATCAATCACTCGATAAGTTTCTTCGACAAACTTCGGTCCTACAATTCTTCTTTCTCCCACCTCATTCCATAGCAAAGGTGTACGACACTTCTTCCCATAGAGTGCTTCATATGGAGCCATCTGGATTGTAGCCTGATAGCTGTTATTATAAGCAAACTCGATAAGCGATAGCTTCTCGTCCCAAGCTCCCTTGAAATCTAATGCACAAGCTCGGAGCATATCTTTTAAAATTTGAATGGTCCTTTCTGACTGCCCGTCCGTCTGAGGGTGGAAAGTTGTACTAAACTTCAACTTGGTTCCCATAGCTTTCTGTAATCCTTCCCAGAACTTTGATGTAAAACGGGGATCTCTGTCGGATGTTATACTTTCTGGGACGCCATGGAGTCTGACTATATTATCTACATATAGCTTGGCCAGCTTGTCCATGGTATACTGAGGTCTGACCGCAATGAATCGAGCTGTCTTGGTGAGTCGATCGACTATTACCCAAATTGCATCCACTGCCCTTGGTGTTAAAGGTAAGCCAGTGATGAAATCCATAGTAATGCAATCCCACTTCCATGCAAGTTCCGGTAATGGTTGCAGTAAACCTGCGGGTCTTTGCCTTTCTGCTTTAACTTGTTGACAATTCAGACATTGGAAAATAAAATGAGCTATATCTGCTTTCATACCCCTCCACCAATATAGTCTTCTTAAATTATGGTACATTTTGGTACTTCCTGGATGTACCGAATATGGAGTGTAGTGAGCTTCAGTCATAACTCGATCTCTGATATTGCAGTCTTCAATCTCAGGTATACATAACCGTCCATGATTCCTGAGTACCTTGTTTGAATCCAAGGTAAAGTCAGGATTGCTCATACCCTTCTCTAAGTCTTCTTGCACTGTCTTGAGATGCGGATCCCGTAGGATTGCTACCATAACTTCATCAACTAGATCCGGTGAGATCTTCAAAGCTGGGAACATCATGGTGAACTTATGAATTAAGCCTTGCTCGATTGGATCTTCTGCAGTCTCTATTATATACTCTTCATCGCCTTCAATTGAACTTGATGCTGCGGCACATAATGTAGCATTTGTACTTGGTCCTGCCTCAGGTTTCGATGCCCACTTTTTTCTTAAGGCGTCAGCCACAACATTTGCTTTACCCGGATGATACTGGATGTCACAATCATAATCTTTTAATAACTCCAGCCATCTCCTCTGTCTCATATTCAGATCCTTCTGAGTAAAAAGATAAGTTAAGCTCTTGTGATCTGACTTAATCTGAAACTTCTCACCGTACAAGTAGTGTCTCCAAGTCTTGATTGCTTGTATAACCGTTGCTAACTCCAAATCATGCGTAGAATAGTTCTTCTCATGCTCTTTTAACTGTCCTGATGCATAAGCATTCACCTGTTCTCCTTGCATCAATACACACCCGATACCCAACCCTGAAGCATCTGTATACAAAGTAAACGGTATGCTTGGTTCTGGGATGGTCAAGATCGGTGCAGAGACTAGTCTTGACTTCAAAGTCTGAAAGTACTTCTCGCACTCATTTGTCCCTATGAATTTCTCTCCCTTCTTGGTCAATCTGGTGAGTGGAACAGCGATCCTGGAGTAATCCTCCACGAATCTTCTATAATAACCAACCAACCCAAGGAAACTACGAATCTCCGCAATAGATTTTGGTGCTTCCCATCCTACTATAATAGCTAACTTACTTGGAACAACCATGATACCGTCTTCAGATACTACATGGCCCAAGAAAGCCACTTCCTTCAGCCAAAACTCGCACTTCTTGAACTTAACATAAAGCTTCTCCTGTCTCAGCCGTTGTAGGGCTGCCCTCAAATGTGTTGTATGGGCCTACATCTCCTTTGAGGAGACCAATATATCATCGATGAATACGATGACCGAAGTATCCAACATATCATGAAACACTCAATTCATCAGTTCCATGAACGACGCTGGGGCATTGGTCAACCCGAATGACATAACTAGAAACTCATAATACCCATACCTCATCCTAAAAGCAATCTTTGGAATATCTCCCGCCTTGATCTTCAGTTGGTGATACCCCGATCAGAGATCAATCTTTGAGAAAACCTTTGCACCCTGTAATTGATCGAATAGATCATCGATTCTAGATAAAGGATACCGATTCTTGATCGTCAACTTGTTCAGTTCACGGTAGTCGATGCATAGTCTTACACTTCCGTCCTTCTTCTTGACAAATAATACAGGTGCTCCCTAAGGAGATATGCTAGGTCATATGAAACCCTTATCTAACAATTCTTGTAACTGGGTCTTCAACTCCTTTAAGTCGGTAGGAGCCATCCTGTATGGTGCTTTAGACACTGGCGCCGAACCTGGCATAAGATCTATCACAAACTCTGTAGCCCTGTCCGATGGTAGACCTGGAAGCTCCTCTGGAAATACATCTGGGAACTCTCGAACCACATCTATATCTTCCGTCTTGTCTGACTCCGTTGTGATGTCGACTACAGATACTAGATACCGCACTCCCCCTTTCTCTAAGCATCTCTTACCTTTTAGGGCGGAGAGGATTAGCTTCCGCTTCCAAGGTAACTTGGTACCAGTGAAGCTATACTCCTTCCCCTTTTTGTCTGTAAGCACAAGCTTCCTTTCACCACATAATAGGATAGCTGAATGATGGCCTAGCCAATCCATTCCCAAGATGACATCAATGTCTGCCATCTCGAGTAGTACCAAACTTGCTTCTATGTCTCGGCCCTCAATACATACTGTACATGGTCCATAATATTCAGTCAAAGCCACCTCGACTCCTAGTGGAGAACGAACTATCAAGCTTGGGTTCAAGTGCTTGATCGATAACTCCATTCACTTCCCAAAGAAAATAGAAACAACGGAGTGCGTGGCCCCAGAGTCAAAAAGTACTCTGGCAGGTATACCAGCTACATTTATAATTCCTGGAATTTTATTGACCATTAGTTCTACATGCTCACACACACAATGAAATAGTAAGCTAAATAGTAAGGGATAGAGTCATACCAGTGACCACATCAGGTGATGCGGCTGCCTCTTCGGTTGTGACTGCAAATACTTTTCCTTGCTGGGGAGGTTGTTTCCTAGGTAGAGTGCAGGTCCTTGCAATATGACCCACTTGCTGACAGTTGAAACATTTAATATTCGGGTTGCGTCCAGCGAACTATGGCACTGGTGGTGCTGTATTGTTCCTTACAGGCACTGTAGCAGTCTGAGCCCTGTATGGGCGCAAAGGTCTATTGTTTCCGCCACCCGAACTCTCAATGGCGGGTCTCTTAACTCCCCTGTTCTGTGCAAAGAAGTTGTCCCTTTGACTGGATTCTATCACTCTCGCAACCTGTACAGCCTCATTATAAATTTTCTTGTCCAGACCCAATATGTGCTCTCTGATGCCTCCACGTAGTCCCATGGTAAACCTACGTGTCTTGGTCTCTTTCTCTTGCATACTTGTCGGTGCAAAGAAAAATAACTCCTCGTACGTCTGCTGGTAAGCATCCACAGTCGACTGAGACTGCTGAAGATTAAGGAACTCCCTCTCCATCTGATCCCTGAAACTCTTCGGAAAATATTTAGCGAAGAAGGCAACCTTGAACACTTCCCAATCCACCTGTGTATGCTTCGACTCTAGATATGCCCGTGTAGAATTCCACCAAGCATTCGCATCTTCCTTCAGCATATGTGTAGAAACATGACCTTTTCATCCTGTACAACTCATCCGTCGAAAATTCTTCTCCATTTCTGCAACCCACTGTGCTGGCCACAATGGTTTTCGGGTCTTACCTGTGAATGAAGAATGCTTCAACTTTAGGAATCTATCCACCGCCCGACACAGATCGTGCTGTCCCTGTGTATTCATTCCGTACCATGGTGGGGGATATGGATAGGCTCCCTGATAAGCAGAAGACGATGGAAACTGGTACGGTGGTGGTATCTGTGCTTGGCCCATCGTCCCTGGACTACCATGCATTGGCAATGTAGTATTATTCCCTCCAGACCCAGGCGTACCTTCAGTGGAAACATGACCCAGTGGCCTGAACATCTTCAACATCTCGTTGTGGAATTCTTTCTGCTGAGCTTGCATTTGATAGACCAGATTTGTAACAATAGTCTCAGAATTCCTGTGAAGAGGCCCTGGCAAATTTGTCGGTACCCTTGGAACCTGCTCTTCCTCAGCTACCGGGCTTGGCTCTTGAACATAGCCTGGTTCTACTTATTCTTCTTCCTTGAGGCGCACCCTAGCCTGGTGACGCTTTCGGCCCCTACGACCGTTTTCGCCTACCATCTCAGACTGTTCTGTTTAGATTTTTTTCTTTCTTTCTTCTCTCCAGTGGCAATTCCTCTCTGGCTCCTGAGTTGCTACAATCCGACCGGTGATCTTAGAAGCCATTTTCTTCCACTCCAGACTTAGAACATCGCCTCCAGGTAAGTTTCTTCCCTCTCTACCAAACTCTTACATAGTTTTCATATCGTCTTTAGTTAGAATTTTAGGTTTTTCTTTGGTTGAGAGATTATAACCATAGGAACTCTTTTCCTTTAGTTTCGAAAGGGTCTAGGGACCCCTAAGAGCAAAAGCCCTCAACCAATTTGAGGTTCCACCGAACGGTTTCCATAAAAATCAAATTTTTACAATTTTTTAGACTAGGTTTTCAAAATTTTCAAAATTTCTTGATTTTTCTTAAATTCCTGAAATTTTCTTGTTGTAATTGCCTGTGTTTGATTTGTTTGAAGAATGCGGGGTCACGTAAGTCCTCCTCCCCAAGTTTTTGGGTGAGTTCAAGGCTTTTTCCCAAATTAATGTCATTATGCTGTCGAAATTTTGACAATTTTTAACAATTTTTTCTTCTTTTTCTTTTTGTTTTACAGGTTAAATGCCTCCACGATGCGGTCTTGGTAAGCGTTCCTATGGCTTGGGCATGCATGCTGCTCATCCACCAGTTCCACAGCTCGATGAACAGTGGTTCCGTTCTGAGGTGACATAAGCCCGTTTCCCTTGGTTCGATAGCAAGAACATACAGTCTGGGTGGCGGGTCAACTTGGAGCAGTTGCACAGGTTTGATGTGCAAGCGGCTTTCGACAGGCTTGGGTGGGTGCCTATCATTTCTTACACTGAGACCACTCGTCCCAACCTCGTTAAGCATTTCTACGCCAACCTGGAGCTCCATGGGGATGTCAGTGATCCCAATCAGGGTAGGGACATGCGCATCTCCAGCTACGTTAAGGGCGTCCATATCTCCTTTGACACTCTTCAGTTGGCTGACCTTGGCTGACCTGCTAGGGGTACCCAATGATGGAGACCAGGTATACTGCCCTCCAAAGGTGAAGGGCTATCTGAGCGAGGATCTACGCCGAGAGATAGCGGAGCAGATACTAAATCCTGGGGCTCATATGAAGGCTCCTAGTCTGAAGCCCCCGGCTCGAGTTTATAGCCGCATCATCCAGCACAACATTGTGCCCCAGAGCGGCCACTACAGTGAGTTATCTCAGCTCACTCAGTACATCACTTACTGCGTCTGCACAAGGGAGCGGGTTTCTCTCCCTTACCTCATCATCCGGACCATGCATCAGGCGACTCTGGCCGGTCAGGCCAGTAACCTCCCATATGGTCGTCTCATCACTACTCTCCTGAGGCATCTACTAGTGAGCATGAGAGGCGAGGTGACTGTGGAGGATACCATGACCTCCGACATCGACTGGGATGCCTTTCTGAGGATGCAGATGGATAATCTGCCTATTAGTGATGACGTGTTGGAGGCTCACCCTCGCACACTCAGGAGGGTAGCAGCCGCAAGTAGTAGCAGCAGCAGCAGCCAATGCGGCATATGCAGCAGAGGCTGAAAGTGATGATGATGATGATAGGGCAGATGGTGTACCAGTGCCTGCTCCACAGCCTATACCTACAGCACCATCATCTACATCTATAGCTTGAGCACGTTCACAGAGATCAAGGACACCCAGAGGGTCATCCTAGAGTCTCAGCGGGAGATGGGTCAGGAGTTGGGACGTCTGGCTCGTAGCCTACGGGTGACACAGGACCAGGTATACTG
This sequence comes from Protea cynaroides, assembly GCA_028583415.1. Lineage (NCBI taxonomy): Eukaryota > Viridiplantae > Streptophyta > Magnoliopsida > Proteales > Proteaceae > Protea > Protea cynaroides. Next base: position 8,029,464 of record CM053267.1, on the reverse strand, counting down.
GCTTAGGTTCGCTTACGATCGAGATTATGACATAGAGGACCCTATTCCTCCTAGGCCCCCTACCCTATGATTTTTCCTTTTATTTTCTCTCTCCTGACTTATAACAGGGTAACTGTCCAATTTGTGGACTGTACCCTGTAGTACTATTACATTATATACTCTCTTTTTGTTTAATGAAAGTTTTTATGGTTTTCCTAACTAGTGCATGGGTATCATTAAATTCCATATTTAATATAGTATATTATGCTCTTTCTTAATCAGTCTCAGGTATCAACAATGCTTAGGGTGTGTTTGTATTAAAATTTTTAAATTTTTCCTAACTCAGTTCATCGACTTAGTTAAGTGCAATATCGTCTGTTGGACAGAGCCCGATAGCTCTGATACCAAGTTGTCACACCGCAATTCTAAACCAGCCAGAATTGTGTGAGTGAACCGTCATTGAACCAACGGTTCACACCAGGTTCTCGAATAGACCGTGTCTACTCATACAAACCATTGCACATAACCACAATCAGAATATAAATAATACAGCGGAAGTCTTTAAATAGAATGAACTGAGTATCTATTGACAAATTAAATAAAATATCCCATTATTCAAATCCAATCAAAAGATATAATAGCATTACATCTCTTTAAAAGTCAACCGAAAATAACTGAAACAAATAAATAAAATCAATCACAGGTACACGCAGAAAGGGCACTCGCATGAAGCGTCATGCTCGTCCTCTCCTGCCTGTACACCCAGAACAGCAACATCACCATACGTCGTAGCGTTCATTTAGTCATCCACCGGGTATCCTGCATCAACATCTAAAAACAATGTGTACACAAAGGGTGAGCTCACAACTTAGCTCAGTAAGACAATCAGACAGTTTCACAATTCTATGCATGAGTAACAACCATTTTATGCTGTGGTTTGGTGTAAGTTTGTAATGTGCTATAGAAAGGTTTGGTGGCCCCTGCACCTCTATACACGAGTGTGTGGCACCTCATGAATCACACCACCGTTGGTCCACATGCACCCATCATGGAATAGAGATAGAGCTAAGATATCCCCGTACCTCTCCTAATGCTCTACCGATACCAGTTCCTAAGCCCCTACTGGCTAGGGCTTGCAAACTGTGCTCGCAACTAACCAATCCTATATGTCATCAATGTAGGCTCTATCCCAGCACAGCCGTCTACGGCATAGAGGTAGAGCTAAGGCATCCCCGTACCTCCCCTGATACCCTATCCGCAACTAACCCACTAGGATAGAACAATACGCAGGTAGACCCTATCCCAACATAACTCCCTACGGCATAGAGATAGAGCTAAAGCATCGTGGACAAGCCAGCGTCGACCTCGGAGACCACAATGCCACATAACCATGGCCAGGCCAACATCAACATCAGAGACCACCGTACCACGACCTTCCCTTGATGCCCCACCCGTACCAAGCATGTTAAGATAGAATACTACAAAAATTATCAGTGTGAGGAATGATCCCTGGCTCCATGCCCCACTCCACACATCAACGAAAACTATCACATGGCTAACAATCACATCCTATCATGCATGAATAATAATAATAACGAAAAGTAAATGATGGCATGTGAATATGCACAAACATCACATTGTATATATTTAAGTTATTAACAATGATTTACTGTCCATTAATTATTAGGGTTTAGATCAGATTCCCTTACCTGACGCTCGTTTGATAGCTTGCTCCACGTCACAAGATCCAAACGTGCTATCACAAAGTCCTACATAATATTAGGGTTCAATTAGAATAGTTTCTTTAGGGCATACGTTGGTCGGAAAACCAATGAGGTTACAAAAATACACTCACAGAGCTGACCGGTGGCATGTAATGGTTGCAGCTCTGTGGGGAAAACTGGCGACCGGTATGGTCAGCCGGTCCCTACAGACCAGTCCCACGGAAGGTACCGGTGGCAACATACTGGTCACACAAGGTGCAAACGATATAGTCGACCGGTATGTCTCCGAAAGACCATACTTTGGGTTTTTCGACTACCGTCGATCATTCTCCATGGATTTCCAGGGTTTCTCCTATCCCTTCTAAATCTGAGTTTTGAGTATTAGTTATCTCCAACTCATTCCTGTCTAGTTTCAATGATAATCATCCTAGGACTCGAATCTAGGGTTTGACGGCAACTTAGGGTTTAATGGCTAATTAGGGTTTTAGATCGATACCTGCTTTGCATGGTATTGTTCCAACCACAAAACTATCTTAGAGTCATAGAGTAAGAAGAATGGTTATAACACTTACCGTCGACTGGCGTAAAGTAAGCGTCGTCGAACGACAATGGCGGCACCTCCTTCTTCTTCCTTACTTCTTCTCGTTTCCAACCTCCTTCTCCTTTATAGGGTTTATGAGAGATAATGGAAAGGATTTGAGGAGGTTTAGAGGTGTTTATATAGGCTAGGATTAGGGTTTAGTAATCCTATTAGGATTAGAAAAGTCCAGGTATTAGGGTTTAGGAAAGTGGGACCCACATAGATCAAATTCTGGATCTCCGTAGTCAACTGCGCAGAGCTGACTAGTCGACCGGTACCATCGACCGGTCAACATAAAATAACACTTATTTGACCGTCTTTGATCCGATTTCGTACCTGTTTTTCGTCTGCTCATCCCGTCTGGCTCGGTGATGATCGGAAAACCTGTTACGACATGAAATCAAGGTTTTGACCGGGTTCACGGAGTGCGGGTCTTACGCCCAGTATTCGAAAAGTCCAGAATAGGGGTGGTCGCACCCAAGGTTGATGGAACATCCGACCCTGGCATCGACCCTACCCTGAGGGTCGATGTAGACTGCTACCCTACCTGCGACCCACCCTGCGACCCGTGCTTAAAAACAAGACTGGAAGTCTCGGAATGACTTTTAACCAAAATCTATCGACTTGTTAGGTTTTCCTATTGATATAAAAGTGGTTTTAAAGCTTGAAAGAGGATCAACACTCAAGCAAAGGTGAGGGAAGAAGACCTAAACTAATTGGCTAATAATAAACTATTTTTATTTCTTGAGTCCAATGCCATGACTGATTCTATGCATGTATACTTTTATGTGCATTCAATATGTCATCCAATATTCCTTCTATTACTGTTCATGCATATTTAATTCTGTTTATTTATAACATGATGATGATGATGATGCTTGGAATAGGCATGTGAATGTATGTGTGTGGTTAGTGTACATGGTGCGGGTAGGGGATGGTATCAACCGGTACAGTCATACCATTTTCATGGGGTGTATATTGTGCCATGGTTCTACTCAAGTCATGTCCACTGACATCGTCGTATCGCCATTACCTTAGCAGAACTATTACGTCGTAGGGTATCAGTGGAGGTGGTCTCGGACCTTGTAGTCTTCAACTCTGTCGGGGGGCCTTAGCTCTATCTCTATGGATGTATTGAGGGATGCTAGGGTGAGGCCTTGTATACACTGTTTGATATTAGGATTGGTTAGTTGCGAGCCCAGTTTGTAAGCCCTCACCAGCAGAGGCTTACGTGTTGGTATGGGAAACCGGTACAGCCATGCCATTTTCATGGGGTATATATTGTCCATGGTGGGTGCATGTGGGACGACAGTGCCGATACTCATTGGGCAGATTCACACACTCGTGTATAGAGGTGAGGCGGCCACCGAACCTTTCTATAGCACATTGCAAACTTATAAACCAGACCACAGATATGAATTGAATGCATGCATATGGTTGTTGCATTGTTTTGTATGCTCACTGAGCCGTGATGTGTGTTCACCCTTTCGACGTCGAATATTTTTAGTTGATGATGCAGGTACCACGGTGGAAGAGTATATGAATACTTCTGTGTACGGGCATATCGCTGCGATGGAAGCTGAAGACTTAGTGGAAACACATGACTCTTCATGCGAGTGCAACGGATGCGTTTTCAATTAGATTTTAAATTGAATTATTAAGGGAATGTAATTGATATTTTATTTACTTATGTCTCAGTTGATACAACATAATTTGATACTTTATTTATGATTATCACAGTTAAATTCCTCAGTTCAATTATTATTAAGACTTCCGCTATTGTGTATTTATTCTGATTATGGTTGTGGATGTGTATGGTTTTATTTTCAATGGACACAACCTATTAGAGATCCTGGTTGAACTGTTGGTTTATTAGCGGTTCATCACACCGTTCTGAATGGTGTAGAATTGGGGTGTAACAATCTATGTCCGGGGTGCATGATGTATTTCATTTTTCTTTGTTGAAGAAGTACATCAGGGATCCAACGCACGTTCTAACAGTAGATCCATTAGATTTGATTGAAGATGTTTGAGGTGGTACCTTTTGAAATTACCACTCGAAAGGTTCAATGTCCTCGTAACCGTGATATCTATTATGTTAAAGTTACATGGAGAAGTCAAGAAGTAGAAGAAATAATATGGGAAGAAGAGAACGCTATGCAGAAGCAATACCCTCACCTATTCGAAAGTATGTACAAATTTCGAGGATGAAATTTATTTAAGAGGAAGAGTTGTACGACCCGCACTCTACTAACCTGATTTAACCATGTCGTACTAGGTCTCTCCATCATAATCGACTCGAGTAGATCAACCGTATGAAGGAGTCACAAGGATTAGGTAAGTAAAACCACTAAAAACCATGAATTTTAGTTGTGTGGTCACCTGCCTAGACTTGTTTGGTTGACCACTCAAATTCCAGTATCAGAGCTGTTAACTTTATGTTATACAGTCGACACCTCTTGATTATGTGGTCGACAGATGTTATGACCGCACATTCGACCATACAATCCTAGATAAGATTTCATGATTTGGAAACTTTCCAAATTGAAGGAGACCTCTTTCCTAATTGAAGAGGGACTCTATATGGAGAGTTTTCCTCTATCCTCTCTCACTCTTTTAGATCAATCTCAAACCCAAACGTAAGAGAGAAATAGAGAGGAAGAGAAGGAGAAGGAAACTTGGAGAGGAAGGCTGGGAGAAAGTCTTTGTATAGAAGGTTTCTAGCTCTCTACAACAAGTTTAAGGTATGAAACTTGTCTCTGTAGAAGTAGATCATAGAGTAGAGTTTCCCATGGTCAAGTTGAGGTATTAAACCAGTGTAAGGTTTTGACCATGAGATTCTCTGAGTAAATCTCAAGGAATAATCACGAAAGTTAGATTAGGGTTAATTGTTATGAGAAACCATGATTTAATGGCCATAAAATGACCATAGGATGAACTCCATCGTTGAGCCGAGGAATCAACTCAGGAAGAACTTAGATTAAAAGAGAGAAAATGATCAAAAATTATGTAGTCACATCATTGGTTGACCATATTGCGACCAGTGAGTTGACCACAGCTATTCAGGAAGTTTTCAGAGTATGTGTGGTTGCATCAGCGGTCGCATGATGTACGATTATAGATTTGACAGCAAAATGTGTGGTTTCTATATATGTGTGACCGCAGAGTTGATCACTCAACCAGAAAGATTCTGTTTTGTTTTCCAATTACTGTAACTTGTGATAAGCAATCCCTAACATAAATCCATATATTCTTTAGGCTCCCAAGTAGTTCAAAGTAGTTTCCAAAGCTTAGAAGAAGATCAAACATCGTCTACAGGTGAGGCAACAAGACCTAAACTAAAAGGCTAATAATAAGCTACCTGTTTATTTTATTTCTGATATCGAATATGATATCATGCCTTGTATGATTGTTTGTGCATCTCAAATGTCATCCAATACCTATTATATATATGCTCATGCATATTTATTTCTATTTACTTATAACATGATGATGATGTTAAGAATAGACAAGTATTTGTATTTGTGGTTGGTATGTTGGATGAGGGTGGAGCATCAGGGGGAGGACGTGGTACTGTAGTCTTGGCCCTGTCCACCAGACTCTAGCTCTATCTTTACACTATCCTACATGCTAACATCATATTATCATTGTTATCTTAGTGGAACTATTATTCCATAGGGTATCAGGAGGAGGACATGGTACCGTGGTCTTCGAGCTAACCGCTAGACTCTAGCTCTATCTCTATGGGTATATTGAGGGATGCTGGGGTAAGGCCATGGATAGAATTTTGATGACATCTAGGATTGGTTAGTCAAAAATTTAGTTTGCAAGCCTTTGCTAGTAGGGGCATAAATATTGGTACAAGTAGGGTATCAAAGGGGGTTCTTCCAGTGTGTGATCCGAGAACTCTAGCTCTATCTCTATTTTGTAGTGAGTGATGTGGGGTGTGTCACACCCCAATTATGTACCATTCAGAACGGTGTGATGAACCGCTATTAAACCAACGGTTCAACCAGGATCTCTAATAGGCTGTGTCCGTTGAAAATAAAATCATACACATCCACAACCATAATCAGAATAAATACACAATAGTGGAAGTCTTAATAATAAATGAACTGAGTACTCTAACTGTGATAATCATAAATAAAGTATCAAATTATGTTGTATCAATTGAGACATAAGTAAATAAAATATCAATTATATTTCCTTAATAATTCAAATTAAAATCTAATCGAAAACGCATGCGTTGCACTCGCATGAAGAGTCATGCGTTTCCACTAAGTCTTCAGCTTCCATCGTAGCGACATGCCCGTACACAGAAGTGTTCATATAGTCTTCCACCATGGTACCTGCATCATGAACTAAAAATATTCGACGTCGAAAGGGTGAGCACACATCACGGCTCAGTGAGCAAACAAAACAATGCAACAACCATATGCATGCATTCAATTTATATCGGTGGTCTGGTTTATAAGTTTGCAATGTGCTATAGAAAGGTTCGGTGGCCGCCTCACCTCTATACACGAGTGTGTGAATCCGACCAATGAGTATCGGCACTGTCGTCCCACATGCACCCACCATGGACAATATACACCCCATGAAAATGGCATGGCTGTAACAGTTGCCCATACCAACATGTAAGCCCCTGCTGGCGAGGGCTTGCAAACTGGGCTCGTAACTAACCAATCCTAATGTCAAATAGTGTATCCAAGGCCTCACCCCAGCATCCCTCAATACATCCATAGAGATAGAGCTAAGGCCCCCCGGTAGAGTCGAAGACTACAAGGTCCGAGACCACCTCCCCTGATACCCTACGACGTAATAGTTCTGCTAAGGTAATGGTGATACGACGATGTCAGTGGACATGACTTGAGTAGAACCATGGCACAATATACACCCCATGAAAATGGCATGGCTGTACCGGTTGATACCATCCCCTACCCGCACCATGTACACTAACCACACACATACATTCACATGCCTATTCCTAGCATCATCATCATCATCATGTTATAAATAAACAGAATTAAATATGCATGAACAGTAATAGCAGGAATATTGGATGACATATTGAATGCACATACAAGCATACACGCATAGAATCAGTCATGGCATTGGACTCAAGAAATAAAAACAGTTTATTATTAGCCAATTAGTTTAGGTCTTGTTCCCTCACCTTTCCTTAAGTGTTGATCCTCTTTCAAGCTTTAAAACCACTTTTATATCAATAGGAAAACCTAACAAGTTGAAAGATTTTGGTTAGAAGTCATTCCGACACTTTCAGTCTTGTTTTTAAGCACGGGTCGCAGGGTGGGCCGCAGGTAGGGTAGGAGTCTACATCGACCCCCAGGGTAGGGTCGATGCCAGGGTCGGATGTTCCATCGTCCCTGGGTGTGACCACCCCTATTCTGGACTTCTCGAATACTGGGGATCGATCCTGTGGTCTGGTAGGGTCGATTTCCAATCGACCCCACGTGCGACCCCCCGTGGGTTGAGTCGAGATTTTCATTCTACCGTCCATTCTTTCACGTTTGGGTCCTATGGCTTACTTCCACAATCCATTCTAGGCTTGTTCTATGGCTTAGAATACTAGGTTTCTTCCTTACCTTGTCTACCATGATTTCTCCATGGATTTCATCGAAATCTTCCCATGGGTGTATGATTTGGGTTTCTCCTAGACCATACTCTCTTTATGAACTATCCTAAGGTCTTAGATTATCAAATAGAAGCTTGCCCATACCTTAGGTTTACTGAGATTCAGAGATTTCTCTGAATTCTTCAATTCAGTCTTCTTCTCTAACTTTCCTTCTCTTCTTCTTCTCTTCTCTTTCTCTCACTCTCAATTAGGGTTTCAAAAGGAGTGAGAGACTTAGGGACGTCCTATTTATAGAGTAGAATCTCAAAAAATAAGTCCCATTGAGATTAGGAAGGAATCCCATTAAAATTTGGAATGTTTCCTATTTATGGTTTCTGTCGACAAACAGGGGGTCGATGAGGGGGTCGGAGATCCCGTCGACCCTCAGGTCCTAAGTTGTCCGACCCCCAGTGAAAAATCAAGGGTCTGACTTCTATGTGAGGGGGGGTCGACCCTGCTGGTCTGGGTATGCGACCCTACCCTCATTTTGACTATTTTTGGGTCAGTTTAATACGTCATTGCTATTTCCTTCACGCACTTGGTCCATTTGGCTCGACCATGATAGGTAGACCTGGTACAAGGTGGTAAGACAGGTTAGTTTGATACGGGTCTAACAACTCCCCCTACTTATAAAAATTTCATCCTCGAAATTGTACATACCTTCTGAGTCGAATATATGAGGGTATTGCTTTCGCATAGCATTCTCTTCTTCCCATGTGATTTCTTCTATATCCCTGCTTCTCCAAGTGACCTTAACATAATAAATGTCACGGTTGCATAGTTGTTGCACCATTCAACTGGTAATTTCAGTTGGTGCTACTTCAAATGTTAAATCCTCCGTTGAATCAGGTAGATCTACTATCAAAACGTACGTTGGGTCTCTGACATACTTCTTCAATAAGGAGATATGAAATACGTCATGCACACTTGACATAGATGGTGGTAGTGCTAACTGGTAAGTCACTTTTCCACGCTTAGCTAGAATCTCATATGGTTCGACATATCTCAGACTTAATTTCCCTTTCTGTCCGAACCGTTTCAAACCTCGCATAGGTGACACTTTGAGGAATACCTTATCACCTACAACGAATTCAAGGTCTCGGCGTCTAGTGTCTGCATATTGCTTCTGACGATTCTGAGCCGTTCTTACTCTTTCCTTGATAATGTCGACTACTCGACAAGTCTCTTCAACAAATTCTGGTCCAACAATACTACGTTCTCCAACTTCATTCCAAAACAAAGGAGTTCGACACATCCTGCCATACAGTGCTTCATAGGGTGACATCTGTAAAGTAGCCTGATAGCTATTGTTATTAGAGAACTCAATCAGTGGTAACTTTTCATCCCATGATCCTTTGAAATCAATTACACAATCTCAGAGCATGTCTTCTAGAATTTGAATGGTGCGCTCCGACTGTCCATCTGTCTGAGGATGGAATGTAGTACTGAACTTCAATATTGTACCCATAGCCTTCTGTAATCTTTTCCAAAACTTTGAAGTAAATCTTGGATCTCTGTCGGACACAATACTTTTAGGTACACCGTGTAATCTGACAATATTATCCACATACAACTTAGCTAACCTTTCCAATGTATACTGAGGTTGTATAGCTATAAATCGAGCCGTTTTAGTCAGTCGGTCTACAATCACCCAAACTGCGTCAACTACTCGGGGAGTCAATGGTAACCCTGTGACGAAGTCCATAGTGATGCAGTCTCATTTCCATGCTAGTTCCGGTAACGACTGTAACAGTCCTACTGGTATTTGTCATTCAGCTTTCACTTTTTGACAATTTAGGCATTGAGACACGAACTTGGTTATATCTGCTTTCATTCCCCTCCATCAATATAATTTCTTTAGGTCATGATACATTTTTGTACTTCCAGAGTGTATCGAATAGGCGGTGGTATGGGCTTCCTTCATTAGTCGGTGTCTAATGTCCAAACTTTTTGTTTCAGGTACACATATTCTTCCTTTGTACTTCAGTACCCTTTCGTCATCTAAGGAGAACTCAGGAGTAGTCTTACCTTTTTCGATGTCTTCTTTTACAGTTCTTAGATAAGGGTCTGATTTAATCACTGTTTTCACTTCATCAAGTACATCAGATACAATCTTCAATGTGGCGAACATATTTGCAAACCGATGGATAAACCCTTGGTTGGTTGATTCACCCGGTGCATCTATCATAAACTGTTCATTACCATAACTGAATACTTTTCTGGTAGTACACAGTGCAGCAGTGGTGCTAACCTCTTCTTGAGATTTCATCATTGCCTTTCTACTCAGTGCGTTCGCAACCACATTAGCTTTTCTCAGATGATACTGGATATCACAATCATAGTCTTTCAATAGTTCCAGCCATCTTCTTTGTCTCATATTCAACTCCTTCTGATTAAAGAGGTAAGTAAGACTCTTATGATCTGATTTAATCTGAAATTTCTCTCCGTACAAGTAATGTCTCCATATTTTGATAGCATGTACTACTGCCGCTAATTCCAAATCATGAGTGGGATAGTTCTTCTCATGTGTCTTCAATTGTCTTGAGACATAATCAATTACTTGTTCTCCTTGCATAAGTACACATCCTAATCCCAGTCCTGATACATCAGTGTACAAAATAAATGGCTGTGCTGGAATCAGAATGGTCAAGATTGGAGCTGATATCAATCTAGCCTTCAATGTTTGGAAACACTTTTCCCATTTATCAGTCCACACAAACTTTTCACCCTTCTTAGTCGAACTGGTAAGAGGTATTGCAATTCGGGAATAGTCTTCTACAAATCGTCGATAATACCCAGCTAGACCTAAGAAACTTTAAATTTCTGCAATGCTCTTTGGTGCTTCCCATTTCACAATAGCTTCGATCTTGCTAGGACCCACTTTTATTCCTTCAGCGGATACAACATGGCCTAGAAAAGCGACTTCCTTTAGCCAGAACTCACACTTTGTAAATTTGGCGTAGAGCTTCTCCTTCCAAAAGACATGACCAAAAATTAATAATGTCCATATCTGGTCCTGAATGCTGTCTTGGGATATCACCATCCTTAATCTTCAACTGATGGTAACCTAACCGAAGATCGATCTTGGATAACACTTTGGCACCTTGCAACTGATCGAACAAGTCATCGATCCGAGGCAATGGATAGCGATTCTTGATTGTCAGTTTATTCAGTTCTCGGTAGTCTATACACAATCGAACGATACCGTCCTTCTTCTTCACAAATAATACTGGCGCTCCCCATGGTGATATGCTAGGTCAGATGTAGCCCTTGTCCAGCAGTTCTTGTAGTTGTACTTTTAATTCCTTTAATTCAGTAAGAGCCATTCGATAAGGTGCTTTAGATATTGGTGCGGCTTCTGGTATCAGATCTATAACAAACTCTGTAGCGCAATCGGGTGGTAATCCTGGTAGTTCTTCAGGAAATACATCTGGATAGTCATGGACGACATCAATATCCTCCATTCGTGGTGCTTCTTTGGTAAGATGGACCACAGATACTAAATACCCAACTGCTCCTTTCTCCAGGCACTTCCTAGCCTTTAATGCAGAGAGTATGAGCTTTCGTTTATGGGTAAGTTTGGTTCCCAAAAAATTGAACTCTGCTCCTTCTTTGTCTTTAAATGTCAGCTTCTTTTCGGCACACAATAGATTTACAGAATGCCGAGCTAACCAGTCCATTCCCAAGATGACATCAAAGTCTTCCATCTCAAGTTGGATCAAGGTTACATCCAAAGTCTTTTCATCAATAAGAACTGGACATGGTCCATAACCTTTTTCTAACTCCACTTCTAATCCCATAGGTGATCGTACAAGCAGTTTGTAGTCTAAGGATTTAAGGGGTAGATTTAGCTTATTTCCAAATGACACAGATATAAAAGAATGAGTAGCTCCTGAATCAAAGAGTACTCTGGCGGGAATGCCATTAATAGGTACGATACCTGTGACCACATCAGGTGATGCGGCAGCATCCTCGGATGTAACCACGTAAATTCTGCCTTGTTGTAGTTGCTTCTTGGGATTAGTACACTCCCTTGCAATATGCCCTACTTGATTGCAGTTAAAACATCTTACTCCATCAATGACTTGCTTTTGTTGTTGTGGAGCTGCGGGGGTAGTCTTGGCTACAGCATTAAAGCCTTGAGTACGGAAGGGTTTGAATATCTTGGTGTTTCCTCTGTTGTAAGAATTTCCATTAGGCCTTTTGATTCCCTTATTTTGAGCAAGCTAGCTCTCTTTCTGGGTCGACTCTATCACTCAAGCAATTTGTGCCGCTTCATTATAGATTTTCTTTTCAAGTCCCAGAACATGCTCGCGGATGCTTCCCCTAAGTCCCATGATGAACCTTTGGGTCTTGGTGTTTTCCTCTTGCATACTAGCGGGTGCAAAGAAGAACAGCTCCTCATAACGCTGTTGATATGCATCCACGGTCATCTGCCCCTGATATAAACTCAGGAACTCTCTTTCCATAGAATCTCTGAAACTTCTAGGAAAGTACTTCTCAAAGAATGCCTCCTTATAAATATCCCAAGTCAGTTGGGCATGCTTTGTTAATAAATATGTCCTGGTAGACCTCCACCAATGGTGTGCATCTCCTTTCAGCATAAAAGTGGCACACAATACTTTCTCTTCTTCATTTACTGTCATCATCATAAAATTTCTTTCCATTTCGTCAACCCAGTGTGCCGGCCATAAAGGATCTGCTGGTTTGCCATTAAATTCTTTGGGCTTCATTTTCAAAAAACGCTCCACCAGTCTGGAGTGGTCTAGTTGTTGCGGGACATACGTCCCATACATAAGTGGTTGGTATTATATCCACCTTGAGCTACCTCAGGATTCTGCACTTGAGCCTGCAAAATGGGAGTCTGAGGTGCATGGGGTACTGTGTTACTTCTCCCTGGTACCGTGCTTGCTTGTCCTGCTGGCATTGGGGGTGTCTGTGCAGCTGGAAAGGTCATGTCTATGGCAACTTGCATAGTAGCTTGTGCCTGTTGCATTTGCTGCAGCTGCTGGGCCAAGTTCATTACAACTGAAGCCAGGTCTATAGGTGGAGCTGGCAGATCTGTAGGATTTGTCTGCCCATTAATTACGGACGGTGCCATGTTCGTATTCCCCTGTGTTTCCGATTGTGTCTGGCTGTCTTGTCTGGTCACTCTGCGTCCAGCCATTATCTAATCTGGTAGTGGGAATGCCTGAAAATCATAGAACATGTGAGACAATTATTATATACTTCATTCTCATATTTTAAAACCACTAACAAATGAAATTTTCAAATTTTTCAGATCATTCTGTCGAAAATGCTATATTTTCACTACAGGGTCGATGGTGGGGGTCGATGGATGTCCGACCCTCAGTCTGCGACCCTGAGGAATCACTGATTCTTTTCGAGAGCCGGGGGTCGATGAGGGGGTCGGAGGATGTCCGACCCAGGGTTCGACCCCTGGTTCTCTGTCAGATTACCGAGAGCCGAGGGTCGATGAGGGGGTCGGATGTCTTTGTCGAATTCTTTGACCCTCGGACTAAAAATTAGGTTTTTATTTCCGATTTTGAATCCATTTCTCATTCTTCCTCCTCCTTTCTGACTCGGCTCATCCCTCTGAGTTGCTACAGTGCCAACTCGGACTCTTTGGTGCTATTTACTTCTTATTTCGACGTCTACATCTCGTCTACAGGTATGTTCTCTACATTTTCATGTTTCTAGGTTTTCTTAACTAGGTTTTTGCCCATTTAACTCGTTTTCTTCAAATTAAACTTTTTCCAACAGTAAAAATTCAATTTTTATTGGGGGCTTTTGTTGTTGGTGACTCAATGGACGAAAGCCCTCAAAAATATTTGAGTTTCGTCGGTTGGTTATCGAGAAACTTGAATTTTCCCATTTTTGCCCTCATTTGTCGAGATTTTTTGAATTTCTTGAAATTTCTTCAAATTCGATCTCTTTAAATGAAATTTCCAACTGTATGAGTCTTGCAGGATTGTTTAAAACCTTTATAAGTCCTCCTGCCCACGTGTATGGGTGAAAAGTGAGGCTTTTAATCAATTTATGTCGTTATACTATCAAAATTTTTGGGTTTTTCATCTTTACTAACCCAATATCTGTTTCTCTTTGTTTTTGCAGATACTATGGCTCGTACCAAAGTACCCAGGGTTCATGACCCAGTCTGCTTCCGTTTTAACGAGGTGGAGACACAGTATGCCCGTTATTCTCGTAAGAAGGTAGAGGGAGGTCGTCGGGTAGACTTGGCTAGCCTGGCCCTGTTCAATGTGGAGGGGGCTTTTGATGACATAGGTTGGCTTCCTGTGATATCCTATGACCCCTGCACTCAGCCGGATTTAGTGAGACAGTTCTACTGTAATCTCCAAATGGTGGGAGATTACAACGATACAGAGAGGGGCAGAAAGCTTCGGATCACCAGCTACGTCAAGGGGGTCGAGATTTCATTTGATTATCGGCAACTAGCCGACTTGTTGGGCATTTCGTATGACGGCCCCTTGGTGTTCTGTGCTCCTGGAGAGCCCCAGTTCTTTTCATTGGAGATTAGAGCTGAGATTGACCATCAGATCATCAGAGAGGATCGCTAGGAGATGAAAGTGATCTATCTTCATCCAGAGCCTCGGGTGTACTGCAAGATTATTCAGCACAACCTGATACCTCAGAGTGGGTACTACGAGAGGATCTCCCAGTTGACCCAGTATCTGTTGTACTGTATCTGTACTAGGCAGCCCGTCTGCCTTCCTTACATCATCATGCGAACGATGATCAGCGCTATGTTGCCCAGTCATACTGGCAACTTGCCATATGGACGCATGATCTCTATGATACTGACCCGCCTGGGTGTTGACATGACAGATGAGAGGATTCAGGAGAAATCCTTCTCGTCACCTTTGGATTGGGAGGCCATCTATAAGATGTGTATGTGGGATGCACAGGTCAGCGACGAGGAGAGGAACGCTCTGGTGCATCCACGTACTTGAGTGGAGATGGCTGACGTTGAGGCAGCAGCAACAGTCGTTGGAGCAAGGGTTCATGGGGGTGGTGACGATCATTTGTACATGGATGTGGATGCCATACCTCCTCCATCACCTACTCATGCTACAGGAGCTAGTCCTTCTTATTCAGCTGGTCCTTCACATGCACCTTCGGATGACATGATGGGGCTGTTGCGTTAGATTAGGGAGGCCCAGCGCGAATCGGATCAACGGATGGCCGAGCTGGCAGCTAGTCTCCAGGTGACCCAGACTCAGGTGGCCTGGTTGACTAGGGTGTATGCTGAGGACTATGATAGAGATCACGAGGCACCTCCTCCTCCAACACCTCCAGCTCCATGATGTTTTCTCTTTTGTCTTTCTTTTTGTACTTCAAAGTAACTGTCCGGATTGTGGACTGTACTCTGCTTTAGTCATGTATTATATATATATATATATATATATATATATATATATATATATATATATATATATATATATATATATATATATATATATATATATATATATATATATATATATATATATATATATATGTTTGTTCTTCTTTTGGTTGTATATAAATTTATTTCTCATTTAATAGATGCATTATTCTCTTTCAATTTTGTCTCAAACAACACAGATGCTTATGGTGTGTTATTATTACATCTAAATTTTTATCTTATCACAGTTCACGAATTTTTATGGAAGTATACTGGTTTCACAGACAAGGCCTGAGAGCTCTGATATAGATGGTGTGCTAGCTGATAAGCTACCTTCCCACATTTAACTAGAATCTCATAAGGCCCAATGTATCTGGGACAAAGCTTGTCTTTCTTACCACTTGAAACCATGCATAGGGGATATCTTCAAAATCTTTGTCTCCCATAGTGAATTCAAGGTCTCGGCGTCGATTATCTATATACTATTTCAGATGATTTTGAGCCGTCTTCACTCTTTCCTTAATTATGTCCACTACTTTACAGGTTTCTTCAACAAACTCAGGTCTAACGACTCTTTTTTCTCTAACTTCATTCCATAGTAATGGTGTTCGGTACTTTCTACCATACAATGCTTCATAGGGTGACATCTATATAGTAGCTTGATAGCTGTTGTTGTAAGCGAACATGATCAATGACAATTTCTCATCCCATGCTCCCTTGAAGTCAATCACACACGCTCGGAGCATGTCTTCTAGAATCTGAATGGTGCGCTCTGATTGTCCATCAGTCTGAGGGTGAAATGCGGTACTGAACTTCAACATTATACCCATAGCCTTCTGCAACCCTTTCTAAAACTTTAAAGTAAAGAGTGGGTCTCTGTCAGATACTATACTTTCAGGTACACCATGTAATTGGATAATATTATCCACATACAGTTTAGATAGCTGCTTCAAGGTATACTGAGGTCAAATAGAAATGAAATGAGCTGTCTTTGTAAGATAATCGATAATCACTCAAACTGCATCAACTGATCTGGGGGTCAATAGTAACCCAGTGATGAAATCCATGGTGATGCAATCCCATTTCCAGGCTGGCTTAGGTATTGGTTGTAACAAGCTTGCTAGTCTTTGTCTTTCTGCCTTCACTTGCTGACATTTTAACATTGGGAGAAATACCTCGCTACATTCGTTTTCATTCCTCTCTACTAATTTGACCTCTTCAGATCCTGACACATTTTAGTACTTTGGGGATGTACTAAGTATGGTGTGAAATGAGCTTTTATCATAATTCTTTGTCGGAGGTCTGAATCTTCGCTTTCAGGTATACATAATCATACTCTATATCTCAGAGTCTTATCTAAATCCAATGTAAAGTTAAGGTCCAGCTTACCCTTTTTCAGATCTTCTTGTACCGTCCTGAGATAAGGATCCAATAAAATTGCAGCTCTCACATCATCTAATAGATCTGGAATGATCTTCAAGGCTACAAACATAAGCAAGAACTTATGGATCAGTCCTTTCTCTACTGGATCATCACACGTTTTTATAATATGTTGCTCTCTATCCCAATCTGATACTGTTGTTGTGCAGCATAAGGCAGCATTGGTGCTTGGTCCTTCATCTGTCTTTAACATACTCTTCCTGCTCAAAGTGTTTGCTATGACATTAGCCTTGTCTGGATGATATTGGATGTCACAGTCATAATCCTTCAGAAGTTCCAATCACCTTTTCTGTCTCTTGTTCAGCTCTTTTTGGGTGAAGAGATAGGTAAGACTCTTGTGATCCGATTTAATCTGAAATTTCTCATCGTACAATTAATGTCTCCATGGCTTGATTGGATGAATCACTACTGTTAACTCAAATCATGAGTCGGGTAGTTCTTCTCATGCTCCTTTAGTTATCTGGAAGCATATGCAATCACTTGTTCTTCTTGCATCAGCACGCATTCGAAACCCAATCTGGAAGCATCGATGTACAGGGTAAATGGCTGTCCTGCTACTGAAATGGTCAAGATGGGCACCGATATTAATATTGCCTTCAGTGTTTGGAAACATTCTCCATACTTGTTGGTCCAAATAAACCTTTCCCCTTTCCTGGTCAGCCTGGTAAGGGCTACTGCTATTCTGGAATAATCTTTCATGAACTATCGATATTACCTAGCTAAACCTAATAAACTTTTGATCTCTGCAACATTCTTAGGCGCTTCCCACCCTACGATCACTTTTATCTTGCTATGATTTAACTTGATTCCTTCTGCTGATACAATGTGACCCAATAAGCCTACTTCATTCAACCAAAACTCAAACTTCTTAAACTTGGCATAAAGCTTCTCCTTTCTTAGTCGTTGTAAGGCTGCTCTAAGATCCATCGCATGAGTCGCTTCATCCTTAAAATAAATCAATATTTCATCTATGAATACTATGATCGAAGTGTCCAACATGTCATGAAATACCCGATTCATAAGTTTCACAAACGACGTTGGTGCATTAGTCAATCCAAAAGACATAACCAGGAACTCATAATGTCCGTACCTGGTTCAGAAGGCTGTCTTTAAAATGTCACCATCCGTGATCTTCAACTGGTGATACTCTGACCTAAGATCGATCTTGGAAAACACTTTCGCCCCTTGCAACTGATCAAACAGATCATCAATCCAAGGTAGTGGATATCGATTCTTGATCGTGAGCTTGTTCAATTCCTGGTAGTTTATACACAGTCGAATACTACCGTCCTTCTTCATGATGAATAACATTTGCGCTCCCCAAGGTGATATTCTCAGTCAAATAAATCCCTTGTCCAATAACTCCTACACTGGTCTTTAGTTCCTTCAGTTCAGTAGGTGTTGTAAGACCCGTACCATATTAACTAGTCTTACCACCTTGTATCAGGTCTTCCTATCATGGTTGGGCCAAGAGGACCAAATGCGTGAAGAAACCATAAGGCTAGGTATGAAATTAAACCTAAAATCATATAATTAGGAGTATGTGGTCGCATACCTAAATAGGTGTGGTCGACCACACCTCAGAATATGTGACCACTGGAGTCTGGGACGTGTGGTAGTTTTTGGATGTGTAGTCAATGGGTTTTGCAACCCCACGTGCGACCACACGAAGTCAAACTGACTCCGTAATTAGGAAACCTTCCTAATCCAAAGGGGGTTCTTTCCTAATCTAAGTAGGACTCTATATGGAGGGTTTTTCTCTATATATATGATGTCCCTTAGCGTCTTTCATCCTTTTAGAACTCAAACTGAAAGAGAAAGAAAGAGAAGAGGAAGAAGAGAAGAAGAATTGAAGAGGAAGACAAAGAGAAGGAAATTCAGAGAGAACTCTGATTCTTCAACAAGTTTAAGGTATGAAAACATTTCCCATATCAGTTGAATGCCTAGAATAGATTATGGAAGAGATAGTGATTCAAAGTGAGACCCCACTCATAAAACCATGGATAAATTCTAAGAGATCCATTGAGGGAATATATTAGGATGATGGATTATGTAAAAACATGAACTTTGAGCCATAGAACAATCATAGGAAGGATCATGATGATAAGCCAAAGAATCAAAATGTGAAGGAATTGAGTTGAGAGTGGAAAAGTCAACCATCACATGTATGGTCGCATGTGTGGTCTCATGATATGCGACCACACGAGACACATATGATCAACCACACATCCTTGGGAAAGTTTCAGGGAGGGTGTGGTCGCATGTATGGTCGCATGGTATGCGACCACACATATCGATGACACGCCCTCGGGAAAGTTTCATGAAGGGTGTGGTCGCAATATATGCGACCACACACCCTATGGTCGCAAAAACTGAGACCATAGGTGCAGGTGCAGCTACAACCACTCAGCTTCTGGAAGTTTGAATTGATGGAAATAAACTCTAATTTAAAATCTATAAATTTGTTAGGTTTCCAAGTGGTCTAAAAGTGACTTACAAAGCCTGGACGAGGAACAACCATCGACAAAAGGTAAGGGAACAAGACCTAAACTAATTGGCTAATGATAAGCTGTTTTACTTGTTGAGTCCAATGCCATGATTGATTCTATGCTTGTATGCTTGTAATGTGCATTTCACATGTCATCCAATATTCCTGCTAAAACTGTTGATGCATATTTAATTTTGTTTATTTATAACATGATGATGATGATGATTATAGGAATAGGCATGTGAATGTATGTGTGTGCTTAGTATGCTTGATGAAAGTGGAGCATCAGGGGGAGGACATGACATTGTGGTTCATCTTGGTCACCAGACTCTAGCTCTATCTCTACTCAAGTTTTGCCCACTAACATCATTGTTTCACCATTACCTTAGCAGAACTATTACATCGTAGGGCATCAGGGGAGGTGGTCTCGAACCACGTAGTCTCTGACTCTATCGGGGGGCCTTAGCTTTATCTCTATGAAAGTATTGAGGGATGCTGGGGTGAGGTCTTGGATACACTGTTTGGCTTTAAGATTGGTTAGTTGCGAGCCCAGTTTGCAAGCCCTCGCCAATAGGGGCTTACGTATTGGTATGGGTGGGGCATCAGGGGAAGTGGTATGCGATGTTTAATCCAGGCACTTTAGCTCTATCTCTATTCTATGATGGGTGCATGTGGGACGGAAATGGTGTTTGATCTATTGGGCGGCTTCACACACTCGTGTATAGAGGTGCAGCGGCCACCAATCCCTTTTATAGCACATTGCAAACTTATAAACCAGAACAAAGATATGAATTGAATGCATACATATGTTTGTTGCATTGTTTTGTTTTCTCACTGAGCTCAAGTTCGAGAGCTGACCCTCGCACACACAATTCTTTTTAGTTTCTGATGTTGCAGGTATTATGGTTGAAGATTATGTCGACACGCCAACATATGAATAGGTGGTGGCTATGGATGTGCAAGCTATGGAGGACTATTATGATTCGTTAAGCGAGCATTTCAACTATGGATGCGCTTAGTATTTAACATTTGTATTTGGATATTTGTAATATATATTAAATTATGTTTTGGTTACTTGGAGATAACTGGAATATTAATTATTTATCATGATTAGAGCTCAATTCATTATTAATAAGACTTTCTCTATTTACTTTATTATCTCTGATTAATGTGGAATGTGTTTTGGTTTAACATGGTTGGCATAGCCTATACGAGATCCTGGTTGAATCGTTGGTTTATTGATGGTTCATCCCACCATTCTGGTTAGTCTAGAATTGGGGTGTAACAACTTGGCATCAGAGCTCTCAGGCCTTGCCCATCAAACCTGAATACATTTACGATTATGTCTATGAACTGAGTTAGGATAAACTTAAAAGCTTTAAAACAAACACACCATAAGCACTTGTGTTGGTTGAGATAGAATTTAATCAAGACAATATTGTACATATAAAAGGTGGAACCATATTTATACACAGACAAAAAAATAAAATCTAAATGTATCCTGATAAACAAATAACATATGGTACGGTCAACAAGTCGGATAGTTGCGTGTGTATACAGAGGATATAGTATAGTAGCAAGAAGGGAGCATTTGTAAAGCAGAAAAATTAGAATACCGAGTTGGTACTTACAAGATGTGAAACTCAATGTATGATAGAGAAAGAAGAAAAATGGCTAGTAACGCCTAAATCCTTGTAGAGGCAAAGGGAAAGATCTCGGGCTGAATGCAATAGAGATAAGAGAACAATGGTCATACACAAAAAATGAGAGTAACTATAAAATAAGATAAAGCTATACTCCTGGAGGACGTGGAAACTCAGAGTGAGATCCGCCATACGCTGAATCATTGCCCGCTAAGCTTTAAGAAGAGGTTGCAACTTGACCCCACCACTATCTAGGTCGAGAATGGGTAGTGAAAACTCATCTGAGCAGATGCTAAATAATGATAATCAGATTAGAGCAAATCAAAAGAGGTGAACAACTAGGCCACTCCAGCCAATCTACCTAGACTACCAAGTGCCTTGGCTACGGTTGTAATAAACTTACCCTAACAAAATGCAAGAGCAACAACAGATGAGACCGATTATGCAAGATGCCATGGAAATCACTATCCAAGTTGCCAATGCTACACCGACACCTCTGGGTCAAATCAAGTATGGTACCGGTTGGTAGTAACATTGTACCCCCAGCACATGTTAGCCGTAACACAATACCTACCATACCGTAGGTCCCAGTAATGCACACCCCAGTGTAGAAGCTTGGTGTACAACAAGCAGTGTATCAAGGTGGTTACCCATATCAACCATCGATGTATGGGGTAGCTGCATCATGGCAGAATGATCCGACAAGGGTTGAGGAATATTTTCTGAAGATGAAGCCTCAAACATTTTAGCAAAGGATCATATCTATTGCAGCTATATAACGAGATAGGTTTATATAGGATGTGATGCATTATTGACTTACTCTTATGATTATAGAGGATGCACATAGCTGATTCTAATTCTCATACCTTGATAGAATACCTTCTTGATTCAACCTGTCAATTGGAGTTATAGATGTTATTTTCTTAGAATTAGTCCTGATTATACCATTCTAAGATACTCCCATGATCGACACCATGAATAGATATATGAACCGAATGAATATTTAAAGGTTTAATCATTCTGAATGTACACCTTTTCAATTTTATACCTGATTTATTGATGTACCAAAAATTCTGTAGATTTACTCTTGTAGTGCCTTGACCAACAGGTTAAGAGTTGTATAACCTCTATTTCCATGTATTCGGACCACCGTGTAACCTAACGACCTTTTGATGCCGGTTGGATTACCATAGATTTACTCCTGATCATTTAAATCTAAGTTCACTAGATAAAACGAGTGTTCGTCATCATACTAAATTTGAAAGAATGAAATAAATTGCTTTTGGATAAACATTCTTATTCTTACCTTTCCTGACCTTTGTTAAGATGCTTGATTAATAAGGAGAATTATGGGAGACAATTGGATTCAGATAAATCTCTTTAACCAAGAAACCTCAAATGAAGTAATGGAGAATCTGTTTGAGATTGCTAGATAGATGGTTTTAATTCACGGTCTGTAAGAGAGTGCATGAACAAGAAGTGAGGACTATCAAGAGCAGCTAGTAAATTGGAGATAGTGCTCAAGTAGAGTTATAGATGGCTATATCGGTATAAATCTTGATAAGGTAGAAGATTTTCAAAAGCATATCTAAGAGTAGATACAAGGATGAAGTCAAAAAATTATGGCATTGATAGTATTCAGATTAGCACAAGTAATATTAAGTTATACCCAATGTCGAGTGATCAAGTAAAAACCAAAAGAGATTGGCTGAATTAATGAAATTATAAGCATAGACCCTAATACTTATAGGTAGACTTGGGATATGAAGTAACAATCACAAGGTACTTTTCGAGGTATATGATAGAGAGATCAGGGTAAAGCAGCAGTAATAAAAGAGATGTAAGCTAATAGTGCAATATGAGATTATTGACGTTAGTCTTTGAAAAATGATAAGAGATGACGGAACTAGACAAGCTCTTAAGACCAGTAAACTAGATTTTACTACTTCAAGCCCTTTTAGACTAGATGTTGTATTGGATGAGTGTTATGAACAATGTTCGAATCATATGGATGGACAAAAATTTAGATGCAACCTAAATCGACTTGAGATGGCAGACTTTGATGTCATCTTGGGGATAGACTGGTTATCTCAATACTCTACAAAGTTGTTATGTGTATAGAAGAGGTTATCATTTAAGAACAAAGATGGCACACAATTTGATTTTATTGGAAGCATATTGCCTAGGAAGTAGAAGCTTATCCTCTTTGCACTAAAGGCGAAGAGATGCCTTGAAAAGAAAAGAGTTGGATATATGGTATTTGTGGTGGATGTTACTAAATAAGCACCATAGAAGGAAGATATTGATGTGATGCATAAATTCTCTTATGTGTTTCCAGGAAACTTACTTAGGTTCTTACCTGATTGTGCAACTGTGAGGTCAAAGATTGTCATTTTGTTTTGGAAGTCGCCACCTAGATTAAGTTCTAGGACCTTAGAAATATGAAATCTCACCCTAAGGTAAAACATCAATTGACTCGTGATCCTTAGATTGGATTTTTGGTCCATCAAAGATTGGGTAAGCGTCAGGTTACGATTATAGGAAGTGGTTAGGCACCCAAACCGCCCGATCGAAATCGGTCTCCTATACATTTCCTATGCTATACTCAATCTATTAAATCGAACCAAACTAAGTGGTTTGTTATCATTGAACCGAATCTATATCCATCAGATTGCCTACGTATCACGAAATTATTCTGAAATCAGGTTCACCATCATAGTTCAGGTGTGATTAAAGTTTATGGCTGTGATTTATGCTTGTGCATGATTAAATTCATTGTTCAAGTTGAAGTTTATGCTTAAAAGAATGAGAAACCCTATGGGTTAGTATCTGGATAGTCCATACGAACTGATAGATAGTCCTAGTGGATCTAAGAATGGATAACCCCTTCTGGGTCAAAATCTGGATGACCCTACTTGGGTCAAAATGGATAATCCTTTCTGGGTTGAAATGTGTATAACCCTATTTGGGTCAAAATGTGGATGGATATCCTAGTGGATCTATGGATTGCCCGAGTGGACTAAGGTGTGGATCCGAATTAGGGATTCTCCCAAATGGCCTATGTATCCTAGGGTTTGCCCTAGGAATTAGAATCTGTGTAGTTCAAAAATGGCTGAAATAATATGTTCTAGATTTAGGATTGAAAACCAATTCTAGGTTTAGGATTAAAACCTATTTTAGGTTTAGGATTAAAACCTATTCTAGGTTTAGGATTTACTGAGGGGCAGAAACCATTCTGAGCTACCCTTTTCACCCTAAGCTTTAATTTTAGAAGGTTTGGCAAAGCATTCTCTTTCTTTATTAAGATTTTTATTATTTCCCATTATGCCCTTCCCAAGAATGTGGGTGCCTAAATGCACATCCCTACATCTAGATTGTCTTCTAGAAGTGTGCATACATGGCAGTTCAACTAGGGTGTTATAAAAAATAAATTTATTACCACAAATGGAATATTCTACCTAAGCATGGCATGTATGACATTTATGGTAACTAACACAACATATAGCAAGATTATGAAAATCTCCCTAACATGGCATATGATACCATAAAAATCTGTTTAAACATGATAAAACTTACTATGTTATATTCTAAGCATGGCAAGTCTGAACATGGCATGTCTCAATATGGTAATTATCAAGATATTGCTAAATATGGAAAAAAAATCTATTTATTCTACCAAATATAGCAACACAAGGATATGGCAAACATGGTATGTGAGCAATCCAAACAAAGCATGTGAGTACTCTAAATGTGGCCATTTATCCAAATATGGCATGTAGACACTCTAAATGTTGCAAGTATGCAATCAAACATGGTAGAATTCACCAAATCACTCAAGCAATCAATTGCATAATACGTAAATGAGACATCGATGAAACCTTTCTGAAAATCCAAAATTATCAAAAACATATATTCAAGAAGTTCTTTGAAAATATTGTAACTTTTATGAAGACATTTGAAATACATAATGACTCAAAAATATCAAAATTGTGATACAAAGTTCCAAGTATTGCACAAACTAGGAACTGATTTCAAATTCTAACATATTACACCAAACTGACCATACGTAGGTCTTCTGCAACTCAAATTATGCCCTATTATTTTTCACAAAAAGGTGACTTGGCATCCTACATTTCATCTAAAGGGGGTCAAATCCCAAAAGAGGACAAAACCAGGTCAAATGAATGCCATAAGACCGGATATGTGCACTGGTTAAATCTGTTCCAGATATTTGATCAGTTGCACCATAAATTCTGTATAAAATCTCATACTTAATGAAAATTAAATCCAAATATATGTCCATGTAGATAATTGATAGATCTAAAATTTCATTTAGAAAACCAAGTGAAAACAGAATATTCTCATTGTGAAAAAGACACTTTTCAATCATGCCAATCAGTATATCCTAACAGATTCAAAAATAGAGCACTATGCACTTCAAAATCAATATCATTTCAATGAAAAATTAAAAAAAATCCTAAACTAGTGCCATTTTTTAGAAGACTTCTATATCTAAAAATTTTGTATGAATTTTCTTTTCTGATTATGGCCATAAAATCTTTTTCTAGAGACTTTCTGATAGGGGATTGCATTATACCCGAGTAAGGCAGCAATGCTAATGGAGAATTTTTTTGATGGACTTTTCCAATTCCAAATGGAACTAAATTTCTAAGGGAGTCTTGTAACACATCAGAGAGAATCCCATAAAATTTTGGCTTCAAAATATAAATAAAACTACATGAGATACACGTCCCAAATTTGGATCCTAAATCTGAAAATTTCAGATTAGAAATCCACTTTGTAGAATTTATCAAAAACATCAAACATCATCATATAACACTCAAATCTTCATCATTGAATAATTTAAACAAATTATCATACATAAAAATATTAGACATGAGCATCCTAACATCAACATGCATGCAATAGGGTATTCCTAATCGAGATTTAATGAAAATTAGCCTTTTCAAGCAAAATCAACATTCTAACCTTCTAAAGACGTCTAAATTCATTTTAAGGTATCCACCTTGTGTTCAAATGGAACGACTCCTTTGATGTAGGATTTTTTTGGAGATCGTATCAAGATTTCTGAAGGTGAATCCTCATTCTCCTCTTCTCTGCTCCTTTCTCTCTTCGCTCTCTCTTTCTTTGACATTTTTTTTTCTCTACTCTCTCTCTCTTGGCCTCTCTCCCTATCACGTTTTTTCTCCTCTAGAAAAAAAAATCCCTCTCTCTCTCTTTCTCTTGGCCTTTTTATCTTCTCCTCTCCTCTTCTAGAAGATCCCTTCTTTCCTTTTCTTCTTCTTCTTCTAGAAAATCCCTTCTTTCCTTTTCTTCTTCTCTTCCTTCCTCTTTTTCCTTCTTCTCTACGTTTTTCTTCTTCTTTTCTTTCTTTTTTCTCCTTCTTCTTTTAGCAAATCCCTTTTTTCCTTTTCTTCTTCTCTTCTTTCTTCTCTTCCTTCCTCTTTCTCCTTCTTCTCCACGTTTTTCTTCTTCTTTTCTTTCATTTTCTCCTTCTTCTTCTAGAAAATCTCTTCTTTCCTTTTCTTCTTCTTTCCTTCTTCTCTTCCTTCTTCTTTCTTCTTCTTTTCCATGTTTTTCTTCTTCTTTTCTTTCCTTGTTTTTGGCTTCTTCTAGAAAATCCATTCTTTCCTTTCCTTCTTCTTTCCTTCTTCTCTTCCTTCCTCTTTCTCCTTCTTCTCCACATTTTTTTCTTCTTCTTTTCTTTCCTTTTCTTCTTTCTTCTTCTAGAATATCCCTTCTTTCCTTTTCTTCTTCTTTCCTTCTTCTCTTCTTTCCTCTTTCTCTTTCTTCTCCATGTTTTTTCTTCTTCTTTTCTTTCCTTTTCTTCTTTATTCTTCTAGAAAATCCCTTCTTTCCTTTTTTTGGCTTCTTCTCTTCTCTCTCTCTCTTCCTCTTCTTCTTCTCGGCTTCTCTCTTTCTTTCCTATAATATATATATATATATATATATATATATATATATATATATATATATAAGAAATACACGCATATGGGCTGACTTAACATGGTTCGAATTGGTCTGAGCTGGGCCGGGCTGAGTTAGACTAAGTTGGGTTGAGTTGGTTTGGACCAAGTTGACTTCTTCTATCATTTCACAGTCCATTTCCGTCATCATTCCACGTGAAATTTTTCGATAGCATCTATTCTAAATTTTCTACGTTCACTTTGTAGAACACTAAAAATGAAGAATATTGGAACTTGAATCACCTTACATGGAAATAAAATGGCTAACTTATGAATTTCTGAAGTTTAAGCAGGTCAATTATCGATAATTTGGTTAACCATTATGCATGGGATCCTTCGGAAACTTCTTCTGGAAATTATTTACCTCCACTTTGTAGAATACTAAAAATGGAACATATTGAAACTAAAATCACCTAATTTGGATGTGGGGTGACCAAAATATGAATTTTCAAATATTAAACGACCATTTCAACATGTAATTTTGCATGGGACCCTTTAGAGATTTCTGTATCGATTTTTTCACATCCACTTTGTAGAACACCAAAAATAAAAAATAATGGCCTTTGAATCATTTGAATCGGATGTATAACGGTAAAGATATGAAGCATTAAAGTTCTATCGATAATTCTACAGGAAAGCTTGCATGGGACCCACCGGTGACCTTTGCCTGGGATTTTTCACGTCCACTTTGAAGAGGACTGAAAATAAGGAATATTGGCCTTTGAATCATCTGATTCTGATATCAGATGACCAAGATATGATGATTTGATGTTTAAATGATAATGCATGCGTCATACAATAATTACGTAAATGCCCTTGCACTTTCAAACTGTGATATCTTCCTTGTTTGATGTTATAATTTGATGATTCCGGTCTCATTTTGAAGATAATCATTATATACATCCAAGTAGGTAATATCCTATGACCCTGCGGTGGAGCTCATTAAAGAATCACAAACCTCTGGGTTAAAAGCCGAAAACCTACCATGTGGATTCACATATGCTGAGAACAGCAAAAATGGGGTGCTTACAGATGCCCCTTTTTAGCCGAGATTGTTGCCAATTGAAGGCTAAAGACAAAAGAACCACATTTTTTATATGAGTGAGATTGCTTATTGGACTGCACTTAGGGTAATTTGTCCTAAACTGCCTATGTATTATAAGGGTGTCCTAGAAATCAAGCCCAGAACATAGTTTGACTGGCAAGAAGGTTTGCTCTTCTTGGAAAATTGATGATTGTTCTTCTTGTATGAAGCTAGGCTGTGAATACAAGACTCATTTATAGGCTAGGAACCACTTCTTACTGAGGTGAGACTCATGATGTAAGGTATACGCGGGCTTGAACCCGACTTGATCCATTTGTAGGCTAATAAACCTCTTCTTGTACGAAGCTAGGCTGTGAATACAAGGCTCATTTGTAGGCTGGGAACCTCTTCTTGCTGTGGTGGGACTCATGATGCAAGGTACGCGTGGACTTGAACCCGACTTGATCCATTTGTAGGCTGATAAACCTCTTCTTGTATGAAGCTAGGTTGTGAATACAAGGCTGGTTTGTAGGCTTGGAACCTCTTTTTGTACGAAGCTAGGCTGTGAATACAAGGCTGGTTTGTAGGCTTAGAACCTCTTCTTCTATGAAGCTAGGCTGTGAATATAAGACTGGTTACACAAGCTTGGGCTCGACTTTGATTTGTCTGGGTGGAGGAATTATTGTCTTTCCTTTCGATTAAACTGAGGCTCTTTAGATTTTCCATTTTGGGTTTAGTACTTGCACTTGTCAGATCATTGAAAATTTCATAGAGCATGTTATAATGATCATTTCTAATGGGGTGGGAAACACATGTTTCTTTGTTGAATTTAAAGAGACATAGTTCATGAAACACACTGGAATTCAAAAAAAAACCTAAAATGCTATTGGTTTCTTGACTAAGGCAACTCTAGGGAGTGTTTAAACTTTTTGATTATTTCATTCATGAGCAATGGTATCAACCAGATCTAATGTCAACTTTCTTGGAAGTTCACAATCAGTCACTTCTCTGCTGGTGCTTGCTAGGATATTGAATTGTTGAGGTAGCCTTGTTGGGGAATAGAATAAAGTATGAGTCAACCCCATGAACCGGATATGTAAACTATTCTCTGTATTTGTAACAACCCGTTCTTGCTTCCACCAAGTGCATTTCCATCTGATATCTGCTGTGGTTATTTCTTTGAGGCTGTTAAACCAATCTGTGTCCATCTGATAAGACAAGGGATCTGCTCTTTTTTCCAATTGGTAAGGGTTAAGAGTCGTTGCTTCCGATTCCTCAACCAATCCTAACCTCTCTGTTAACCAAATTTGAAGTAGGTATGGTGACCCACTAGAATTGTCCAGCTCAAACTAATTTTGATGAGTTGCCATGAAGTCAAGGCCCTTTAATGTCTCGGCCAACACTGTAGGGATGATGTCAAAACCTTGTTTCGCATGTTTGATGAGATCTATTATGATTGGAGATTTTGTATCTGTGCAACTTCGTAGCAATAGTTGGGCTATGCTACAATAGAGGTAAACATGTCTTCTCTGATCCTGTGCTTCTTTCCCTTTCGGACTTGTACGAGCATATGATTTGATCATGCGCTTTATCTGTAGTCATTGATCTTGTACAAAACGACACATTTCTTTCTTGTCCCAGCTGAAAAAATCTTGTATCTCTTGCTTGTAATCTTTTCCTGGAGATGGTTTGAAAATCTTCCGCTTAGGTGTGTGCAGGAGGCAAGCTCTGAATTCTTCCACAGTTGGGCATAATTCAACTTCTTCCATCCTGAAGACATGAACTATTGGATCCCAGCATTGAGCGATTGCATTCAAAAGATCTGAGCATAATTTTATTGTTGTCAATTGAGGAAGTGCCTCCAGTTGATGCTTTCGCAGGAAAGAGCTATCTTTTGTGAACTCAATACGTAAGCTCCAGTTTTTCAGTGCCTTATCCATCTCTTTAATTCTGTTCGACGGATCGATGGATTGTCAGCCTTCCGGGTGTGACCTGTAGGAATCCCGACATACAAATAGAGGTTAAAATAATGATTCATTAGAATTTAACTTAAATTGTTGTTGTTTAGATATATTGAAATGCCCTTAGTAGGTTACACATGAAATGTATACGTATGACTGACTCTGTCTGAGTTTTAAGTACTTAAATCTATAGACATGATGAGCGAAAGTGGAGGTCCAAATGGGACTGACAAGAAACTGTCCAAGTGGGTCTGTCGCCTAGAGGAGTTTGTGGTTTTTTATATAGAATGGGTTTATCTTACCGAGAAGACCCCATTTATCAATTTGAGAAAGGAAGGGCCTATTGGAACCTTGGGACGCTGTCGGATATAATGAACGACAGATAAGAGTTCTAGCCATATTTTTATTTTATAATTTCTCATATTGATATACTCATGAGAGTTTATATCAAATGATATGAAAGATGGGCTTTGATGTGTAACACTTGGGAAATCCATTGGGTAGATGGACGGATGAAAGAGTTTAGCCAAAAAATAGGAAATTCTTTCTTTGATTATGATGATAGGATGAACCATCCCTGGGTGCAAGGTTGTTATACCCCATTGGAGAATCCAGTCAACCATGTCGGTAAGTTCTTTAAATGATTGATGCCTATTGTTGGTGTCAGCTGGTGAGAGAGAGGCCTTATACACCCTCCATTTTGTTTAAGAGTGTAGAGGCTACACATAATATCTCTTCACTTGATCCAAGTTGGTCAAGTATTGTAACTCAATGCCTTCCATGTTGACCAGTCGAACAACTTTTCTAGGTAAGATTTCATTTACCATGAATAGTCCACTCCAATTAGGGCGAAACTTGCCCCTAGGGTCATGAACAGGTGCTCTTTGCTCCTTCAATACTAGGCCCCGACTGTCAAGTGATGAACACGCACATTTTTGTTGAAAGTTGCTACCATTCTTTGTTCGTATTTTTTTACATCATCGACTGCCTTCATTCTTCTTTCATCAACGAAGTTCAGTTCATCATATATAGATTGCAACCATTCAGCTTCTAGAATCTCAGTGATGGCACCTTTATTTCTACTAGGAGGACTGCTTCCATACCTTATACTAGTGAATACGGTGTTTCCCCAGTAGATGTTTTTATGGATGTTCTGTATGCCTAGAGTGCATAAGGTAGTTTGTCTGCCCAGTCAACATTAGACTCTGCCATCTTCTGGAGGATAACCTTGACATTTTTATTGGCCACCTCTACTGCCCCATTTGTCTGTGGACGATAAGGAGAGGACCGGTGCCTTTTGATGCAGAACTTGTCACATAATTCTTGGACTTTCCCTTTGAAGTGTTGTCCTTGATCTGAGATTATAGAATGAGGCATCTCATGCCGGCATATGATGTACTCTTGTAGAAATTTAGCCACTTTGTTTGCTGTGAGCTTGGCGTATGACTGTGCCTCTACCAACTTTGTGAAGTAATCAATGGAAACCAAGATGAATTCATTCCCATTGGAGGCTTTAGGGTGAACCTTTTCGATCACATCTATGCCCCAGGTTGAGAAGGGCCATGGAGAACTACAAGCATGCAACTCTGCTGGAGGCACATGTATCAAATTAGCGTGGATTTGGAACTTGTGATATTTCCTTACGAACTCTACACAGTCAACTTCCATTGTGTTCCAGTAATATCCCATTCTGAGAATCTTCTTTGCAAGCATTCTAGCATTCATGTGAGGTCCGCATATTCCTTGATGGACTTGTTCAATGATGTTTTGCGCCTGTTCCTCATCGACATAGACCAACTGCACTCCTTCATGGGATCTTGTGTATAGGATATCTTCGCATAGTATGAACTGAGAGGCATATCGCCTAAGATATTTCTTCTCACCTGTTGTGGCTTCCACTGGATACTTTCCTTCTTTGATGAAATCTATGATGAGAGAAAACCATGGTCGGCCATCGACTGTCAGTGCATTCACTTCTTCCAAGTGGATTGGTCATACTCTTTTCTCTATGATTAGGGGTTTGATATGTCCCAAAGGATCATTTCCAATCATTAAAGCCAAGGTGGCCTATGCATCGGCATACTTATTGGTATTTCTTGGGGAGTAGTCAAATTTAATTTGCATGAACTTCAAAGCCAAGGTTATTGCACATTGTTGGTAAGCTTTTAGTCTTTGGTTTTCCAGTCCACTCTGACTTGGTAGATAACAATTGATGAGTCACCATAAACCTTTAATCTACAGACCCCTATGGCCAAGGCTACTTTCAGTCCCATGATACATGCTTCATACTCTGTAATGTTGTTTCTGCAGTCAAAGTCTAATCTAAATGAAAATGGCACAAATTCCCCTTCTGGATCTATGAATAAGACGCTGGCCCCGTATCCCATATGATTTGCGACTCCATCGAAGAACATTATCCATGTGTCATTCTTCCCCTCTTCTTGAGTTGTGTAAACTTCTTCATCTAGGAATACATCTTCCAGATCTCTGAGGTTATCTTCAACTGGTAGTGTTGATAGATGTTCTGCAATTACGCTCCCCTTGATAGACTTTTGAGTAGTGTATGTAATGTCAAATTAGGACAACAACAATAACCACCTAGGCACCCTCTTGTCAAAACTGGTTTCTCAAATAAATACTTCAGGGGATCCATTCTGGAAATGAGTATGACCTTGTAGGATAACATATAATGCCTCAATCTCTTTGTTATCCAGACTAGGGCTGCGCATGTCTTTTCCAGCTATGTATAATTGGCTTCGTAGCCTGTGAATTTCTTACTCAAGTAATATACTATTTTTTCTGTCTTTCCATCCATGTCATGCTGGGTTATCATTGATCCCATAGAACCCTTTTCTACTGACAAGTAGATGAGTAATGGTCTCCCTGGTACTGGTGGGGCTAAGACTGGTGGGTTCAACAGATAGGTCTTGATTTTTTTGAAAGCCATCTGACATTGAGGGTTCTAATCTTTTGGCTGGTCTTTTTGGAGTAGCTTGAAAATCGATTCGCATGTTGCAGTGAGATGTGCAATAAATCAGTTGATGTACTGAAGTCTTCCCAGGAAACCTCTTACTTCCTTTTCTGTTTGAGGAGATGGCATTTTAGAGATGGCTTATATCTTGGCTGGATCAATTTTGATTCCTCTTTGGCTGACCATAAAGCCTAGAATTTTACCCACTATTACCCCAAATGCACATTTTTGGGGGGTTAAGTCTTAATTTATGTTGCTTGATCCTTTTGAAGAACTTCCTTAGTGTCGGGATGTGACATTCTCTGGTGAATGATTTTACTATCATATCATCTACAAACACCTCTACCTCCTTATGGATCAGGTCGTGCAAGATTGTAGTAGCCATTCTTTGATATGTTGCCCCAGCATTCTTCAACCCAAATGGCATCATAGTGTAACAATAGGTGCCCCAGTCTGTTATGAAGGCAGTTTTCTCCTTGTCTTCAGGTACCATCATTATCTGATTATACCCTGAGAATCCATCCATGAAGGACAAAAGAGCATGATTTACAGTGTTATCCACTAAGATGTCTATCTTTGGTAATGGAAATTCATCTTTGGGACTAACCTTATTCAGATTTCTGTAATCTATGCACACCCTTAGTCTTCCATCCTTTTTAGGTACGATTACCACATTTGCTAGCCACTGTAGGTACTTCGTGACCTCTAG
Organism: Protea cynaroides; assembly: GCA_028583415.1. Classification (NCBI taxonomy): domain Eukaryota; kingdom Viridiplantae; phylum Streptophyta; class Magnoliopsida; order Proteales; family Proteaceae; genus Protea; species Protea cynaroides. The sequence goes on along the minus strand of CM053267.1, from coordinate 7,995,918 downwards.
GAATCCTGCGTCAAACTGCTTCATGATATCTTCTTTAACCTTGAGGGTCCATTCAGGCCTTAACCGCCTCAGCTTCTGCTTATATGGCATTGCATCTGAGACCAAAGGTATCTTATGCTGTACAGCTTCAGGGTCTATGCTGGGCATATCTTCATAGGACCCGGTAAACACTTCTTGGAACTCCATCAGTAATTCTATCATTTGTTTGGCTTCTTCTTCTATCAAGGTCACCGATCTTTATCTCTCGAGGTTGCTCTACTGAACCGAGGTTAATTATTTTGAAGTCTTCGCCGACAGGTTGAACCTTCTTCTCCTCCAAGGGTTGGATGGATTGTAATATTTCAGGAGATGGTTCATCATTCTCATCATTTTCAAAGTTAGAGTTAAAAGGAGAAGGAAAGGAAGAAGTAGATGTAGTGTAATTCAAAATATCATCTTTATTCATATTCAAAAGCAGAGGTACAGAGGAAAAGGTTCCTAGTGGAACAAACTCAAAACTTGAAAATGACTCAATCTTATCTAAAGACTTAAGGACCCTAGGCTTAGACATAGTCATAATATGTGAAATACATGGCAACCCCTTTGGGTAAACAAAATTATCATAACAACTCCAATTGGGGATTATTTTGTTGACGAAAAGGGTGAATTGTTGTATATCGGGACTCCTAACTTGATCTTCACTGGTGAGCGTCATCACTTGATTGTCATCGAACAGGTTGCTGATGTTGATCAATTTTGTCTTGAATTTCTGCTCCTTGCTCCGCTCTTGGATCTTGGCTTGTTCGAGCTCTCCCAGTCAAAAGTATAATCATGGAATATTTTAAACCCGGGTACTTGCTTTTGGAGGTGGGCATTGAACCAAGGTTTTGAAAATCCACAATAGATGTTATCTTCTCCTTGTTTGAAAAAATACCCAATGAGGGTCTTCGAAAACTGGATGTCCAACACATTGTACAACCTCTCAGATATTGCTTGATATGCTACTTCATCCATCCTTTGGGGTCGCCAGTCCCCACTAGCTATGTCGGATGCTCTTATTGTGCTGCTACCATACTGACTACTATGCTTGTATTTCATCCTCTCGAGCTTCCAAAATCTTTCGTCAGCTCCCTTCTGCTTTTGTTTGATTACTTTCAGATCCCCTTCGATGGGGGTATACCCCAGTCCAAATCTATACTCATTAACCAATAAAGATAAGAAAGTGACATCACCATGTTGGTGGGAACCAAGAACCATACCTGGAAAGTAGAGCATGTTAAGTAATTAACGAAATGAAAAGGGCAGATGCGTACCTGTAGGATCGGGCTCAGTTGTGGCTAGGATGTTGTCAACCCCTCCGAGAGAGAAATCTTGTCTAGTATCCCCTTGTGATTCTTCACCATTCTGTCCAGTGGCAATGTGTTCACGGCTGCAGAGTCCGCGTGTATTGTCACAGTGGTACCCTTGTGGATGAATTTAACCTTCTGATACAAAGTAGATGCCACTGCATTGGCCTGACAGATCCAAGGCCTTCCTAGAAACATGCTGAATGAGGCCAAAATGTCAATGACTTGGAACTCTATTTCAAATTCAGCCAGTCCTACTTGAATTGGTACTGTGAAGACACCCAATATAGCCCTTCTGGTATTGTCATACGCCTTGATGGTCATATCTGAAGGTTTCAACTCTGATTCACTGAAGCCTAGATGCTTGAAGGTACGAAAAGGGAATACATTCAAAGCTGACCCATTATCAACCAGGACTTGGAAAATGCTCTTGCCCCAACATCTGATGGTAATATGTAAAGCCTGTATGTGATCCTTACCTCCTTGAGGAAGATCGATATCTCCAAAAACGATTGCATTAACGGCATACCTGCCTCCTACTAGCATGGCTAGTTCTTCTTCGTCCATTGAAACTGGGACCTGAATGCTTGCTAGAGATTTCAGTACTGCATCCCTGTGGACCTTGGAAGCCATCAGAAGCTCCCAAATGGACACGTTGGCTTGGGTTATTTGTAACTGTTTCAATACTGGATTTGGAGGTTCTGGTTGGTTGGCAGGTCTTTTACTTTTCTCTCTCACAGCTTGGGCCGGATCATTTACCATCAAGGGAGATGGTTTGTAGTTCTTTCCTGTTCTGGTTTCTACTACTTCTTGCTTATCCTCTGGGAATATGAACTCCATCTCGAGGAAACAGTTGTCAACTTGATTTTTCTCTATTTCCTCAACTAAGAGGTAGATGATGAATGGTTCTTCTTCTTCTTCCTGCTGTGCTTGTGCTATTCGGTGTGATGAATCTTCTGAGAAATAAAAATCATATTCTTCTTCTTCTTCTTGATGGCTACTCAACATGTTTACTTCGTCACCAGATGTGACGGCCATACTGCTTACTCTTTTGGGTATTTCCATGATGGGCATAAGGTCCAAGGGCTCATCTCCCCATTCTATGAAATTGACATTGTGGAAAGGAAGGGGATTATTTGCCACCGACACTTGCCTAGACTGGACCTTAAATTTACCAGAATCCAATAGATCTTGTATGGCATGCCTTAATGTATAGCAATTGTCTGTGTCATGCCCATGTTGATTGTGGTACTTACAGAATAGGTCCATATGAGAATTCGGTGGAAGAGGACTTGGAGGTGGACGAGGGTCAAGAACTGTCAACTTCTTAGCTTGTATCAATTTGTCCAGAGCCTTGGATCGGGTCATCCCCATGAACTGTCTCCTTGGCCTTGCTTGCGGTGGTGGGGTATAACTTGAACTTCCCAAGATCAATGGCTCAGAATTGGTATTAGCTACTTGCTTTGCTAATTGATTCCCTGGATTTCTTTGCGGGTATGTCCTTCTATTCGAAGCCCCTTCCGACCTTTCTATCTTTCCTGGTATTATATCTCCTTGAATTATGGCATCCTCTACTTGTTGTCCTGCAACCACGAGCCCTTCGAATGATAGGATGGCCTGGCCAAAAATATATGTCTTATATGGCCCACTTAAGCCTCTCATCATTATCAGCACCTGATCTCTTTTAGAAGGTCGATCCCAAAGTTTTGCTGCTACACTTCTGAACCGAGTTAAATAGGCTGTAAATGTCTCCCCCTATGCTTGGACCATGGTTTTCAATTGCCTACGGTGGGTCTCTATCTCTGTGTTGTAGGAATAGAAACTAATAAATGCTTTAGTGATGTCTGACCACGAATGTATTTGTGATGTGTTCAGATTCATCAACCATTGATGAGCCCCGCCCATGAGTGAGAATCGGAATGCTTGTCCTAATTTCTCATCAGTAAACCCTTTGCTTTGCTTTAATAAGCCCGTGAATGATCTTAAGTGGATCCTGGGGTCTCCTGTCCCATCAAATTTCTTAGTGGTCCATTTAAACTTGGGAGGCAACTTAGTTTCTGGAAAGAAGCATAATCCTTTAAAATCATGATTTGACTTTCTACTCCTTTCATGCCCCTTAGTATTTTTTCCACTTGACTCAGTCTATCGCCGTATGGGCTATCTTCTTCCTTCAATTTCTTGGTCACATGAGTTGCTTGAACGATTGACTGTTTCTGGGGTATGACACCTTCCATATCTTCGAATGCCGGGTTTATGAAAAATTTTGACACATCTGGATTAGGGGTACCCGGTCCTTGTGGGGGTGCCATATTTACCCTTTCAGAGATCGACCCTTGAGCTTGCAATTGCAATTGTATATCCCTTACTGCGGCAGCTATCCATCTTTGCTATCCTGGCATCTATAGTGATCGGGACTTGGTTTTATCCATCAGCCATTGATTCAGTTGATGTGGTTGAGGTGGGACTAACTGGCTCTGGTGTGTACACCTTAGACAACCTCCCAGTAATGGGATCCCTTATCCAAGAGGTAGAAATGGTTATGGTTTAGGCTGATTCCTTGGCTTGTACCAGAAGAGAACACAAAAGTGATAAATATTAGGACTCTAGGATGACGGGAGTGGAAAGAAGTCACATGCACAATTAAGGATGACTAAATCAAACAAGAACTAGCTCCTTCATAAGGGTAATTGGGTAAACATTATCCAAGTCAATTTAATTGAATTTGATTAAGCCATGTGTTTAGTCTTGGGACCTCGTGATTCCAAAAAAGGATAATCAATGGTACCAAGGTCTGACCACTTGGGTTACCGAATTTCAATGAAATTGAAATGGATATATTAACCCGTTGTCCTTCTTAGGGATGGTTAGCAAAAGTGGTTCATGGAGGAACAAACTAGTAAATTTCTTTTTGACCATGGTATCTATGTCTTGACAGGGATTTTCTGCTCGTTTTTTGAAATCGACATGTTAACAATGAGAGGTTCGACACATCGAGCTTACTTAATGGAGGGTGTATAGTGACCATCCACTATGACGTGGAATAGGTGTATACATACCTCATACTCCCAATGGGTGAGAGTTCAAGATGCTCATCGTGTAGATTCTAACATGTTGACCAATCGAAGACAAAAAGGGGCAGAAATTCGATGTCTCGAACATGGATGTCATGGTTAAGCAGATTTTACTGGGTCGGTTCAGGGATGAACCAAAAATAACAATTATTGGGCTATAATCTGGGTTAGGACAGAAAAGGCCACCTTGACAAGGACGGGGTAACCTATCACAGAATGCATGATGAATACTGGGCCCCAATCCCTTTATATACTATGTTGCAAGAATCAAGCGACGTGGAGTAGTATAACGCATTCTCAGGTGGACCCAAGAAACTCTCGTTAGAGGCTGCTCGTCGATCACGGCTTCACAAAGTATAGGCCAAGGTTGTGTGTTTCGCCTTGTGGGCTGCCCCATATGCATGGGACCGGGTTCGGCTATTCGCATAAATGTGTGATTGAACCCATTCCTCCCAAAACAATATTATATAAGCATAAATATAGTATCTTAAGAGCTAGCATCCAATTTACACAAGGAAAGTTTTCATTTTGGATTTTGATGTTTATATCCCTAGTGAAGTTACCACTGTGAGGAAAAAGATCATAATTTTGTTTGGAAGTCGCCACCTAGATTAAGGTCTAGGACCTTAGAAATGTGAAATCTCACCCTAAGGTAAAACTTCGATTGACTCATGACCCTTAGATTGGATTTCTGGTCCATCAGAGATTGGTAAGCGTCAGGTTACGGTTATGGGAAGGGGTTAGGCACCCAAACCCCCCGACCATTATCCGTCTCCCATACCTTGCCTATGCTAGACTCTATCTATTAAACCGAACCAAACCTAGTGGTTTGATATCATTGAACTGAATCTGTATCCATCAGATTGCCTATGTATCACAGAATTATTCTGAAATCAGGTTCACCATTGTAGTTCAGGTGTGATTAAAGTTTATGGCTGTGATTTATGCTTGTGCATGATTAAATTCACTGTTCAAGTTGAAGTTTATGCTTGAAAGGATGAGAAACCCCATGGGTTAGTATCTGGATAGTCCATACGAACAGATAGATAGTCCTAGTGGATCTAGAATGGATAACCCCTTCTGGGTCAGAATGTGGATGACCCTATTTGGGTCAAAATGAATAACCCTTTCTGGGTTGGAATGTGTATAACACTATTTGGGTCAAAATGTGGATGGATATCCTAGTGGATCTATGGATTGCCCAAGTGGATAAGGTGTGGATCCGAATTTTGGATTATCCCAAATGGCCTACATATCCTATGGTTTGCCCTAGGAATCAGAATCCACATAGTTCGAAAATGGCTGAAATAACCTGTTCTAGATTTAGGATTGAAAACCTATTCTAGGTTTAGGATATAGAACCTATTCTAAGTTTAAGATTAGAACCTATTCAAGGTTTAGGATTTACTGAGGGGCAGAAATCGTTCTGAGCTACCCTTTTTACCCTAAGATCTAATTTTGGAAGGTTTGGCAAAGCATTCTCTTTCTTTATTAAGATTTATATTATTTTCCATTATGCCCTTCCTAAGAATGTGGGTGCCTAAATGCACGTCCCCACGTCTTGATTGTCTTCTAGAAGTGTGCATACATGGCAGTTCAACTAGGGTGTTGTAAAAAATAAAGTTATTGCCACAAATGGAATATTCTATCTAAGCATGGCATGTATGATGTTTATGGTAACTAACACAACATATAGCAAGATTATGAAAATCTCCTTAACATGGCATATGATATCATAAAAATCTATTTAAACATGACAAAACTTACTATGCTATATTCTAAGCATGGTAAGTCTAAACATGGCATATCTAAATATTGTAATTATCAATATATTGCTAAATATGGCAAAAAAAATCTATTTATTCTACCAAATATAGCAACACATGGATATGGCAAATATGGTATCTGAGCAATCCAAACAAAGCATGTGAGTACTTTAAATGTGGCCATTTATCCAAATATGGTATGTAAACACTCTAAATGTAGCAAGTATGCAATTAAACATGATAGAATTCGCCAAATCACTCAAGCAATCATTTACATATTATGTGAATGAGACATCGAGGAAACCTTTCTGAAAACCCAAAATTATCAAAAACATATGTTCAAAAAGTTTTTTGAAAATATTTTAACTTTTATGAAGACATTTGAAATACATAATGACTCAAAAATGTCAAAATTGTGACACAAAGTTTCAAGTATTGCACAAACTAGGAACTGATTTCAAATTTTGATATATTACACCAAAATGGCCATAAGTAGGTCTTCTGTAACACAAATTAAGCCTCATTTTTTTTTCACCGAAAGATGACTTGACATGCTACATTTCATCTGAAGGGGTGGAATCCCAACAGAGGACAAAACCAGGTCAAATGAATGCCACAAGACCTGATATGTGCACTGGTCAAGTCTGTTCCAGATTTTTGACTAGTTGCACCATAAATTCCTTATAAAATCCCATACTTAATAAAAATTAAATCCAAATATATGTCCATGTAGATAAATGATAGATATAAAATTTTATTAAGAAGAACAAGTGAAAACAGAACATTCTCATTGTGAAAATGATACTTTTCAATCATGCCAATCAATATTTCCTAACATATTCAAAAACAGAGCACTATGCACATCAAAATCAATATCAATTTAATGAAAATTTGAAAACATAAGAAAATAGTGCCATTTTTATGAAGACTTCAATATTTGAGAATTTTGTATGAATTTTCTTTTCTGATTATGGCCATAAAATCTTTTTCTAGAGACTTTCTAATAGGGGATTGCATTATACCCGAGTAAGGCAGCAATGCCAATGGAGAAATTTTTTTATGGACTTTCCCAATTCCAAATGGAATGAAATTTCTTGGAGAGTCTTCTAACAAATCAGAGAGAATCCCATAAAATTTGGGCTTCAAATCTAAATAAAACTACATGAGATGCACGTCTCAAATTTGGATCCTAAATCTGGAAATTTCAGATTAGAAATCCACTTTGTAAAATTTATCAAAAACATCAAACATCATCATATAACACTCAAATCTTCATCATTGAACAATTTAAAGAAATTATCATATATAAAAAATATTAGACATGAGCATCCTATCATCAACATGCATGCAATAGGGCATTCCTGATCGAGATTTAATGAAAAGAAGCCTTTTCAAGCAAAATCAACATTCAAACCTTCTAAAGACCACTAAATTTGTTTTAGGGTATCAACCTTGTGCTCAAATGGAGCGAAACCTTTGAAGTAGGATTTTTTTGGAGATCATATCAAGATTTCTGAAAGTGAATCCTCCTTCTGCTCTTCTCTGCTCCTTTCTCTCTTCTCTCTCTCTCTTTCACGTTTCCTTTTTTTATCTTCTCTTCTTCTTCTCTCCTCTCTCTCTCGGCCTCTCTCCCTTTCACGTTTGTTCTCCTCTAGAAAAAAAAATCTCTCTCTCTTTCTCTTGGCCTTTTTATCTTCTCCACTCCTCTTTTAGAAGATCCCTTCTTTCATTTTCTTTTTCTTCTTCTAGAAAATCCCTTCTTTCCTTTTCTTCTTCTCTTCTTTCTTCTCTTCCTTCCTCTTTCTCTTTCCTCTCCATGTTTTTCTTCTTCTTTTCTTTCCTTTTTCTCCTTCTTCTTCTAGAAAATCCCTTCTTTCCTTTTCTTCATCTTTCCTTCTTCTCTTCCTTCCTCGTTCTCCTTCTTCTCCACGTTTTTCTTCTTCTTTTCTTTCCTTCCTTTTAGCTTCTTCTAGAAAATCCCTTTTTTCCTTTCCTTCTTCTTTCCTTCTTCTCTTCCTTCCTCATTCTCCTTATTCTCCACTTTTTTTTTCTTCTTTCACTTCTCGAAAATCTCTTCTTTCCTTTCCTTCTTCTCTTCCTTCCACTTTCTCCTTCTTCTCCATGTTTTTTTCTTCTTCTTTTCTTTCATATTCTTCTTTCTTCTTCTAAAAAAATCCCTTCTTTCCTTTTCTTCTTCTTTCCTTCTTCTCTTCCTTCCTCTATCTCCTTCTTTTCCACGTTTTTTCTTCTTCTTTTCTTTCCTTTTCTTCTTTCTTCTTCTAGAAAATCCCTTCTTTTTTCGGCTTCTTCTCTTCTCTCTCTCTTCCTTTTCTCCTTCTCGGCTTCTCTCATTCTTTCTTATATATATATATATATATATATATATATATATATATATATATATATATATATATATAAAAGAAATACATGCATATGGGCCGACGTAACTTGGTCCGGATTGGTCTGAGCTAGGCCGGGCTGAGTTGGACTAAGTTAGGTTGAGCTGGTTTGGACCAAGTTGACTTCTTCTATCATTTCATAGTCCATTTCCATTGCCATTCCACATGGAATTTTTCGATAGCATCTATTCTAAATTTTCTATGTTCACTTTGTAGAACACTAAAAATGAGGAATATTGGAACTTGAATCACCTTATTTGAAAGTAAAATGGCCAACTTATGAATTTTTAAAGTTTAAGCAGGCCAATTATCGATAATTTGGCTAACCATTCTGTATGGGATCCTTCGGAGACTTCTTCCGGTAATCCTTTACGCCCACTTTGTAGAGTACTAAAAATGGAACATATTGAAACTGAAATCACCTGATTTGGATGAGGGTTGACCAAAATATGAATTTTCAAAGATTAAAAAACCATTTCGACATGTAATTTTGCATGGGACCCTTCGGAGATTTATATACCGAATTTTTCACGTCCACTTTGTAGAACACCACAAATGAAGAATAATGGCCTGAATCATCTGAATCAGACGTATAACGGCAAAGATATGAAGCATTGAAGTTCTATCGATAATTCTGCATGAAAGCTTGCATGGGACCCGCCGATGACCTTTGCCTGGGATTTTTCACGCCCACTTTGAAGAGGACTGAAAATAAGGAATATTGGCCTTCGAATCATCTGATTCCGAAATCAGATGACCTAGATATGATGATTTGAAGTTTAAATGATAATGCATGCATCATACAATAATTACGTAAATGCCCTTGTATTTTCAAACTGTGATATCTTCCTTGTTTGATGTCAGAATTTGATGATTCCGGTCTCATTTTGAAAATAATTTCACGACCTATACATCCAAGTAGGTAATATCCTATGACCCTACTGTGGGGCTCATTAAAGAATCACAAACCTTTGGGTTAAAAGTCAAAAACATGTCATGCGGATTCACTTATGCTGAGGACAGCAAAAATGGGGTGCTTACAGCTACCGAGTTTGTTATTGACTCATTACCAGGGACGGCACATGTATCAAAGGCACCCTATAGAGTAGCTCTTATAGAACTGAAGGAACTGAAGACTCGACTATAAGAGTTATTAGACAAATGTTCTGATCAGCCAAGCATTTCATCACGAAGAGCACCAGTGCTATTCATGGTGAAGGACGGTAGTGTTCGGCTATGTATAGACTACCGAAATTTGAACAAGCTTACAATCAAGAACCGATATCTACTACCTCAGATTGTTGACTTGTTTAAACAGTTGCAAGGAGCAAAGGTATATTCTAAGATTGATCTTCGGTCATGATATTATCAGCTGAAGAATTTGACTGCGATATTCCGAAGATAATTTTTAAAACCAGGAATGAGCATTATGAGTTCCTAGGTATATCATTGGGATTAACCAGTGCTCCAACATATTTTATGGAGCTTATGAACCGGGTGTTTCATCATATGTTGGACACGTCGATCATAATTTCATAAACTATATATTGGTTTATTCCAAAGACGAAGAAAGTCCTATTACGAATTTTAGTTCAGCTCCACAACAGTTGAGAAAGGAGAAGCTTTACGCCAAGTCCAAGAAATATGAGACCTGATTAAACAAAGTGATCTTCTTAGATCACGTAGTATCATAAAAAGGGATTAAAGTGGACCCTATTATGATAGAAGTAATCATATGGTGAGAAACACCTAAAGAATATAGAGAAGATCAGAAGTTTTTTGGGTTTAGCAGGTTATTATCGACAATTCGTGGAAGATTAGTCTAGAATCGCCGTACCTCTCACTAGTTTGACTAAGAAAGGAGAAAAATTTATTTGGACCGATAAATGTGAGGAGGGTTTTCAAACATTGAAGGCTAGATTGATATCAGCTCCCATCTTGACTATTCCTATCCTAGGACAACCATTTACCTGTACACTGATGCGTCTGGATTGGGTTTAGGATGTATGCTTATGCAAGGAGAACAAGTAATTGCGTATGCCTCAAGACAACTAAAGACACATGAGAAGAACTATCTCACTCATGACTTGAAATTAGCATCAATAGTACATGTTGTCAAGATATGGAGACATTATTTGTATGGTGAGAAATTTCAGCTTAAATCGGATCATAAGAGTCTTACTTATCTTTTTAATCAAAAGGAATTTAACATGCGACAGAGGAAATGGCTAAAGTTGCTAAAAGACTATGATTATGATATCCAGTATCATCCAGGGAAGGCTAATGTAATTGCTAATGCGCTAAGTAGAAAAGCAATGATAAAATCCCAGGGAGAAGTTAACACGACTGCGGTAATGTGTGTTACAGGAGAAGTATTCAATTATGGTAATGAACAGTTTGTGATAGATACACCGGATGGATCAACCAACAAGGGTTTATTCATCATTTTTTAAATATGTTTGCCACATTGAAGATTGTACCAGATCTATTAGACGAAGTGAAAGTTACTATTAAATCAGACCCTTATCTGAGAATGGTGCAAGAAGACCTCGAAAAAGGTAGGACTACTCCTGAGTTCACCTTGGACGTTGAAAATGTACTAAAACACAAAGGAAGAGTATGTGTTCCTGAAAATGAAGACTTGGATATTAGATACAGACTAATGAAGGAAGCTCACACCACCGCTTATTCGGTACATCCTGAAAGTACAAAGATGTATCATGATCTGAAGAAACTATATTGGTGGAGAGGAATGAAAGCGGATGTAGCTAAATTTGTGTCTCAATGCATAAATTGTCAGAGGGTGAAGGCTGAAAGGCAAAGACCTGCAGGATTATTGTAGTCACTACCAGAACCAGCATGGAAATGGGATTGCATCACTATGGACTTCGTCACCGGGTTACCATTGACTCCCCGAGTAGTTGATGCGGTCTGGGTGATTGTGGATCATTTGACTAAGACAGCTCGTTTCATAGCTATACGACCTCAGTATACCCTAGAGAGGTTAGTCAAGCTATATGTTGATAATATTTTCAAATTGCATGGTGTACCTGAAAGCATTGTGTCCGACAAAGACCCACGCTTTACCTCAAAGTTTTGGGAAGGATTACAGAAGGCTATGGGTACAATGTTGAAGTTTAGTACTGCATTCCATCCTCAGATAGAAGGACAATCGGAGCGTACTATTAAGATTTTAGAAGACATGCTTCGAGCTTGTGTTATTGATTTCAAAGGATCATGGGATGAGAAACTACCACTGATTGAGTTCACCTATAACAATAGCTATCAGGCTACTATATATATGTCACCCTATGAAGCACTGTATGGTAGAAAGTGTCGAACTCCTTTGTTTTGTAATGAAGTTGGAGAACGAAGTATTGTTGGACTAGAGTTTGTTGAAGAGACTTGTTGAGTAGTCGACATTATCAAGGAAAGAGTTAGAACAGCTCAGAACCGTCAGAAACAGTATGCAGATAATCGACGCAAAGATCTCGAATTTACCCTAGGTAATAAAGTATTTCTGAAAATATCTCCTATGCGTGGATTAAAAAGATTCAAACAAAAAGGGAAGCTAAGTCCGAGATATGTTGGGCCATATAAGATTCTAGCAAAACGTGGGAAGGTGGCGTATCAGTTAGCACTACCCCCATCTAAGTCTAGTGTGCATGATGCATTTCATATCTCATTACTGAAGAAGTACGTCAGAGATCCAACACACGTGATAACAGCGGATCCACCAGTTCTAACTAATGATTTGACATTCAAAGTAGCACCAACCGAAATTACTAGCAGGAAGGTTCAACGTCTATGCAATCATGACATTTATTATGTTAAGGTTACTTGGAGGAGCCAAGATATAGAAGAGATCACATGAGAAGAAGAGAATGTTATGCGAAAGCAATATCCTCACCTTTTCGACTCATAAGGTATGTGCAAATTTCGAGGACAAAATTTATAATAAGAAGGGGGGAGTTGTAAGACCCGTATCGTACTAACCGGTCTTACCACCTTGTACCAGGTCTTCCTATCATGGTCGGGCCAAGCGGACCAAGTCCGTGAAGAAACCACAAGGCTAGGTATGAAATTAAACCCTAAATCATCTAATTAGAAGTGTGTGGTCGCATACCTAAATAGGTGTGGCCAACTACACCTCAGAATAATGCGACCACTAGAGTCTGGGACGTGTGGTCGCAGTTTTTAGATGTGTGGTCAACGGGTTCTGCAACCCACGTGCGACCACACGAAGTCAAACTGACTCCGTGATTAGGAAACCTTCCTAATCCAAAGGGGGTTCTTTCCTAATCTAAGTAGGACTCTATATGGAGGGTTTTCCTCTATATATAGGACGTCCCTTAGCCTCTTTCATCCTTTTAGAACTCAAACTGAAAGAGAGAGAAAGAGAAGAGGAGGAAAATAAGAAGAATTGAAGAGGAAGACTAAGAGAAAGAAATTCAGAGAGAACTCTGATTCTTCAAGAAGTTTAAGGTATGAAAACATTCCCCATATTAGTTGAATGCCTATTATAAATCATAGAAAAGAGAGTGATTCAAAGTGTGACCCCAATCATAAAATCATGGACAAATTCTTAGAGATCCATGGAGGGAATCTATCAGGACAATAGATTATGTAAAAATATGAATTTTGAGCAATAGAACAATCATAGGAAGGATCATGATGATAAGCCAAAAAATCAAAACATGAAGGAATTGAGTTGAGAGTGGAAAAGTCAACCATCACATGTATGGTCGCATGTGTGGTCGCATGATATGCGACCACACGAGACACATATGATCGACCACACGCCATCGGGAAAGTTTTAGGGAGGGTGTGGTTACATGTGTGGTTGCATGGTATGTGACCACACATATCGACCATACGCCCTCCGAAAAGTTCCAGGGAGGGTGTGGTCGCATGTATGGTCACATGGTATGTGACCACACATATCGACGACACGCCCTCGGGAAAGTTTCATGGAGGGTGTGGTCGCATGTATGGTCGCATGATATGCGACCACACACCCTGTGGTCGCAGAAATTGAGACCACAGGTGCAACCTCACCTGCGACCACTCAGCTTCTGGAAGTCTGAATTGATGGAAATAAACTCTAATTTAAAATCTATAAATTTGTTAGGTTTCCAAGTGGTCTAAAAGTGACTTACAAAGCTTGGACGAAGAACAACCATCGACCAAAGGTGAGGGAACAAGACCTAAACTAATTGGCTAATAACAAGCTGTTTTACTTATTGAGTCCAATGTCATGATTGATTCTATGCTTCTATGCTTGTAATGTGCATTTCACATGTCATCCAATATTCCTGCTATTACTGCTCATGCATATTTAATTCTGTTTATTTATAACATGATGATGATGATGATGCTAGGAATAGGCATGTGAATGTATGTGTGTGGTTAGTGTGCTTGATGCGAGTAGAGCATCAAGGGGAGGACGTGACATTGTGCTTCATCCTGGACTCTAGCTCTATCGCTACTTAAGTTTTTCCCACTAACATCGTCGTATCGCCATTACCTTAGCAGAACTATTACGTCATAGGGCATCAGGGGAGATGGTCTCGGACCGTGTAGTCTCTGACTCTACCGGGGGGCCTTAGCTCTATCTCTATGGACGTATTGAAGGATGCTGGGGTGAGGCTTTGGATACACTGTTTGGCATTAAGATTGGTTAGTTGCGAGCCCAATTTGCAAGCCCTCGCCAATAGGGGCTTACATGTTGGTATGGGTAGGGCAACAGTAGAAGTGTTATGCGGTATTTGATCCGGGCTGTTTAGCTCTATCTCTATTCCATAATGGGTGCATGTGGGACGACAATGGTGTTTGATTCATTGGGTGGCTTCACACACTCGTGTATAGAGGTGCGGCGGCCATTAATCATTTCTATAGCACATTACAAACTTATAAACCAGACCAAAGATATGAATTGAATGCATGCATATGTTTGTTGCATTGTTTTGTTTTCTCACTAAGCTCAAGTTGGAGAGCTGACCCTCGTGTGCCCAATTCTTTTTAGTTTCTGATGTTGCTGGTATTACAGTTGAAGATTATGTCGACACGCCAACATATGAACAGGTGGTGGCTATGGATATGCAAGCTATGGAGGACTATTATTCGTTAAGCGAGCGTTTCAACTATGGATGCACTTAGTTTTTAACTTTTGTATTCGGATATTTGTAATATGTATTAAATTATATTTTGGTTACTTGGAGATAACTGGAATATTAATTATTTATCATGATTAGAGCATAGTTCATTATTAATAAGACTTCTGCTATTTACTTTATTATCTCTGATTAATGTGGTATGTGTTTTGGTTTAACATGATTGGTATAGCCTATACCAGATCATGGTTGAACCATTGGTTTATTGACAGTTCATCACACTATTCTAGTTAGTCCAGAATTGGGGTGTGACAGGTGCCATCCGATAGGGTGCCTTGGACACCGTGCCGACCCTAGCAATAAGTCTATGACAAACTTTATTGCTCGATCAGGTGGAAAACCAGGTAAATCTTCTGGAAATACATCTAAAAATTCCCCCCACAACTTTAATATCTTCCATCCATGGTGCTTCCTTGGTAGTATCCACTACAGATACCAGATATCGGACTCCACCCTTCTCGAGACATCTCTTCGCCTTAAGTGTGGAGAGAATAAGCCTCCACTTGAGAGGAAGTTTGGTTTCGATAAAACCAAAGTCTGTGCCACCTTGCCCTAGAATGATATCTTCTTCTCAGTATAAAGCAGACTTACAGAATGCTGGAATAACTAGTCCATTCCTAAGATAACGTCGAAGTCTACCATCTCGAGCTGCACCAGGTTTGCATCCAAACTCTGTCCATTTATAAGGACTGGGCATGGTCCAGAACATTCATCTAACACAACCTCTAATCCCAAAGGTGACCTGACTAACAGTTTGAGGTCTAAAGGTCTGGGAGGAATATTCAACTTCTTTCAGAAAGAAATAGATACAAAAGAATAGGTGGCCCCGGAGTGGAATAAGACTCTGGGAGGAACATCGGCTATGTTTACAATACGTGTAGTTTTTACCTAGGTATAGTCTACATGCTCATACAAGGTACTGTAAAAGGATAAGGTCAGGTCATACCTGTGACCACATCAGGTGATGTAGCGGCATCTTTAGAAGCCACAGCATAAACATTCCCTTGCTGTAATTGTTTCTTAAGCTTGGGGTAGTTCCTTGCATAATGTCCTGTCTAATCGTAGTTGTAGCACTTGATGTTAGCAGACAACGGCCCTGGTTGAGGTAGGACAGCTTGAGTAAGCTTAGCTGCACCATTATTATTCTAAGGTCAAAAAGGTTTGAAGGTCTTAGAATTCTCTCTATTGTATGAGTTTTCGTTAGGCTTCTTCAAACCCCGAGTCTGAGCAAAATAACTTTCTTTTTGGCTCGACTCCAGTACTCGAGCAATCTGTACGGCTTCTTTGTTGATCCTCTTTTCAATCCCAGCACATGCTTTTAAATACTACCCTTTAGTCCCATGACAAACCGTCAGGTCTTGGTATCCTCCTCTTGCATACTAGTAGGAGCAAAGAAGAATAGCTCTTCATAATGCTGCTAGTAAGCATCTACAAACATTTGTCCTTGATACAGGCTTAAAAATTCTTTCTCCATCGTATCTCAAAAACTCCTGGGAAAATACTTTTTGAAGAAAGCTTCCTTAAATGTATCCCAAGTCAACTGAGGGTACTTAATCAACAAATAACTATGTGTGGACTTCCACCAATGGTGGGCATTACCCTTCAACATAAAGGTTGCACACAATACCTTCTCTTCTTCGGAGATAGTCATCACCAGGAAGTTTCTCTCCATCTCATCGATCTAGTGGGCTAGCCATAATGGGTCTGAGGGCTTGCTTGTGAACTCCCTCGATTTCATCTTTAGGAACCGCTCTACTAGCCTAGTGTGGTTCAGCTAATTCTACACATAAGCTCCATACATGGGTGGCCGATACTGGTAATTACCCTAGTGTGCTCCTAGATTTTGCACTAGGGCATTCACCACTGGAGTTTGCTGTACTTGAGGTGCCTCATTATTAATCACAAAGGCTTAGGGCACAGTGTTGCTACCCCTTGGTATCCTGCTGGCCTAAGCCACAGGTGCTGGCATTGTATTCGTAGTTGGGGGAGTAATTCCAATGACAGCTTGCATATTTGCCTGCATCTAATGTAACTCCTATACTTGTCGCACGATATTTATCAAAAACGTAGCCAAATCAGTTGGTGGTGCAGGAAAGTTGGTTGGATTAGCCTGATTATTGACTCCTTGTGGCACAACATTTTGGTTCTCATTATTTCCAGTTTATTCTTCTAGATTTTCATTGGCATTTACTCCGTAGGTGGTGGTGGAGGTGGACTTGTGTTACACCCCTTCGGCTTGATCTACGCCCAGCCATTTTAGACTTTTGACTATAATGGTGTCTGAAAGGTTGAGAACATGTGAGACAATATATTATATAGTAGTGTCATGTTAGTCCCACATAAGAGAAAAAAAATTCCAAGCACAGAGTCCAAACAGAGCATAAACAGGTAGAAAATTTCTTGTGGGGTCGATATTGACCATTCATGTTACATGCAACCACAGAAGCGACCACACAAACCCTGGCAACTTCTAGGGGCTATGCGGTCTACTGAGTGGTCAACAATGCGATCGACTGTTTTGGTCAAATTTGAAGACCGCACAATCCAAAACCACATTTTAAAACCTGTTTCGAGCCCTTTTCTTCTCATTTCTTTTTGTCTTCTTCTGGGCTCTAATTGAACCCATTACTAGTGAGTCTCAACAATGCTGACCGCTTAACTTAGGTGATTCTTCCTTGGTCGACATTCGCATTCTTCATCTCCAAGGTACATTCTTCATTCGCGTTCTCCTTTTTATTCATTTATTCTAGCTTTTCATCGCCTTTCACTATTTTTTCAAATTAATAGTTATTCCACCGTAAAAATTTAAATTTTATTGTTGGGATTCAATAATGGACACCCAATGGATGAAAGCACTCAAGAAAATTTGGGTTTCATAGGTTGGTTTGGCCAAGAGCTAGAAAAATTAGATTTTTGACCGAAAAAATAGATTTTTGACCTAAAAATTGGGAATTTTTCCAAATTTTGAAATTTTCTCAACCTCAATTTAATTGGTTGAAATTTCCCACTAGTTGATCATTACAAGATGGCTTGTGTCCCATGTAAGTCCTCCTGCCCATGTGTTTGGGTGAAAAGTGAGGCTTTTGTCCATTTTATGCCGTTATGGTATCCAAATTTTTAACTTTCTAACTTGTTTTCCTTGTTTCACATTCTTGTAGCTAATATGGCCCAAACCAAGATGCCCAGACCATATAATGCATCTCACTTTCAATCTGCAGAAGCTGAAGTGCAATACCCATGGTATCGACGAAAGAGGGTTGAGGTGGGTTGGTTTATCAACCTACCAAGCCTGGCCCTATTCGATGTAGAGAGGGCCTTTGATGATATGGGTTGGCTTCCGATGGCGTAGTATGAGGGTTGCACTAGCCCAGAGTTGGTCAAGCACTTTTACTGTAACCTCCAACTAGAAGGTGATCCCGAGGAAGTAGACAGTTGAAGAGAGCTCCAGATTACTAATTGGGTGAAAGGGGTTCCATTCTCTTTTAACTCCCAACAGTTGGCAGATATTCTGGGTATATCAAATGCCAATTAGTTGGTTTATTGCACTCTAAATGAGAGTAAGTTTTTGTCGCAGTGGTTACGCACAGAGGTGAGTAGGTTTGATACTCTGGGATGACCGCTGGGAGATAAAGGCGATAAATCTTCATCCAGAGCCACA
This sequence comes from Protea cynaroides, assembly GCA_028583415.1. NCBI lineage: Eukaryota > Viridiplantae > Streptophyta > Magnoliopsida > Proteales > Proteaceae > Protea > Protea cynaroides. Next base: position 7,977,526 of record CM053267.1, on the reverse strand, counting down.
CATATACTGCAAGTTTATCCAGCATAGTCTTGTCCCATAGAGTGGCCATTATGAGATAGTTTTACAGCTGACCCAGTATCTTTTATACAGCATCTACACCAGAAAGCCCATCTCCTTACATCATTATCTGGATTATCCACAGAGCCACAACACCCGGTCTGAGGGGTAACTTTCCCTATGCGCACTTGATCACCACCTTGCTCACTTGCCTAAGAGGATTTACGAGGATACTATGTTAGTAGACCTTGATTGGGAGGCTAGCTGTAGGATTTGGATGCATGGAGTGTAGGTCAGTGATGAGGAAAAGAACACTATAAGGTGTCCTCTCACTCAGGTGGGAACAGTAGATGCAGCAGCAGCAGTGGCAGTAGAGGGTGATGAGGACGATGACCATATGTATATGGTTGTAGATGACATCCCTCCTCCTTCACCATAGCATACCACTAAGGCTGGTCTTTCTCGGACTACCTCCTCGGTTGGTCCCTCGCATCCACTACAAGATGATATGATGGCACTACTTCATGAGATTCGAGATGCTCAGCATACTGTAGACCAGCAAATAGCAGATCTTGTTGATAGTCTCCGAGCGACCTAGACACAGGTAGCCTGGCTCATGATGGTGTACGTAGAAGATTACGATCAAGATTGAGAGGCACCTCCTCCTCCTACTCCTCCAACTCTATGATATTTCATTTTCTTTTGCATATATTACAGAGTAACTGTCCGAAATATGGACTGTACTCTAATTCAGGATATATATATATATATATATTATGTATTTCATTTACTTTACGTGCATTATTCTCTTTCTTAATTTATGTCTCAAACAACAAAGTACTTAGGGTGTATTTATATTACAGAACTCAGGTCATGACTCTTGTAGAAGTATCCAAGTCTAATGGGCAGAGCCTTAGAGCTCTGATACCAAATTATTACACCCCAATTCTAAACTAATCAGTAATGTAATAAAACGTCATATGAACCAATGGTTCAAACCTGGATCTCGTAGAGACCGTGCCAACTATATCAAACCAAACACATCCCACAACAATAACCAGAGATAATAAATAAGTAACAGAAGTCTTTATTAATATTGAACTGAGGTCTAGCATGACAAATAATTACTTAAAACCAATTATCTCCAACTAACTTAAGACATAAAGTAAAATAATCTATTACAAGGTCTAATCCTCAAAATATAGTCAAACTACTCGAAAACACATTGGTAGCACTTGCATGATGGATCATGCGCATCCTTCACAGCTTACACATCCATCGCCGCTATGTGTTCATATGATGGCACATTCACATAGTCCTCCACTGTGGTACTTGCATCATCAACTAAAAATATACGACGTCGAGGGATGAGCACACATCATGGCTTAATGAGTAAACAAAACAATATGCAAACACATGTATGCAGTCATATTCATATCATTGGTCTGGTATGAGTTTGTAAATATGCTATGGTAAAGATAGTTTGCAACTACACCTCCATACACCAGAGTGTAAGCACAGTTAGTAGATCACACACCACTATTGCCCTACATCACTCACTATGAAATAGAGATAGAGCTAGAGTTTCTGGATCACACACCGTCAGAACCACCCTAATACCCTACTCGTACCTATACGTATGCCCCTACTGGAAAAGGCTTACAAATTGGGTTTGTGACTAACCAATCCTAGATGTCATCAAAATTATATCCAAGGCCTTATCCTTGCATCCCTCAATATGACCATAGAGATAGAGCTAGAGTCTGGTGGTCAGGTCGAAGACTACGGTACAGTGTCCTCCCCCTGATTCCCTACGACATACTAGTTCCACTAAGGTAATGGCAATACTATGATGTCAGTGTGTAGGACAAAGTATAGATAGAGCTAAAGTCTAGTGGACAAGGCCAATACCATAGTACCACATCCTCCCCTTGATACTACACCCTCATCCAACACACCAACCATAAACACAAACACATGTCTGTTCCTAGCATCATTATCATGTTATAAGTAAATAAAAATAAATATGCATGAGCAGATATAGAACATGTATTGGATGACATGTGAGATGCACAAATAATCATATAAGGCATGGCATCATATTCGATATCAGAAATAAAATAAACAGGTCATTTATTATTAGCCTTTTAGTTTAGGTCATGTTCCCTCACCTGTAGACGATGTTTGATCTTCTTCCAAGCTTTGGAAACTACTTTGAACTACTTGGAAACCTAAGAAATTTATGGATTTAAGTTAGAGGTTGCTTATCACAAGTTACAGTAATTGCAAAACAAAACAGAATCCTTCTGATTGAGTGGTCAACTCTGCGATCACACATATACAGCAACCACACATTGTGAGGTCAACTCTATGGCCGTGTATCTTGAGACCGTTGATGCTACCACACAAACTCTGAAAACTTCCCAAATAGCTATGGTCGACTCACTGGTAGCAGTATGGTCGACTGGTAAAGCAACCACACAATTTTTGGTCAATTTCTCCCTTTCAATCAGAGTTCTTCTTGAGTCGATTCCTTGGCTCAACCATTAAATAATGGTTTCTCATAACAATTAACCCTAATCTAACTTTCATGATTATTCCTTGAGATTCACTCAAAGAATCTCATGGTCAAAACCCTACACTGGTTCAATACCTCAACTTGACCATGGCAATCTCTACTCTATGATCTACTTCTATAGTGACAAGAGACAAGTTCCATACATTAAACTTGTTGTAGAGAGCTAGAAACCTTCTTTGGAAAGCCTTTCACCTAGCCTTCCTCTCCAAGTTTCCTTTTCCTTCTCTTCTTCTCTCTTTCTCTCTTAGGTTTAGGGTTTGAAATTGATCCAAAAGAGTGAGAGAGAGCAGAGGAACGTCATTTATATAGAGAAAAACTCTCCATATAGAGTCCCTCTTCAATTAGGAAAGAGGTCTCCTTCAATTTTGAAAGTTTCCAAATCATGGAGTCTTATCTGGGATTGTGCGGTTGAATGTGCAGTCATAAAATCTATCGACCACACAATCAAGAGGTGTCGACCGCACAATAGAAAGTTGACTGGTCTTATACTAGAATTTGAGTGGTTGACCATACAAGTCTATGCAGGCGACCACACAACTAAAATTCATGGTTTTGATTGGTTTTACTTACCTAATCCTTGTGACTCCTTCAAACAGTTGGCCCACTCGAACCGACTATGATGGGAAGACCTGGCACGACACGGTTAAATCGGATTAGTGGAGTGTGGATCTTACACATTACCTATTGTGCATCTTTAGTACTTCAAGCTCTTTCACAATGTGCAACAAAAAATTCTTGAAACCATTAGGAAGCTAGTGGCGAGTCTTCTAGTCTCAACCAATAATGGGCATCAGCATGAGCATGCATCCTATTAACTTTCTTTTGATTGGGAGTCAACATCCTTGGGCCTATGCCAATTAAGCTGTCATGAAACCAAAGCTTTGCTAATTGAGAAAAAAAAACATTCCATTAAAGAAATCCCACAACAAGCCAATATCCGAAGTGAGACAAAGCAATGGTTTTATGAGATGCCAATTTTAATTTTAGATCTCCTACCAACAATTTGAGGCTCCCAATAAGGTCTATTTGATCTTAAAACCTCAGCATTCATGTCTTAAAAGATCTGGGGGGTTTCAGTATTTGTTTACTCTCAAGTAAACACAAATCGAAGTCCAGCAACAATTTAAAAACTTCAACCACCACCTCATGGTACTCTACTCCACCAATTTCCACTAAGAATCCCCAATAAGACATGTAGAATTATAAATTAACATTCCCTTTACTCAAGCCTTCCAACCTTATCCCAGCATTTATCCATCAATTTCTTATATTTTATTTTATTTTTAGCAGTGAGTGTTATTACTTAATTCACCTTCATTTAAATATCCAAAAACATTCTAACCTATAGTTTTAAGAGGGTAATTAGTGTCTTGTTATGTTTGGATAAATAACAAACCCTTGTTATGTTAGTAATTTCAAAAGGGAGGTTTTTGAAATGTCGGCTTCTCGACCATAACCTTTCACAAGGCATTCAATAAAATAATCTCCACTTTTTTAGACCTATACAATTCCTTTGGCTTTTAAGATAATTTCTATAAAATATTTCCATGATTAGAGCTTTACAATTCCTCTTGGGCTCTTGGTAGTGCAAATAGGTTCTCAAAACAGTTTCTTGAACTGTTTGAGAGATAGGAAGGTTATAGGTGGACAAATGAGGAGTCATATGATGGAACAATCAAGGATTGGAAAAGAAAAACCACAAATATATTGCACCACAAAGCCCCATATTTAAATATACGGGGTCAATGTATGTTTATAACCAAGAGTAACGTCCTTAACCTCGTTTCAAGTCTTGATCCCTTTCCACCCACCCACCCCCAAAAAACCCCTTTTTACCCAAAAGCACATGCTAAATTCTCACTCCCACCCAAAAAAGTAATAAAAGGTCATCAATTCTCTTAGTAATATTTTCCTTTGAAAAAGAAAAATAAATTCTATAGAATAACTATGTTATTATCTAGTGTAACATATTGGATCTGTATAATGATATTCTCACCCAAATATCATTATAAGAAAGTTACTTAACAAAGATTAAAAAGAAAGAACGAAAAAAACAACAGAATTGGGAAAACCAATCATTATTTGGAGCAATGTAGAAACATGATCATAGTCAGTTATATTAACCAGTGTCCCCAATATATTATAAGTTCAAGGATGAAGAAGTTGGAAGGCATTGTATAGGTGCATTTATGTGTTGATTTTGAGAAGGATAGATGGATAACTTAACTCTTTCGCTTCAAGCTTCTCTGCCCGTCCATTCATGACGTATGGGTCATTGATGGATACACAAATTATTAAGTCAATCCCTTTGGCCTCAAACTTATCAATGTTATTTTTGTAGCTGGGCACATGAGCCTTAGTGCAGACCCCAGTGAATATGCACTATGAAATTTTGAAACCACCACAATCAACAGAAGAAAATAAGAACAGAACATCTATCATTTCTGATGAGATTGACAAAGCAAAGAAGACCTCATAGAAAACATAGAATATCGAGTCAAAGAATTTTCAAAAGTTAATGAAGTATATAACATCTCACAAATACACAAAAGAACATTCATTACAAAAAGCTTTGAATGCAATAAATCTATGTATTTATGTAAAATTAAAATTAAGCAACCCGTTTAGCAGAAAAGAAAAGAAAATTCCTCAAATTCAATATTAGGAAATTTCTAGGTGAAAGAAATTAAGCTTATAGACAAATTTATGAATAAATCATCAGCTACCCATCAATATTAATGATGGTGCAAAAAAGAACAAAAAGAAGAGAAGAACTTATAGGGAGCTCAAAGATGACGACTTTCTTACCTTGTAAAAGAAATTACAGAACTAAATGGGTAAGTTTTGGGTCGATTGGTTGAGGTGCAAAATAACTAAATAGACAAGAACGGGAAAGGGAGAGAGAACCTTGAAGATCTCTTTGAGAAATTAGAGGGGATGCCTTCGTCCTGGTCCGAGCCTTCTGAAGAGAGACACTACGAGCTACATCGACGATATCAGCTCCGACTAAAACAAATGCGAAGGCCTTAGAAACAACAGCTTGAACCCCAGTCGCCATCCACTGCATTGAAGTGCAGTTAGATCACCTGAAAATCATGGATGCCATGTCTTTCTCTCTCGCTCTCCTTCATTCATGTGGTCTTTGAAATTGGTCAGTTACGTATGTTCTCTTCGCGTAGGTTGATATCTAGCATGCAGAACAAGAGGGTAGTAGCGGAGTCAAAAAGAATAGGGCAAAGTGAATAAGAAGAGGATAGAATATATCATGGTAGGGGGCTTTATCAAGAACAGTTTTAGGATTTGGTCTTTGAAAACCTATTCTAGAAAGTAAGAACATGGGTTACCATGTTCTAAAATTTCTGTTCTTAGATGTTCTTTTCATACAGTTCGTTCTTTGAGAACAGAAGAACGAATCAAATTTGCCAAATACTTTCTGGCTATTCTAAATAGTTTTTTTGTTCTACAAGAATGGAAGAACAGAAGAATTGTTCTTTGGGAGAGTTACCAAATGGGGCCTATAGAGGATACACCTACTATTGGAGTCAGATAGGTTGCCCAGTGGTTGAGTTGGATGAGGGGTCTAATTCTCCTAGCGATCATTAATTGATTACGTCTGTAAGACCCACTCCGAGATCCTCACAATCCAGATCTCTCCGTATTGGGCCTTACTGTGCCAATCCTTGGCACTTTGTATTGTGACCCTATATATTATATGGGCCAGTCCCTTGGGTCACATTGGGGTGCTAGATCATGTGGGAGTAAACATTTAAAGCATAGAAAGCATCACCATCATATTGGACCCATGAAACTAGGCCTAAATGCATTTTAAGTTTAACCGCCCACACGTACAGGATGAACATTCTGTCGCTTGACTTCTGCCGGTTGAGTTAAGGTAGGTCACTCTCTCTTTCTCCATGGGTCCTATAAATGGAGGGCATCTTCTCCTTTTGTTCTCCTTACCAAACCATGGGAGTGAGTGGTGATTGAGAGGAAGCTTGGAGCTCAAGCTTGGAAGAACTCAAGCTCAAGGAACCGACTCTCCTTGAGGTAGGTTCTCATCCCTTCTCCTTCCTCTATTCTTGTAGGCATGTGAACATGAGACCATGATGTTGCTCACCATTAATGGCCTCCATTAATGGCCACCGAACCTTGAACTAGGAACTTAGGTTTTCACCCTCTCCATGAATGGAGATGTTGTTTGGAGCCTAAATGACCCCCATCGTACTCCATAATGGTTGGTAGTAATTTTTTGTCCTTTGGAATAAAAGGAGCCATGATGGGAAAACTTTCCCCCAAAGAGGAAACTCTCTTTGGTTTATGTTCTGGTTTCTAGGCCAGAGCCGATAGCATGAATCGATAGACTAGTAGTGGCCCTAATATCGATTGACTTAGAACCAGTCACTAGCAAGGTAAATATCCTAACATGTCAGACTAAGTAATATCCAGTGTTACCCTAATCGGTATCAAGAACCAAAAGCACGACCTGCCAGTACATCACACCGGTATGTATAAGGTACTGCTGGCCATGCCTCCACGTAGGTTTAATCACAAGCGTAGCCACAATCGGATGATGGATTCTCTGGCTCTGCTTTCACTTAACCTACTAGAACCTCAGGACTGTTAACTGTATATAAAGCGAATGACTAACCGGATGACCATTCATCCGATCAGTCTTTCAGTTCTATATATGAAGGAATTGATTAAGTGTTAATCGACACTATGTACCGGTGGAATGCACAACCGGTTTCTTGTGCTAGTTCAATCAGTATAGCCTTATAAGCTTACAAATGATTAGAAAGACCATCCTTTCGGTCCCTGACCTACCTTGGGACCTGTGCATGAATAATTTGGACTTGTCTATGTTAATTTAAAAAATAGTCACTAACCTAATCAATTTATCTAATCAATTAAGTAAGACACCACGAGTAGTGGACGGAGCCTTCAGCCAACTTTAAGCTTCAACAGCACCTCTAGTGTTTACAGGTGAGGGGTTGGGTCATGTAGATTTTGAGCATGTGTTTGATGGTTATTATGAATGTTTTTCTTTTATAATATGTCATCCAATAAATTGCTTATAACTGTTCGTGCATTTGTATATAACTATAACTATGTATGTTGTTGGTTGTTGTTACCTTGATAGAGACACGGCAAACCATGGGAGTAAGGATCCAGGGTTCTCTGCAAGGTGTGGTTGTTGTTGTTGTAGTTGTGTACATATCCATGTATGATGATGCGTGTGACGTATGGGAGTACGAGCATGCGTACCATGTTAGGGTGCTGGTGTTTTAATGGAGACACAATAATCTATGGGATGGGGATCTGGGGCTCTCCGTTGGGATACCACCCATGCATGGTGGTTCATGTAATGAGCGACCTCGTGAATCACGTTGGGAGTGGCTATACCTGTGTAGAGGCACAACGAACCATGGGAATGGGAAGTTGAGGTCCTCTGCTAGGTGCAGTTTCGATAAGACCATGTATGATAGGTGTGTCGAGTATGGGAGTATGATACAGGTGCCGTGTTGGCATTCTATGCTCTAGTGGGGACACGATCAGTCCATGGGAGTGGAACGGGGATTCCTACTAGAGTATAGTTTTGATTATTGAGTGCACTTGCTAGGATGATTGATTAAATGATGTGATTACAATTATGTGTAGGGTATATGATCATGTAACGTATGGGAGTATGATATATGGCCATATATTCAGTTGCACATTAATGGGGACACGGTTAGTCCATGGGAGTGGAATGGGGATATCTGTTGGGTTATAACCCATTAACAACATGCTCATGCATCATGCATCAACTTGGTTAAGTGATTTGTACTTTAGCAAGGTGATTATAATCCAGGTGATGAGGTACGAAGCACTTAGGTGGTGGGGTACGGGTATATATGCTGAGTTGGTGGGGTATAGGGTAATTGCTCAGGTGGTGGAATACGGGGCATAGCTCAGGTGGTGGGGTATGGGGCAAGATCCTCTCTAGGGTACAGATCAGCCATGATTTGCATACACACTTGTATGATACTCATAATTGCTTGTTTATTTATTTTTGTACTACATTCATAAATTATTGCCTAGGATTACATTGGTTACCTGATTCCTCGCTGAGCTGGGATGTGAGCTCACCCCTTAATATTAGATCTTTTTAGCTTTGTTTATAGGTACCGCTACTGCCGATGCAGATATGGATCCTACTGATGCTGAGACAGCTTCACTTAATGGGGTTTATTTCCATGATCTCGTCAAGGGTTGCACCTGTAGGGACTATATCTATGGGACCTAAGTCAGCTCTTAATTCTATTGATTTTGCTATCTATAGATAGATGATGATTTGGTCTATCCACAGGAACTTATTCAGATTTATTATGGTCATGTATTATGGGATGTATTTAGTACTATGAATATTGTGGAACAAATGTAATGGATAATAGAATTATAGTATTTTAAGTATTATTATTTGCATCTAGTTTCCTATTATCATTCCACTGCATCTTTAATATTCTGCTGTAGTTATTATTATTATTATCCACTATTGATTTGATGGATATTGTGTGTATAGACTGTAGGGTTTGTTGGTAGGTCGTTTTAATTGTCGGTCGTTGAAAGATTTGGGTTGTCTCTTGGATGACTCGAATATCACACCCAATTCCCTATAATGGGCTGTGACAATCTCCTGCCACCATAAGGTGAGGATCCTATGATCAGGATAGGTTGCCACTACCAACTTTCCAAGTAGCCAATGAACATATGCTTATAAAAGAGTCCATCGCATGTCTGACTCTTACCAAAGTGACATAGGGGGAGTATTCCTCCGACCTGCGTTACTGACTTGGAGATTTAGGACATGCTGACTTGCATGTATTTCCTCTCATTGTATGGAAACCCACTAGGATGACACCTATTTTAATGTGTTTCATCCTCTCACTATGTCACTTGAATGGACAAGTGTAAACTTCCAATTGGTAGATGAAATATGGTATTAATAATTGCTATAAAACCTGCACATAGAAAATCCGGCCTAACTCAGTTTTTCTTTAGTGCTAGGGTTTTCCACCATTGATGGACCCGATTTGATGCCAAATTGATGACTAGCACAGCAGGTACCCTTTAAAATTTCAAATTTTCTTGCCCTATGTTAGTGTGCAAGTTAAAAGGTGATCGGTCACAACAATCAGTCGGTAAACCCGATGGGTAGCGAGTGGGACCATTGACCAGGTAGGCCGAAATTGGCCTATCCATGGGATTTAATAAATTAAATCCATTTTGGGAGCTATTTAGGATATTCCCTTGACCTATGGACGAATCCAGAGGGGCCTACATCTATCCTAACCTCCTTTGGAGTTGAGGGATGGAAGAAGTCCCTTCTCAACTCAAACTCTTGCCACTTGGCAACTCCCTATGAGTTGGACGACTCCAGAGGGGCCCACATCTATCCTAACCTCCTTTGGAGTTGAGGAATGGAAGAAGTCTCTTCTCAACTCAAACTCTTGCCACTTAGCAACTCCCTATGAGTCCCTTATTCAAATTAGGATTTTTACTCCAAGGGGGACACTTTAATGGATTAAAAACCTACCTTTTCACCTTCCTCTAGTAGGTATCAGTCTTAAAAAACTCTGACGCTTCTCAGAGAAAGGGAGGAAGTTGAAGGAAGAGGGAAAAGCTTGGTAGCACTCGTGCTTAAGGAATTATCGATGTTGTGCACCGCTGAATGACCTTGGTTAAGCGATCATCGGTAAAACTCTAAACCCTTTTTGTAGATCCTAATAAAAGTTTCAATCGAATGTCATATAATGTGATTGTTGATCACTCTCCATTAATGGTAAATGATTGCATCGCCTTTTTGATCTCGAAAAGACACATTCTTGATGGATTAGGTTAAACCTTAAATCCATTCTTATTATGTTAATGCCTAGGCCTAGGTACCCCACTATTGAATCACACTAGCATAGCAAAGTATGGACTAATCTTATAGTAAAATTCCTATTTTGAAGATTACCGATGGACTCAATAAAAGAGTTCCAAAGTGTGTCTAGAAGGGAACCCCGGGGGTGAAACCTATGCCTCTGGATAGGCTATCAACCTTGACAGACCCTTCTGGAAGAGGTCAGACAATACCTTTAATGATGGACTGTAGGAGCTGACATAATGACCGGCCAATTCCAAAAAGATCTCGGTAAGTAGTCAGATGCGATGCCAGTGTAAGAGCCCATTTATGGCCTCTTCTTTATCAAGGGCATTTTAGGTCTTTATAAAAAAAGAAGGAAAAAACATTAAAGGAAAAAAAATATAAAACTATACAAAAAGAGAAAAAAAAATTGATGATTGGGTTTGGGCATGATCACATTAGGGCTGTAGGATGTGGTTTTTTGGTTGGGTTTAGATATAGTTTTCTATAGGTTTTAGTCAATGGGCTTAGGTTTGTTTTCATTAGGTTTAGTTAATGGGCTATTAAGTGTTTGTATCTAATAGGCTTAGTTTAGGGGGGGCATGGTATTAGGGTTTAGGGTAGGGGTATCTAGGTAATTGACTGGGGTTATAAAACCTAGAAAACCCTACACTAATAGGGGGCGTCTGATTTTGTAAAAGGAAAAAAGAGAGACGGTTGAGAAAGGAGGGGGTGAGATTGAGAGTGCTGCTGGGGAAAACTGTGAGAGAAAACCAGGGTTGGGAGAGAGAGATATGGTCAGGTGAGAGGAATAGTGAGAGAGAAAGGGGTTTTTGGCCATGAGGAGAAGGAAGGGGGAAGAATGAGAGGGGAATAGCAAAAGTGGACGAAGGAAAAGGGCGGCAGCAGAGTGAGAAAAATAGAGTGTGAAAGAGAGATTAAGGGAACCAGAGTGAGAGGGCTCAGGACCATGAGCAGAAGAAGCAAGGTAGGTGAGTCGGCATTGGGAGCCAAGGACAACCAGAGGTGAGTCATTCAGCAAGAGGGATTGTCAGCTAGGGGGTTTGAGAAAAAAAAGTTAGAGAAGTGAGAAAGCTATGAGTGACAAAGAGAGAATCAGATTAAGGAAAGAGGGAAAGGAGCTGTGAGGGAGATTTGTAAATCAGATTCTTTTGCTGTGAGGGAGCATTGTATTTGGTTTTGAGCTTGGTTGGATCTGGTTTGGGGACTAGGATCTTTTATAGGGGTTTAAAGTGTTTGAGTGGGATATTAGTTACATTCTCAGTTTTCAAGGTTTTGTTCAAGAGGATTAGTGTCTAATGTTGAGATGAGTGAATGGCTTTGGTTTCATTTTTATGATTTGGAGAGGAGACAAATGTCATGGCTGTTTAAGGTTTTCTAATCAGGTTGATACTCACAAGGTTATGGAAATGCATTTGGTCTAGTGCTTGGTTTAATGGATAGTATTCAATTAATGTGAAAATGGCATGTTTGTTCCCTTATCTTACCTTTACAAGTCAGTGTAGCATTTAGCCAGAGTTTTGCTATGTTCTTGTTCCTCATTCTGTCTTTTTTTGTCCTATCTATAGAACCTTCTTGTTGAGATATATTCCTGCCTGCTTGTTCTATCACTGTTTGGTTTTTGGATAGGGGAATTTGATCATGGATATATTTTTTTCAGATTCAGTCTTAAAAGATCCAATTGGGACTGGCTTGGGTTAAAGCTGGTTTAGGTTGTAGTGATTCATTTTTTAATTAGGTTTAGCTCATTCCTGTATGATCAAACTTGGTCAGTCTGAAGCCGGAACTTTAGATGTCAAAATCTGATTTGGTTGGTTTATATCCCTTAATGTCAAAGTTGAGTTGAATTGGTTCTATTTTCAATGATATGAATCTGGTTTAGGTTGAATTGTTTCCTTTTAATGCCAAATCTGTTAGGTTTGAGTTTGGGTTACATTTGAAATAGGTGAAATCCCCTCTTCCTGTCCATCCACATATGAGTTATAAGGTTATCACAAATTGCAAATCCATGTTTTTTATGCTTTAATGAGTTTTTCCCAAATCTATCTAATTTCATGTACATAATTCCCTAAAGAAAAAATTTCATCTACACCCCATCAAAGATCCTTAACATCATCTACACCCACAAGAATGCCGAAACATCACCTAGGTCCACTAACTTTGGCTATGGTAATCAAAGAAGTCCACTCCGTCAGTTGATTCCCATTAGATGCTGACGTCAGGTGGATTGAAATTTTTCACGGACAATAATACCCTTTTTGTAGGTTGAAAAGACCAATATACCCTTCTGACAATTGTTTCGAAACCTCCTCTATTTCGAACTGTTTCACTTCGAAACAGTAAGTGAAAAAGTAGAACTTGAGACTTAACATTTTCCTTCTCGACGAGGATGACAAGGACGAAACCCTACCTCTACTCGACTAGGACGAGGACTACGAAGTTCAGAGTTTTCTTCTTTGCCGTTAGCGGTGCCTTCATCTTCCCCGACCACGGTTATTACTGCAACAAAGGTAGGTAAATGTTTATCAATGTTGAGAAGTTTGCTTGGTCTGGACAAAATTTCGTGCAAACAAGGTAGCAGGAAAATTTTTGCTTTTCGATTTCATGTGCATGGATATGGAATCCTACCCTAATTAAAAGGATATTATAGATAATACTAAAACTTAAGAGGGGATTTATGAAGCCGTAGGAGAAATAGCAGCAGATTGCTTCATCGCAGGTTAAAAATCTTGGACGATTATCTAGCAGTTTGATGAACAGTTTGTTTTCACCGGGAAAAGAAAAGAAAAAGATGATTTGCATAATGATGAAGACGTCACTTCCATTCAATTTGCATTTTTTAAAGAAAATCAACTACTTAAAGCTTTTCTGATTCTCCAATGGAAAGAGGGAAAATAAAATCCGTAGAAACCCAATAATGTCTTTAGGTTTTGCAGATCAATTTCTCTTCTTATTAACTTACTTCTCCAAAAAAATTAGGATTGTTACTCTGCTTTCCTCTGTACTTTAATGGCGTCCATGTTTCTGTAGTATTTGGGTATTTTGTGAAAACTGTAAAAACCTCCCAGATTCATCCATTTTCGACCCAAATTAAGTTTCGGATTCGCCAATGTCAGCCTCCCCTAAATCTAAACATGGCTTTGTTGCAGCAGGGATAAGTAACATTTGGAGGCTAAATTCGTAAATGAACATAAATTTTCTTTTTTAAAATTTTTATTTGAGGGGTAAAATTGTATTTCAACAGTTTTAGTGATTTCCGTCAGTTAAGTGGACCTAGGTGATGTTTCGGCATTCTTGTGGGTGTAGATGATGTTAAGGATCTTTGATGTGGTGTATATGAAATTTTTTCTTCCCTAAATCTGCCCATGTCTTGTTATGCCTCATTGTTATGTTTTCTAAATCCATCCATGTTTGTCATGTTGTATATATATGGGCTACAAATCCAATTTGTGTGGATGCTTCAACTTCATGCTCGGCTTACCATATTTCTGTCTATAGTAGTTGTTTAATTGTTAATCTACCTGATGGATATCTTGAGACATATATTCCCATCAATCTTTGCTTATGTGTTCACATGCATAATTGATTAAATTTGAATATAGAGATGAATGTATCACCCCCCAAGTAGTGTATCCTACCCTTCATATTTGTGATAGTTTTGGGACCCCCTTCCCTATCGTTCTGAGTTTTTTAGGGTGACTCCAGTGAGTCCATTCTCATTGGGATTTCATAATCCCACACTGACTGGTGTGGGCCCCACCTAGGTCGTGGACCCGCTCAACCAATAAGGTTGGTCTCCAAAATTGTTTTCATTTTTAAAAGGAAAGGAAAATAAAAAAAATAAAAAGAAAAGAAATATATAAAAAAAAAAAGAAAAGATAAAATATAAAAATTGTGTCATGTTTTCATGTTTCTGGCGACGGTTGGGATGATGTCTGATGTCCAACCTAGCAATTACCTAGTTTTATCTGTGGCCTTAAGCCAGTCTTCTCCGAAGTTTGGGAGTCGGTTTATGAAGCAATCAACAGTCTTTTTCAAAATGTAAGTTCACCCTTGTCGAGTGTGAGGAGCCAAGGTCTGAGTACCTCTTGAGTGATGCCATGTGGGGTCCAATAGCCCATTAACTATTGGAAACTACGTTTAACCTCATTCTCTGAGGAGATACATAGGCAGCGGGAAGTACGTAGTCACTTTACGTACGGTCACACGTGCTTTCCTTTATCAAGGGAGCACCACACACATAACCACAACCTTTCCCGAACTACGTTTGGCTTGATTCTCGTCGCATAGGGATACATACGCAACTTGAGATAGATCTTGAGCTCGGTCATCCATTTGTTGTTTTTTTTTGTTTTGTGTTTTCTTATTCTTATAATTCTTCATTTGTTTATTTATATTCACTTAATCATTTATTCATTCAATAATTGTTTTCTTTTATTTATGTGTATGTATTTTACTTTCCAAATCTATGTGGTGACACCAATGTTTGTATAACTCTAAAACTTGGTCTAAAGTTCCCCACTTGCCTACTTAGGCTAGAATAAACGACTTGAACATACATAAGCTTTAAGAACATAAGAAAAGATAAAACAAAAGGAGACCGGTCTACTGACTAGGCGAGTTGGGTGCCTAACACCTTCCCAACTCATAACTTGATGCTTAACCTTTTCTGGTAAGATAAAAAACTGATCCATTGAGCATGACTCATTAGCATCTCTCCAAGTGAGAGCCAACTTATAGGTCCTAACCTCATCTAGGTGGTGACTCCATATTTTCACCGTCCATTGGCGTGGATGGACAAGGCCACAAGGTGTGAGATTTTTTTTATCGTAGAGGATCAATTTCCACTGTCCTCACAGCCGGTCGGATGACTGTAGCGACTGACGCAATGATCAGCCACTGGCAAAAGACCTAAGGTTTGGCCAGACGTAATACTGGACTCGACCCCTGCATCTGGAGCAACGATCGGACAACCCCATAAGACTATTATTCAGTCTATTGAGAACACGACCAAGAGATTAACTTTAATTTACTTAATCTAGGTTTCACTTGCATGGATAGCATCAACTCATGTGGTACAGGTAGTGGAAATTGCAAGAACCTAGGTGAGGAACAAAACCCTTGATTTATTTTGGAGTGTTTATAATATATGATTATTGTGTTACGTGCTTGCTATGATAACATGTCATCCAATAACTGCTTTTTACATGCATTTGCATTTATATTATTTGATTTTTATGTGGATGTGTGTGATGAAGGCCTAGTGGGAAATGGTGAAACTTGACCTCTAGATCCGACCTGCTAGGCAAACCTTGATGAGTATGTCACTCACCCCTAGCGGGATGATAGCATCTTGGGGGTGGCAAAATGGAAGGCCTAGTATTCTTGCTGGGATTAGTGAAAGGGATATATCGAATGAGATGTAGGATTGGTTAGTGGCACTAACTCTATCACACCCTAATTCTGGAGAAACCAGAGGTGTAATGAACCATCATAAGAACCAACGACTCAAGCCAGGATCTCAAAATAGCCGTGCTAACCATCCAAACCAAATACACATTCCATGACACAATCAGAGATAATAAAATAAATAACGGATGTCTTATTAAAAACTAAACTGAGTGTCTACATGATAAAGTAAATAAGTAAACCAATTATCTCCAAGTAAACTCAAAACATACTTAAATAATCTATTACAAGTTCTCATAAATCTCAAACAGAAAATAACTAAGAATAAAGACACTGAAAACACTCGCACAAAGGGTCGAGCTCATCTTCCATATCTCGAGTATCCATTGCCGGTACTTGTTCGTATGTTGGCGCCTCTATATAATCTTCAACAATAAGACCTGCATCATCAACTAAAAATATTCAACATCGAGGGGTGAGCACACATCACTGCTCAATGAGCAAACAAAACAATACACAAACATATGCATGCATTTAATTCATATCTTTGGTCTAGTTTTAAGTTTGCAATTGTGCTACAGAAAGGATTGGTGGCCACCGCACCTCTGTACATGAGTGTGTGAATTCACCCAATGGATCAAACACCATGTCATCCCACATGTACCCACCATGGAACAGAGATAGAGCTAAAGTGTCCATATCATACACTGCCAACACTTTCCTTGATGCCCTATCCATACCAATATGTATGCCCCTACAAGCGAGAGCTTGCAAACTGGGCTCGCAACTAACCAATCCTAATGCCATCCATACGTATCCAAGGCCTTACCCCAACATCCCTCAATATGTCCATAGAGATAGAATTAGGGTTCCTTGACAGAGTCAAAGACCACACGATCTATGAACAGCCCCCCTGATGCCCTATAACAAAATAGTTTCACTAAGGTAATGACAATACGATGATGTCAATGTGAAGCATGGTTTAGAGATCACACACCCCTCCCTACATAGCATACCAACCACACTCATAAACACATGTCTATTCCTATCATCATCCATAGTAAAATAAATATGCATGAACAGAAATATCAGTAATATTAGATAACATGTGAGATGCACACTATAAGCATACACGCATAGTATCAATCATGTCATTGGATAAAATAAAAGAAAAATAGTTTGTTATTATCCAGTTAGTTTAGGTCTTGTTCCCTTACCTTACATCATAGTATTAACTCTCTTCCAAGCTTTGGAAATTCACTTGACAACCTAGAAAATTCATGAATTTAGATTAGGGTTTGATGGTATTAGGTTATAATAGTCTAACATTTAGTTTGGCCTCAAAGTGGAATTCTTGATTTGTGTGGCCGACTGTGTGGTCACATATCATCCTTCCACTAATGCGGCCACACAACCTTGTATATCATCCCGAGAGTCTGTGGTCGCACATTGGTCACTCTCTCGTCGACCACTAATGCTGCTACATAACTTACAGGTTGTGTTTGAATGTCTTTCTCAGTGTGTCCCTTGGTTTACCTTTGGAGCACCTTCTAGGGTCTCTCTATGACCTTGTTATGGGTTTTCCTTCAACAATTGTATTCCTAACCTAATCCATGGTTTCTCCTTGAGATTGTTCAAGAGATTACCTGATCTCGATCACAATACTAAGTTTGGATAATCAATTCACTGTTGGGAGATCAATTTTAACCATCTTATACCTATAAAGATAGGTTCTTAACTTTACCCCTTTCTATAGGGAAAAATGGCAAGCTTCTCTACAAAACTTTCTCTCCAAGTCTTCTTCTTCCTTCTTCTCCTTCTTCTTCTCTTCTCTCGTAGGTTTAGAGTTTTAGATTTAGTTCTAAAAGAGTGAGAGAGGCTAAGGGACATCCTCTATATAGAGGAAAAACCTCCATATAGAGTCCCCTCTCAACAAGGAAAGAGATCCTCTAAACTTGGAAAGTTTTCAATCTCGGAGTCGGTTATAAATTTATGTGGTTGCATGTGTAGTCACAGAATCCATCAACCACACAAGGCCAAAAGTGCTGCTACACAATTAAAATATAACTGACCTCACTTTTTGACTATGTGGTCGACCACACAAGATTGTTTGCACTTCTACTCAATTTAATTACACTATTTTTGGGTTAAATCACTCACCTAGCATTGTGTATCCTTCATACGGCTGGTCCACTCAAACCGACTATGATGGGAAGACCTGACACGACACAATTAAACCCGATTAGTGGAGTGTGGGTCTTACGACTCTCCCCTTAAATAAATTTTGTCCTTAAAATTTGTACATACATTTCGAATCGAATAGGTGAGGATATTGCTTCCGCATCGCATTTTCTTCTTCGCACGTTATCTCTTCTACATCTTGGCTTTTCCAAGTAACTTTGACATAATAGATGTCACGGTTGCGTACATGTTGAACTTTTTGACCAGTGACTTCAAATGGTACTACTTCAAACGTCAGGTCTTTAGTCAAATCAAGTGGATCCACTGTTAAAACTTGTCTTGGATCTCTGATGTACGTCTTCAACAATGAAACATGAAATACATCATGCACACCAAACATAAATGGTGGTAGTGTTAACTAATACGCCACCTTTCTAATCTAGCAAGAATCTCATAAGGTCCAATATATCTGGGATACAACTTACCCTTCTTATCGAACCGCTTCAAACCACGCATAGGCCATATCTTCAAGAATACCTTGTCACCTACCGCAAATTCAAGGTCTCGGCATTGGTTATCTGCATACTATTTCTGATAATTTTGAGTTGTCCTAACTCTTCCCTTGATTATGTCAACTACTCAACACGTTTTTTCAACAAACTCGGGTCTTATAATTCTTCACTCTCTGACTTCATTCCAAAATAAAAGAATTTGACACTTTTTACCATATAATGCTTCATAGGGTGACATTTGTATAATATCTTGATAACTGTTGTTATAAGTAAACTCGATCAATGGAAACTTCTCATCCCAAGCCCCCTTGAAATCAATAGCACAAGCACGAAACATATCTTTTAGGATCTGTATGGTTCGCTTCGACTGCCCATCAGTCTGAGGGTAGAATATGGTACTGAACTTCAATGTTGTTCTCATAGCCTTTTGTAATCCTTCCCACTACTTTAAAGTAAAGCGTGGATCTCAGTCCGACACAATGCTCTCAGGTATACCATGTAATCGAACAATATTATCCACATAAAGCTTAGTTAACCTCTCCATCGTATACTAGGGCCGTATAGCAATGAAACGAGTTGTCTTCTTAAGTCGATCCATAATTACCCAAACTGTGTCAATTGATCTGGGAGTCAATGGTAACCCAGTAATGAAGTCCATAGTAATGCAATCCCATTTGCAGGCTGGTTCAGGTAGTGGTTGTAATAAGCCTAGTGGCCTTTGTCTTTTTGCCTTTACTTGTTGACAATTTAGGCATTGAGACACATATCAAGCTACATCTGCTTTCATTCTTCTCCACCAATATAGATTTTTTAGATCATGATACATCTTCATACTTCTAGGATGTACCGAATAAGGAACAGAATGTGCTTCTGTCATTATCCTATCTTTGAGGTCTGAGTTTTTACTTTCAGGTATACACAGTCTTCCTCTGTATCTCAGTACCCCTTCCGTATCTAGGGTAAAATCAGGGTTTATCTTGCCCTTTTTTAGGTCTTCTTGCACAGTCTTTAGGTAAAGATCCTGTAGGATTGTTGTTTTTACCTCCTCTGTCAGGTCAGGTTGAATCCTTAATGCAATGAATTGGAGTATGAACTTATGGACAAGACCTTGCTCTATCGGGCCGTTAAGAGCTTTAATTTGGTATTGCTCTTCATCCCAATCAGACGTTGTAGTTGAAAGACTTAATGCAGCATTAGTGCTAGGTCTTTCACCTGGCTTTAATACCCCCTTTTTGCTCAATGCAACTGCCACTACTTTAGCTGTAAGACCCGTATCGTACTAATCGGTCTTACCACCTTGTATTAGGTCTTCCTATCATGGTCGAGCTAAGCAGACCATGTGCGTGAAGAAACCACATGGCTAGGTATGAAATTGAACCCAAAATCATCTAATTACGAGCGTGTGGTCGCATACCTAAACAGGTGGGGTCGACCACACCTCAGAATAATGAGACCACTAGAGTCTGGGACGTATAGTCACAATTTTTGGACGTGTGGTCAATGGGTTCTGCGACCCCACGTGCGACCACACGATGTCAAATTGACTCCGTGATTAGGAAACCTTCCTAATCTGGGGGGTTCTTTCCTAATCAAAGTAGGACTCTATATGGAGGTTTTTTCTCTATATAAAGGACGTCTTTTAGCCTCTTTCATTCTTTTAGAACTCAAACTAAAAGAGAGAAAAAGAGAGGAGGAGGAAAAGAAGGAGAATTGAAGAGGAAGACTAAGAGAAGGAATTTCAGAGAGAATTCTGATTCTTCAACAAGTTTAAGGTATGAAAACATCCCCCATATCAGTTGAATTCCTAGAATAGATCATGGAGGAGATAGTGATTCAAAGTGAGATCCCAATCATAAAACCATGGACAAATTCTAAGAGATCCACGGAGGGAATCTATTAGGATGATGGATTATATAAAAATATGAATTTTAAGCCATAGAACAATCATAGGAAGGATCATGATGATAAGCCAAGGAATCAAAACACGAAGGAATTAAGTTGAGAGTAGAAAAGTTGACCATCACTCGTGTGGTCCCAGTTTGATCGACCACATGAGGCACATATGATCAACCACTAGCCCTCAGAAAAGTTCCAGGGAGGGTGTGGTCGTATGTGTGGTTGTAAGCACCCCATTTTTGCCACCCTCGGCATAAATGAACCAATATGGCAGGTTTCTGACCTTTAATCCAAAGATTTGTGATTCTCCACTAATCCCCATAGTAGGGTCATGGGCTAATATCCGCATAGATGCATAGGTCATAGAATTATCTTCGAAACGAGACCAGAATTGCTCAATTCTGATATCAAATGAGGAAGATACGACTATTTTAATCGGATGATACATATAGAGGAGGTTTCTAAATTATTATAAATAATAATCCCAGGGGCCTTCATGCAAATTATCCTAAGTCGGATTGTTTGAATTTCAAATCATCATATCTTGATCATCCGACATCGGATTCAGATGATTCCAAGACCATTATTCTTCATTCATGATGTTCTACAAAGTGGACGTAAAAAATCCCGGGTAGAAGTCACCAGTGGGTCCCATGCAAACTTGCATGCAAAATGATCGTAAGAACTTCAAAGCTTCATATCTTTCCCGTTCTACATCGGATTCAGATAATTCCAGTCTCATTATGTTCCATTTTTAGTGCTCTACAAAGTGGACGTATAATATTTCCGGTTGAAGCCTCTGAAGGATCTCATGCAGAATGGTCAGCCAAATTATCGATAATTGGTCCGCTTAAACTTTAAAAATTCATAAATTGACCATTTTACTTCCAAATGAGGTGATTCAAGTTCCTATATTCTTCATTTTTAATGTTCTACAAAATGAACGCAAAAAATTTGGAATAAGGCCATCAAAAAATTCCATGCGGGATAACAGCGGGAATGACCCGTGAAATGACAAGGAGAAAAAACCCAGTTAATTCCAATCACTCCAGTCAAGTTCAAACCAGTTTTGGTCTAACCTAGCTCAACCCATATCAGTTGTCAACCTAAGTCAGTCTCAACCTATTTCGAATCAGTTCATCTATGTGCACTATATTTATATTATATATATATATATATTATATATATATATATATGTATATATATATATATATATATATGTATGTATGTATATGTATGTATGTTATTTAATATATGTGTATATATGTATATAATATATATTATTATATGTAAATGATAATCCAAAAGATTTTGAGAAGAAAAAGGAAAGAGGGGAGAGAGAAACGTGAAAGTAAAGGGGGATTTTGGTTTTGGAGATAATCCAAAAGATTTTTGAGAAAAAAAGGAAAGAGGGAGAGAAAAAAACGTGGAAGAGAAAGGGATTTAGGGTTTTGAGATAATCCAAAAGATTTTGAGAAGAAAAAGGAAAGAGGGAAGAGAAAAAAAACGTGAAAGTGAAGGGGGATTTTGGTTTTGGAGATAATCCAAAAGATTTTTGAGAAAAAAAGGAAAGAGGGGAGAGAAAAAACGTGGAAGAGAAGGGGATTTAGGGTTTTGAGATAATCCAAAAAGATTTTGAGAAGAAAAAGGAAAGAGGGGAGAGAGAAAACGTGAAAGAGAAGGGGATATAGGGTTTTGAGATAATCCAAAAGATCTTGAGAAGAAAAAAGGAAAGAGAGAGAAATAAAAGAAAAAAAAGAAAAGAAAAAAGAGGGAAAAAGATTCCCCTTCACGTTTTCTAGAAAGAAAACGTGAAAGAGAGAGTGGAGAAAGAAAGAAAGAAAGGAAGGAAAGAAAAAGAAAAAAAAAAGATTTTTTAGAAAAAAGGATCTTCTAGAAAATGAGTGAAAAATTATAAATAGGCAAGAGAAGAGAGAGGAGGGTTTTTTTTTGAGACCATAGAGAGAGGAGAACGTGGGTGAGGGAGAGAAAAACGTGAGTGAGAGAGAGAAAAGAAAAAAAATCAGAAGAAAAGAGAAGAAGAAGAAAATAGAGAAAGAGAGAAAGAGAGAGAGAGAGAGAGAGAGAGAGAGAGAGAGAGGTGTTAAGAAGAGAAGATCTAGAGGAAAAAGAGGGAGGATCAGAGAGGAAGAAAAGAGGATGATGAGAAGATGCAAAGGAGAGAAGGAGAGAGAAGAAGCCTGAGGTAAGAATCACCCATCGCTTTTGTCAGTTTATTTTTTCAAAGTCAAAGCATACTGCAAATGCATGTCTAAGATTGGTGTCTAGCATTAGGAAGATGCCTCTGTTTGCCTTAGGTTCTTTGAGACAAAATGTTGGCCTTTGAGTCCTCTTTCTGACCATGTATTTGGATTTTATTTTCATGAGCTATATGATTTTATATTGATTTTATAGTACCACTGGCTAGAATCTAGAACAGATCTGACCAGTGTATTCACCTGCACGTGGGGAATGTTTTCGACCTGCCTATGGTCCCTTTCAGGATTAGCTTCCTTGAGACAAAATGTTGGCCTCTGAGTACTCTTTCCGAGGATATCTTTTAAGAATTTTTTGAGTAAGTACAGTGCCCTATGTGCCCATTTTGGTCCAGCCTAACAAAGCTGTTATCTTGCTGCATGTTCCATCATGTTTTGATTGATTCTCATATGCTTTGGTTGTTTCTCACATGCCATATTTGATGCTACATTTGTTCACATGCTATGTTCGGATGCTCGTATGCATACACAACTATAATTGGAATGGTCACACTACCATAATTGGAATGGTCACACTGCCATAATTGGAATGATCACACTGCCATAATTGAAATAATCACATTGCCATGATTAGAATGATACACATGTTTATTGCCATATTTGTCTGCTACACTTGCTCACATGCTATATTAAATGCTTATTGTCACAATTAGGGTAGAAAACCCTAAAAAATGGAAAGAAAATAACATTTAGGGTAGAAAACCCTAAGATGGAAATAAAATAATAATTAGGGTAGAAAACACTAAAATAGAAAGAAACTAACAGTTAGGGTAGAAAACCTTAAAAAAAAAGAAATAAAATAACAATTAGGGTAGAAAACCCTAAAATGGAAAGAAAGTAACAATTAGGGTAGAAAACCCTAAAAAATGGACATAAAATAATAATTAGGGTAAAAAACCCTAAAATGGAAAGAAAGTAACATTCAGGGTAGAAAACCCTAAGATGGAAAGAAAATAATAATTAGGGTAGAAAACCCTAAAATGGAAAGAAAGTAACAATTAGGGTAGAAAACCCTAAAAAATGGAAATAAAATAATAATTAGGGTAGAAAACCCTAAAACGGAAAGAATGTAACAATTAGGGTAGAAAACCCTAAAAAATGGAAATAAAATAATAATTAGGGTAGAAAACCCTAAAATGGAAAGAAAATAACAATTAGGGTAGAAAATTGCATACTAGATCATGCCATGTAGGCTCTTGCCTTATTTGCAATACATGCCATATTTAAAATATTTTAAACAATCTTACTGTATGTGAATTTCTTGTCATAAATGTTTTATGTGCCATATTTAGATAGAATATTCTGTTTTTTGACAATAACTTATTTTATGCAACACCCTAGTTAAACTGCCATATATGCACACTTCTAGAAGACAATGTAGGTGTGGGGACGTGCATTTAGGCACCCACATTCTTGGGAAGGGCATAATGGGAATGATAAAATCTTAATAAAGAAAGAGAATGCCTTGCCAAACTTTCCAAAATTAGAATTCAGAATGAAAAGGGTAATTTAGGACGATTTGCCCCTCGGCAAACCCTAAACCTAGAATAGGTTCTAAACCCTAAACCTAGAATAGGTTCTCAATCATTAACCTAGAACAGGTTATCTAGCCCGAATTACGCGGATTCTGATTCCTAGGGCAAACCTTAGGATACGTAGGCCATTTGGGAGAAACCCAAATTCGGATCCACACCTTAGTCCACTCGGACTATCCATAGATCCACTAGGATATTTACCCACATCTTAGTCCACTTGGACTATCCATAGATCCACTAGGATATTTATCCAAACTTTAGTCCACTTGGACTATCCATAGATCCACTAGGATATTTATCCACATCTTAGTCCACTTGGACTATCCATAGATCCACTAGGATATTATCCACATTCCAACCCAAATAGGGTTATTCTTAGATCCACTAGGACTATCTATCAGTCCACTTGGACTATCCAGATCCTAACCCATAGGATTTTCTCAACCTTTCAAGCATAAATTTCAACTTGAACAAAGAACTTAATCATGCACAAGCATAAATCACATCCATAAACTTTAATCACACCCGAACTACGATGGTGAACCCGATTTTCGAATAATTGCAGTACGTAGGCAATCTGATGGATACAGATTCGGTTCAATGATATCAAACCCCTTGGTTTAGTTTGGCTTAGCAAATAAAGTCTAGCATAGGAAAGGTATAGGAGACCGATTTTGATCGGACGGTTTGGGTGCCTAACCCCTTCCCATAACCGTAACCTGACACTTACCCAATCTCCGATGGACCAGAAATCCAATCTAAGGGTCATGAGTCAATCGAAGTCTTAACTTGGGGTGAGATTTCACATTTCTAAGGTCCTAGACCTAAATCTAGGTGGCGACTTCAAAATATTTCCATCTTTGTCCTCACAGTGGTCGCATGATATGCGACCACACGTATCGACCCCATACCCTGTGGTTACAGAAACTGAGACCACAGATGCAGCCACACCTGCGATCACTCAGCTTCTGGAGGTCTGAATGATTCTAGATGGGACATTTGAACACTATAATTGATTGAAATAAACTCTAATTTAGAATCTATAAATTTGTTAGGTTTCTAAGTCGTCTAAAAGTGATTTACAAAGCTTGGACGAGGAACAACCATCAACCAAAGGTGAGGGAACAAGACCTAAACTAATTGGCTAATAACAAGCTATTTTACTTATTAAGTCCGATGCCATGAATGATTCTATGCTTGTATGCTTGTAATGTGCATTTCACATGTCATCCAATATTCCTACTATTACTGCTCAGGCATATTTAATTCTGTTTATTTATAACATGATGATGATGATGATGATGTTAGGAATAGGCATGTGAATGTATGCGTGTGGTTAGTGTGCTTGATGCGAGTGAAGCA
This sequence comes from Protea cynaroides, assembly GCA_028583415.1. Classification (NCBI taxonomy): domain Eukaryota; kingdom Viridiplantae; phylum Streptophyta; class Magnoliopsida; order Proteales; family Proteaceae; genus Protea; species Protea cynaroides. Next base: position 7,951,871 of record CM053267.1, on the reverse strand, counting down.
TCAGGGGGAAGAGGTGACATTGTGGTTCATCTTTGTCACCAGACTCTAGCTCTATCTCTACTCAAGTCTTGTCCACTAACATCATCATATCGCCATTACCTTAGCAGAATTATTACATCGTAGGGCATTAAGGGAGGTGGTCTCAGACCATGTAGTCTCTGACTCTGTCGGGGGGCCTTAGCTCTATCTCTATGGACGTATTGAGGGACGTTGGGGTGAGGCCTTAGATACACTATTTGGCATTAGGATTGGTTAGTTGCGAGCCCAGTTTGCAAGCCCTTGCCAATAGGGGCTTACGTGTTGGTATGGGTAGGGCGTCAAGGGAAGTGTTATGCGGTGTTTGATCTGGACACTTTAGCTCTATCTCTATTCCATGATGGGTGAATGTGGAAGAGCAATGGTGTTTGATCTATTGGATGGATTCACACACTCATGTATAGAGGTGTGGCGGCCACCAAACCTTTCTATAGCATATTGCAAACTTATAAACCAAACCAAAAATATGAATTGAATGCATGCATATGTTTGTTGCATTGTTTTGTTTGCTCACTAAGCCATGATGTGTGCTCACCCTTTCGACGTCGAATATTGTTAGTTGATAATGCAAGATTATATGAATGCACCAATATACTAACATATTGCTGTGATGGATGTGGAAGCTATGGTAGAGTCGCATGATTCGTTGTGCGAGTGCAACTCATGTGTTTTCGATTAGATTTAGTTGTTGGGTTATCAAAACATGTAATCGATTATTTTATTTTATTTTATGTCTTGAGTCATTTGGATATAATTGGATAATTAATTACGTTATCACTGTTAGATAGTCAGTTCATTAATATTAAAGACTTCCACTATTATTTATTTACTCTGATTATGATTGTGGTTGTATCTGGTTTAATTGAACGAGCACGGCCTATACGAGATCCTGGTTAAACCGTTGGTCCATAGACGGTTCATCACACCAATCTAGTTGGTTTAGAATTAGGGTGTGACATTAGCCTTTCCGAGATAATATTGAATATCACAATCATAATCCTTCAACAACTTTAACCATCTTCTCTTTCTCATGTTCAACTCCTTCTGGTTAAAGAAATGAGTAAGACTTTTATGGTCCGACTTAATATGGAATTTTTCTCCATAAAAGTAATGTCTCTAAGTTTTAATTGCATGAATCACCGCTGATAATTCTAAATCATGAGTATGGTAATTCTTCCCGTGTTCCTTTAGTTGTCTTGAAGCATAAGCAATTACTTGTTCACCTTGCATCAGTACACACCCTAGACCCAATTTAGAGGCATCGATATACAGGGTAAATGGCTGTCTTGGCACTAGAATGGTCAAGATAGGCTTCGATATCTACTTCAACTTCAAGGTCTGGGAATACTTCTGGCACTGATCAGACCAAATAAACTTTGCTCCTTTCCTGGTCAGCTTAGTGAGAGGGAAGGCGATTCTAAAGTAGTCTCCCATGAATCATTGTAAGCACTCCATTTTTACCATCCATAGCCAAATAGAGCTTTACTGGTGTATATACAGCAAGAGAGGGGAGGCGAATAAAAATTTTCAAAAGTACAGGGGAGCGAGTGAAACTCTCTCAAACCAACATTTAATCAATCCTTGTGTACTCTCTATGGTATTTTGGGCTGAACCAAAGGCCCCCAGTGTGCAAGAGTTTTAGTAAATGCATTCAGAAAGGGCTGCGGGTCAATTCAAGGTTTGGACATTAAGTGGTGACTTTAAAGCTGATTTTGGCAAGCCCCATAGTGAAGTCATGGGCTGTAATCTACATGGATGCGTAGATTGTAGAATTATCTTTGAAATGAGATAAGAATCACTCAATTCTAATGTCAACCGAAGAGGATATCACGATTTTAGTTGGATTGAAAATGGCTTATAAATCCAGGGGCTTTTCTACAAATTATCATAAATTAAGGATTTATAATTTATTGAGCAAATTATAGTGATTTAAATCGATCAGACTTCATTCGACCATATCTGGATCATCCAACATCCAAATCTGATGATTTAAGCACCAATGTGCTCCATTGTCCATCCTCTTTAAAGTGGATATAGAAAATTATGGGCAGAGCCGCCAGCGGGTCCCATGCAAAGTTGCCAGCTGGATTATCGTCAAAACTTTAATTTTTCATATTTTGGTCATCCGAAGTCCTAATCAAGTGATTCAAGCTCCAGTCTTTTCCATTTTCGATACTCTTCAACGTGGATGTGAAAAATCTGAGACAAAGGCCACTTAAAAATGCCATATAGAGGTGAGCCAAAATAGCACATAAAATGAGAGAAAGAGAGAACAAGCCAGTCTAACCTAGTCCAGCCCAAGTCAGTTCAACCCAAGTCAACTCAAACCCAATTCAGTCCAACTCAGTCAAATTCGACCAGTCCAGCCTGACCCAACCCAAACCGGTCCAAACCGAGTCGGGTCAGCCCATGTGCATGCACTTTATGTATTTTTTATATATATTTTATATATATGATATATACTATATACATTTATATATTATATAATATATATGTTATATATATATATATATAAAGAAGAGCAAGAGAGTGGAATCCGACAAGAGAGAGGGTAAGAGAGAGAAAAAGAGACGAAGAGGAGAGAGAGAGAGAAAAAAGACAAAGAAAGAGGGAGAGAGAGAACGGTGGAGAAGGTTGGAGGTGTTGCAACCTCCACCTTCTCTCCCATGCTCCTTTAATCTCCCACCAACACAACTCCACTACACACTCAACCGGACGTCAATCTGCCTAGCTCATCGCTCATTTAAATTAGCCAGACTGCACACCACCTCGACACTCCATCTCCCATCTCTCAGCATAGCCACCGACAAATTTGTCACTTTAAGCCATCCAACACCTGACCACCTCCCACCAAACTGCTTCTAGAATTGACACTTATTCATGCCCATTACCTATGGTTGCAACCTACCTACCTACTACTCCATCAAATGCCACAAGCCTATGCTGCATCTCATCTATTCTTCACCCCCAACCACATCTATAAAAGGATCACCCACCGAACCACTTGTGGGAGAGGAAAAAAGGAGAAGAGGGATTGCTAGAACTGAGATAGAGACTAAAAGGAAGCAGTGAGCGAAAAGGAAAAAAATCTGGAAAAGAAAAGGAGAACAGAAGAGAGAGCGGGTTTTAAAAAGGAGAGAGAGGGGGTTTGAGAAGATAAGAGAGTGAGTTTGAGCTGAAAATTGGTTGAGAGGGAGCTGAGAAATAGAAGAGTCAAGGAGAGGAAGAGGAAGCAAGGAAAGCCACCTGCAAATTCCGAGTAAGCTCTCACCTCTCCCTCTGTTTTCTCTTTATTTTCTTTCTTACTCTCTATCACCATGCACCCATGCATACCCATAACCACCCACTTGCCAAACCATTCCGATCATGTGTTTTAATGTCATAGATCTGATTTATGTGATGAAATTGATCCGATGTCCTTGGAAATTTTATGTAATGAAAATTGATCCAATCATAGGATCGAATTTTTTTGTGATTGGTCAGACCATATGGCCGAGGATTTTTTGTGATTGGTCCGACTATATGATTGAGAATTTTTTGTGATTGGTCCAACCATATGATTGAAAATTTTATGTGATTGATCCGACTAAATGATGGGAATTTTATGGTGATTGGTCCGACCATATGATTGGATTTTTGACGTGCTTGATCCAACCACATGATCTGAATTTTATGAGAATTGATCATGACCATATGATTTGGAATTTTAATGAGTTGATCATGGCCATTGATTTAGAATTTTGATATGATTAAAATACATCAATTGATCATAAATTTTTAATGTAAAATTTAATATGGTCATTAGATGTGATTTTAAGCAATTTGAACCATCTGATTGTCTTGATAAATGACTTTATTGAATCTAAATGGTTAGATTAACATGATGAGCGATCTGAACTAGGAGATTGTCTTTGGGAGTGGTTTTAATCAATCTAAGCGATTGAATTATCATGATGAGCGATCTGAATTGTTAGATTATCTTTGGGAATGATTTAAATGAATCTGAACGGTTGGATTATGATTTTGATGAAACTAAACAGTTAGATCTTGATCATGGGTGTTTTAAATGAATTTAAACCTTTAGATTGACATCATAAGTAATTTTAAGTGATTTGAACCGTTGGATTTCCATTAGGAGTGATTTAAATGAATTTAAATCGTTGGATCTTCACCATGAATGTTTTAAATAAATCTGAACCGTTGGATCTTGATTGTGAATGTTTTGATGAATCTGAACTATTGATCTTGTTGCAATGCTATATTTGTATGCACTGCCATGTTTAAATTGCTTACATGCTATCATTGTACACACTGCCATGTTTGGATTATTTTCCTGTTATGTTTGGATCACATTCCATTTTTTGAATGTTACTACCATGTTTGAATGATATCTATTGTTAGTATGAACTTACTATTCGTTACACCTTAGTCGAACTGCCATGCATGTACACTGTTGGAAGACATTCTTAGGTGCGGGGATGTGCATTTAGGCACCCACATTCATGGGAAGGTTAAAGTGGAAAAGATAGAAGTCTTAATCAAGAAACATGAAGCCTAGCCCAACAATTTCAAAATCAGGGTTGTAGGTTATAGCTTTGGTCCATTACAGTTTCGTCCAAACTAGAATGGACCATTCATAGTAAAGGAAATCTTACTTGGAGAGGTTGTTCGACTGATAGATCTAGATGATGAAGATTTACAATACCTGACCAACCTCAATCAGGTGAAGCAATATTATGTCTAACTTGTACACCCTTCAAAAAAAAAAAAAGAGAAAAAAAAAGAAAGAAAAGAAAAAAAGAAAAGAAAAAAGAAGGAAGGGTGCAGTTGGTCATTTCACTCTCAGGAGCCAATAATGAAACCTGGCCATTTTGGATAAACTTCACGACAGGTTTGGGATGGATTCTCTAAAGAGGCTACTATGCCTCGCTACTCAGGATTGATTTCATCATCTTATCATGATAAAAGGAAGCACTTCCTGCTTTCTGGCTGAACTCTTTCATCCATTCATCTATCCAATTGATTTCTTGAGAGTCGTATATCAAGCCCATCTTTCATATCTTTTGATATCAACCTTAGTGGCCAAGTTAAACTGAAAAGATAATAATGATAATCCAGCTGGAACTCTCATCTTTCATTCATTAGATTCAAGATGTCCAAAGGTTCCAAAGAGCCCTTGTAAGACCCGCACCCCACAAACCAAGTCTAACCTTACGTTCTCGTGTCGTGACCAGTTTTTCCATCATAACCAATTTAAGTGAATCAACTGTATAAAGAAACCACAAGATAAGGTAAGTAACAAGTCAGATTTAGTTGGTGCGGTTAACTATTTAAGGTTGTGTAGAAGCAACCAGTCAAAAATTAAAAACCAGTAAATTTTGGTTGTATGGTCACATTTTTAAGGGGTATGGTCGACCACACATGAGACCACACAACGTGTGGTCACATATTTGGGACGTGTGGTTGACAGATTCTGTGACCACATGTGCGACCACATGATGTTGAGACCGACTCCGAGTTTTGAAAACTTTCCAAATCTTAAGGGATCTCTTTCCTAATTAAAGTTGGACTCTATATGATGGTTTTTCTCTATATAAAGGACATCCCTTAGCCTCTCTCACTCTTTTAGAACCCAAATTGAAACTCTAAACCTAAGAGAGAAAGAGAGAGGAATAGAAGGAGAAGAAGATAAGGAGATTTGGAGAAGAAGCTTGGGGAAAGATTTTGCAGAGAAGAATTCTATCTCTTTAGAGCAAGCTTAAGGTATAAACATATCTTTGTAAAGCTAGATCAAATAGGATAGGTTCTTTTTCATCAAGTTGATGTGTTAAATCTAATGTAACAATTTCGGTTATAGGTTTTTCTATAGGAAACCATAAGAGAATAGGTCAGGGATAATTGATAAGGATAAATTGTGATTAAAGGCTATAAAATGATCTTAGAGTGAATCCCGTTGATAAGCCAAGAGGAGAAACTCCTATAAGAAGTAAAAATCAACCAAAATTCGTATAGTCATAGCTATGGTCGACCACAGGGTGACCAGAGGATCGACCACAGCTATTCGAGAAGTCTCCCAGAATCGTGTAGTCGCATGCTATGGTAGCATGATATGCGACCACTAGGGTCGACCACACAGTGTGTGGTCGCATACATTGAGACCACAGGTTCGACCACACCTGTGACCACATGATAACAGCAAGTATATTTTGAGACTAGACAAGGTTTTCAACTACTATAACTAGATAAATTTGAACCCTAACTTAAATACATTAATTGTTTAGGTTTCCAATAGATTCAAAGTGACTTTCAAAGCTTGGGAGAGGAACAAACATCAATCAAAGGTGAGGGAACAAGACCTAAACTAATTAGATAATAACAAATTATTTTATTTTATTTTTCCAATGCAATGAATGATTCTATGTTTGTACACTTGTAATGTGCATCTCATATGTCATCCAATATTACTGCTATTTCTACTCATGCATACTTATTTTTCTCTATATATAACATGATGTTGATGATGCTAAGAATAGGCATGTGATTGTGTGTGTGGTTAATGTGTTGGATGCGAGTGAAGCATCAGGGGGAGGATGTGTATTGTGGTTCAACCTAGTCATCAGACTCTAGCTCTATCACTACTCAAGTCTTTCCCACTGACATCATCATATCGCCATTACCTTAACGAAACTATTACGTCATAGGGCATCAGGGAGGTGGTCTCGAACCATGTGGTCTTTGACTCTACCGCGGGGCCTTAGCTTTATCTCTATGGATGTATTGAGGGATAATGGGATGAGGCCTTGGATACATTGGATGGCATTAGGATTGGTTAGTTGTGAGCCCAGTCTATAAGCCCTCTCCAGCAGGGGCTTACATGTTGGTATGGGTAGGGCATCAGGAGAAGTATTGGCGGTGTGTGATCCAGACACTTTAGCTCTATCTCTATTCCATGGTAGGGTGGATGTGGATGACAATGGTGTTTGATCCGTTGGTGGGCTTACACACCCGTGCATAGAGGTGTGATGGCCACCAATCCTTTCTATAGCACATTGCAAACTTAAAACCAGACCAAAGATATGAATTGAATGCATGCATATGTTTGTTGTATTGTTTTGTTTACTTATTGAGCTCAAATTGGAGAGTTGACCCTCACGCGTGTAATTCTTTTTAGTTTATGATGTTGCAGGTGTTACGATTAAAGATTATATCGATGCACCAACATATGGACATGTAGCGGCTATGGATGAGCACGCTGTGGAGGATGAATATGACTCGTCAAATGAGTGTTTCAACTATGTTTACGCTTAGTGGTTAACTTTCATATTTTGATACTTGTAATAGGTATTAATTATGTTTTGGTTACTCAGAGATAACTTGTTAAATATTTATTTATCATGTTAGACCTCAGTTCATTATTAATAAGACTTTCGCTATTTAATTATTTACTCTCATTATTATTATGGAATGTGTTTGGTTTAACCGGATGGGCAGGGGCTATACGAGATCCTGGTTTTAACCGTTGATTCTCATGATGGTTCATCACACCATTGGTTAGTCTAAAATTGGGGTGTGACAGCCCTTCCTTCTCAAACCCATAAAATGATATCTCTTCCGAGGGATTGACCATTCCACATAAACAACCAAAAGATCATCCTGATGGGAGACCCATCTAGATAGCTTCATATCAACCACTTTAGGCCTTCTTCTTCGGTCACCTATCTTTGGATTTAGAAACTTAGGCCCAGACAAGGTCATACATATGTGCATGTTTCATGTACAGCTCACTAAGGTTTCAATGTGTCTATAGTGTAAGAAAGTTCCAATGATTCCCCTACCAACTATGTTGTAAATCAGGATTTTCTCTAGGTCGTTCCAGTGGGTGTTCAAAAATTCTACTCGTTAGACAGAATGGCCAAGATGGATAAGGCATCAAGGGAGTAGAGTTGGCATATAGAACTTGTTGAAGATAAATTTTTCCTAAGGGAGGGTCCACTTGTACGTCTTTCTCCAGATGGTGATAGTAAAGCAAGTGCCCAAGTTTGTCGAAAGCAGCTATTCAGTGCTAATGTTTAGATGGCTCACATGTTCAAGAAGGTTTCGTCTTTCTCCGTTATGAGTGGCAAAAATGTGGTTCTCTTTGTCTTTACCCTTAATCGATACAATCTCGGGTAAAGAGGAGTATCTGTAAACACCCCATTTTTGCCATCCCTAACCAAATAGAGCTTTACTGGTGTATAGACAGCAAGAGAGGGGAGGTGAATGAAAATTTGAAAAAGTAAGGGGAGGTGAGTGAAACTCTCTCAAACCAACATTTAATCAGTCCCTGTGTGCTCTCTATGCTGTTTTGGGCTGAGCCAAAGTGTGCCCAGTGTACAAGAGTATCGGTGAACGCATTTGGAAAGGGTTGCGGGCCAATTCAAGGTTTGGACGTTAAGTGGCGTCTTCGAGGCTGATTTCGGTAAGCCCCATAGTAAGGTCATGGTCTGTAATCTGCATGGATGTGTAGATCGTGGAATTATCTTCGAAACGAGACAATAATCACTCAATTCTGATGTTAAACGAAGAAGATATCTCGATTTTAGTCGGATTGAAAATGGCTTATTAAGTCCAATGGTTTTTTTGCAAATTATCATAAATTAAGGATTTATTGGGCAAATTATCGTGATTTAAATCGATCTGACTTCATTCGACCATATCTTGATCATCCGATGTCCAAATCTAGTGATTCAAGCTCTAGTGTGTTCCATTGTCTGTCCTCTTCAAAGTGGACACAGAAAATTTTGGGCAAAGGCCGCTAGCAAGTCCCATGCAAAGTTACCAGTCGGATTATTGTCAAAACTTCAATTCTTCATATTTTGGTCATCCAACGTCCAGATCAAGTGATTCATGCACCAGTGTTCTCCATCTTCCTTACTCTTCAAAGTGGATGTAAAAAATCTGGGACAAAGGTTACTAAAAGACCCCATGCAGAGGCGAGCCGAAATGACTCATGAAATGAGAGAAAGAGAGAGAAGCCAGTTTGACCTAAGTCCAGCCCGACCCAATTCAAACCCAATTCAATCCAACCCAGTCAAACTTGACTAGTCTAGCCTGACCCAACCCAGACCTGTCCAAACCGAGTTGGGTTAGCCCATGTGTATGCACTTTATGTATTTGTTATATATATTTTATATATATGATATATACTATATACATTTATATATTATATAATATATATATGTTTTATTTTTGTTATATTATGTATATTTATAAATATATTATATTATTATATATATAATGTATATATAAAGAAAAGCAAGAGAGTGGAATCCGACAAGAGGGAGGATAAGAGAGAGAGAGAGTGGAAACCAACAAGAAAGAGAGAGAGGAAGAGAAACACGAAGAGAGAAGGAGAGAGAAGAGAGAGAGAGAAAGAAGGGAGAGACACGAAGAGAAAGAGAGGATAAAACGAAGAACGAAGAGAGAGAGAGAGAGAGAAATACAAGAGGGGAGAGAGAGGACAGAAGAGATAAGGAGAGAGAAAGGGGATCGCCAACATACCTGCTCACCCATAACTCCACGCTACACCTGCACATTACCACCCAAAATCGACCCTGCCATGACCGAGCTTACTTGCCACCGCCCATCCTTCTTTAAATCTAACCGCCTGCAACACTCCATATCCTTGCACCCACCATCTTCCATCACCATTGCCATTAATCGACCTGCATCTCCTACCACCTTGTCGAGCATCACCACCTTCTCACACAACCAACTCCAGCGCCCATCCCTCTTTAATTGTTGTCACTACAAGCACCCCACCACACTACCACCTCTCCTCACACGGTACCTCCCACCTGCCACCTTACTTCCTTGAGTGCCACCTCCAATCGACACATTACACCAGATCCCATGCCTCCAGTCGTCATCACCTTGAGAACCACTTCATCTCACCTGCTACACTCCAACTCCCTCACCTTATCTCTTTGACCCCAACCCCAAAACGAGCCACACTCCAACCGTTTCCATCTTACCCACATATATAGCTTTAGCGCCCCACATCACACTCCACCTCCATCTTCTATAAAACCGCCAGTTCCCATTGCTCAAAAAAAATGAAGAAGGGAGAAAAAACTGGGAAAAAACCACCACCCTTATCACTCTGCAATTGCAACCAGTCCTCCATCGAGGTTTCACCACCCCCCATTAATCACCTTCATCCATGACAATCATCACCCATTAACCAACTTCTACTCACCGAGACCATTTCACACCCATTATCGACATCACCCATAACCATCGTCGGGAAGCCAATGACCCTCACTACACCCTGCGACGACCATCCGCAACACCTCCAACCAGGTTAGTTCTCTTTTCTTCTTCCCGGTTTACATGAAACTTGCATGCATTGTTGTTATTTCATTTTCAATTCTTGAGTATATGCATATTACATGATAATACGTGCATATTATGTACATTTTGTATCATATTATATCATTATTTAATGTTTGATACCATGTATATTATTTTTTGATTATATAGTATATAGTGTATTTTTGACCTTTGGTATTTTCTGTTTGTACAATACTTAGTATATGGTATTATTTTAATCACATTATGAAATCTCACTCTTTCGTTATGAATTTTAATGTGATTAAAATTTGGCTTTTTGATTATGAATTTTTATAAGATGAAATCTGGCCCATTGATTTTTAATTTTGAGGATATAATTATAGCCATCGATCATGGATGTTTTAATGTTTAAATCTTTTTCTTTATTGGTGCTTAACAACACTATATCGATCGTAGGGCTCCGGGTCTCTCTTATCTTCCTCGCGAACCACCGCCCGATTGATTGTTGCCCCTACTAGAGTAAGGCCGGCTCTCTCTAAAGCAGAAGAACGGAAATTTTAATTTAAATAAATAACAGAGAGAGAGAGAAGAAAAGCAATGGAAAAGAGATCGGATCGGGCTGCCCTTATTCCATTCCTTCCTTGATGCCAGGAATGGCGGGCAGGAAGAGCGCAGAAAGCAAAGTACAAAAGATAGAAGTAGTTAGCCTAGTTCCCTATTCCATTCCATTTATGAAAAACGGAATAAGGCAAGATAAGATGTCCGATCCGAGTCAAAAGCTAAGCGTCAGTTGGGTTCAGCACCGGAGACCCAACTCTTCTAATCAATCAAATAGCAAAAGTTGTCCCCTAACCATCGATCTTGGATGTTCTAACGATCAAATCTGGACAACTAATTTTAGATATGATGATGTGAACCATTTGATCTTAATCATGAGTGTCTTAAATGAATCCGGACCATTGGATCTTCATCATGAGTGCTTAAAATGAATTTGAACCATTAGATTGTCTTCATATTGTGTTTTAAATGAATCTGAACCTTTGGATTATCATAATGAGCGATCTGAACCATTAAATTATCTTTAAGAGTAATTTTAATCAATCTAAATGGTTGGATCGCCATGATGAGCGATCTAAACCGCTAGATTATCTTTAGGAGTGATTTAAATGAATCTGAATGGTTGGATTATGATTTTTAGTGATTTGAACCGTTAGATTATCATTTTTATGATATTTGAGCCATTGATCTTGGCGATTTTGATGAGATATGAGTCATTGATCATGATTATAACTTCATGTGAGATCTGAGCCATTGATCTTGGCTGTTTTGATGAAATCTGAGTGTTGATCATGATTATCAATATTTTGAAGAGATCTAACGGCTAGATTGAGGATTTGATATTGTCTACACTGCGATATTTGTGCATCTATCTTGATTAAAGTGTCATATTGTGTACTGCCATGTTTAGAATGCTTACATTGCTAGCTTTGTGCACACTACCATGTTTAGATCTGTTTGTTGTATGCTATGCTTGAATGATATCTATTGTCGGCAAAGAACCTACTTTCTACTACACCCTAGTCGAACTGCCATGCGTGTACACTTGATAGAAGACATTCCTAGGTGTGAGGACGTGCATGTAGACACCCACATCATGGAAAGGGTAAAAGTAAAAAGATAAAAATCTTAATCAAGAAGCATGAAGTCAAGCCCAATAATTCCAAATTTAGGATTATAGGTCAAAGGTAGCATTAGGATGATCCCTACCCCTCGGCTCATTTCCCCTAGGGTGTGGGAACCTAGATAGGTGTGATGTGAATCTAACCATAGATCATCTAAAATCATCACTCAGTCCTACAGGACCACCCATATTCCTACCCAAACGGGTCACCCAATGAACATCAAGTTGATCTACGAACTACGCGGATCCTAATTCTTAGGGCAACACCCTAAGATATGTAGGTAGTTTGGGAAGATTCCCAAATATGGTTCCATTCCCCTTAGACTGTGTCGGTCTAATTCGACATCATCCCATAGACTATACCAGTCTGATTCAGTATCCCTTCTTCGACTATGTCGGTCCTATTCGACATCATCTTGTTGGCCTATGTTGATCCTATTTGACATCACTTTATCGGACTATGTCGGTCCTATTCGACATCACCTTCACGGACTATGTCGATCCTATTTGACATCACCTTATTGGACTGTGTCGGTCCTATTCGACATCATTTCATTAGACTGTGTCAGTCCTATTCGACATCACTTTAGCAGACTGTGTCGGTCCTATTTGACATTACTTTATTGGACTGCATCGGTCCTATTTGACATCACCTTATTGGACTGTGTCGGTCTTATTCGACATCCCCTTATTGGACTATGTTGATCCTATTCGACATCAACTCATTGGACTGTGTCGGTCCTGTTCGACATCACCTTATTAGATTATGTCAGTCCTATTCAACATCACCTTGTGAACTGTGTCAGTCCTATTCGACATAATCTTATTGGACTGTGTCGGTCCTATTCGACATCATCTCATTGGACTGTGTCGGTCCTATTCGACATCATCTTATTGGACTGTGTCAGTCTTATTCGACATCATCTCATTTGTACTGTATCGGTCCTATTCGACATCATCTTATTGGAATGTGTTGGTCATCACCTTAGCAGACTGTGTCGGTCTTATTTGACATCGTTCATAAACTGTACTGGTCTGATTCGGTATCCCCCTTTAAACTGTGTTGGTTTGATTCAGCATCACCCATAGATTGGACTGGTCTGATTTGGTATCATCATAACGTATTTCAATGAACTACGTTGTACCTGATTTCTCAGACCTCTGGAATACATAGGCAATTTGGAGGACTCTCCAAGTACGGTACCACATCTTAGTCTTCTTAGGTCATCCCTATCCATTATCCGTACCCATATTCATATTCATATCCACTTCGATCTACATAGGCTGTCTAGATTCAATTTCAATCATCTAGCAAGCATAAACTTCAACCTAAACAATGAATTTAATGGAGCTTAATCTTAATCCATATCCATAAACTTTAATCATAATCTGTTTTAAACTACATTTTGGGCTTGATTTCCAAGATTGGAATACGTAGGTAGTTTGAGATGGACATTTCATATTCGTATATTATTGTTTATTTATTTTAGAATATGCTTGGCTAAACCTAGGTTAGAAGAACTTAGCAACTTGGTATAGGATCCCCCAAGAGCCTTAGTCATCTATTGACCATGAACAGTTAACCATAGAGTTTAAGAAAAGTAAAATCATGTAGCAGACCTATTTTCAGATCGGGTAACTTTGGGTGCCTAACACTTTCCCAAACTGTACCTTGAATGCTTACCCGTTCTCTGATAGACCAAAGCCGATATGTTGGGTTATGAGTTAATAGAAGTCTTGTCTTATGACAAGGCTATATTTGTAGAGGTCCTAAACCGTAATTTAGTTGGCGACTCTAATAAAACTTTGATTTTATTGATACACCCAAGGAAGAGGGCACACCTCCTCTCATTGTCCTCATAGTGGCGACTTCGCTAGGGATTCCACTTTCAAACTCCAGATTCACTTTTGTAAGACCCGTGTCAAACTAACCCGGTCTTACCACCTTGAACCTGGTTTATCCATCATGGTCGAGTCAAGTGGACCAAGGGCGTGATGGAGATCGAGATCCCAGGTATAAAATCGACCAAAAAACACTTAATTTTAGGGGAGGGTCGCATACCCAGCCAAGTAGGGTCGGACCCCCAAAACAGAATGTCAGACCCTCAGATTTGAAGGCAGGGTCGGACAGCTTAAGACCCTAGGGTCGACGGGATCATCGACCCTCCCATCGACCCTCGGTTTCTGACGAATATAGAAATTAGGAAATTTCCTAATTTTCGAGTGGGATTCTTTTCAAATCTCAATGGGACTTATTTAGGATGTTCCTAGTCTATTTAAAGGACGTCCCTAAGCCACTTTCACTCCTTTCACAACCCTAATTGAATTGAGAGAAAGAGAGAAGAAGGAAAAGAGGAAGAAAGGAGACAAGGAGGAAGACTTAGCAAAAAGGAGAAGAAATTCCAGAGAAAAGTAATCTTCTCAGGTATGGATACTAATTCCATGAGTTTCTACAGACCTTAGGTTAGATATGGTTGAGTGTAGGATTTCGGAGAAACCCAAACCATCCATCCATGGTTAGGTTTTCATGGAAAACCATAGGATGATGCACGAAAACTATTTCGATGGATTATACATGGTTCTAGACCATGGAATGACTGTTGAATGAATGTAGGAAGCAAGCCATAGGACCCCAAACACGAAGAGTGGATTTAAAAGTGGAAATTGGAACCAGAGTGCATCGAGGGTCGCACCGAGGGTCGATACACCATCCGACCCTAGGTGTTCCGACCATTGACCCTCAGCATTCGGGAAGTTCAGAATTGAGGGAGGGTCGATAGACCCATCGACCCTAGCATCGACCCTAGCATCGACCCTCAGTTGACAGAATGGTTTTAAATTTCAAATTAATTCTAATTAAATTCTATCGACTTGGTTAGGTTTTCTAGCAATATAATAACGTTATAACGGTGATTCTAAAGCTTGGAAAAGTATCTTTTAGCAAGCTAAGGTGAGGAACCTTAACTCCAAACTAAATTGATTAATAATAAACTGTTTTCTATTCTTGAGTCCTATGCCATGCTTGATTCTATGCGAATATATTTGTAATATGCATACAGCATGCCATCCAATATTTCTATTACTTGTTCATGCATATTTACTTTATGGTTTATAACATGATGATGATGATGATGATAGGAATAGGCATGTGCTTGTATGTGTGTGGTTGATGTACTTGATGCGAGCGAGTATCAGGGGAGGTGTGATGAGAACGTCAATAAACGTTAACCTTTGGCGGGTCTCAGCACTTTAGCTCTATCTCTAACTCAAGTCTTGGGCATTGACATCGTCGTATTGCCATTACCTTAGAAGAACTATTATGTCGTAGAGTATCAGGGGAGGTGGTCTCGGTCCTTGTAGTCTCTGACTCTACCGGGGGGCCTTAGCTCTATCTCTATGGGCATTCTGAGGGATGCTGGGGTGAGGCCTTGGATACACTCTTTGGCATTAGGATTGGTTAGTAGCGAGCCCAGTTTGCAAGCCCTCGCTAACAGGGGCTTACGTGTTGGTATAGAATTATATAGCAATAAACGTTAACCTTTGTTGTATAATGTTATGGTAGGGTGGATGGGGACGATGATAAACGTTAACCTTCAGGCGGGCTTCCACACTCTGTGTATAGAGGCGGTGTCAATAAACGTTAACCTTTGACCACCCAACCTTTCTATTGCACATTGCAAACTATAAACCGGACCAAAGATATAAATTGACTTTTTGCATGCATATGTATTGTTGCATTGTTTTGGCTACTCACTGAGCCATGTTGTGTGCTCACCCCTCGATGTCGAATATTTTTAGTTGATGATGCAGGTTACACAGTCGAAGATTATATGAACGCGTCTACATACGGGAATATAGCAGCCATGGACGCTGGAGCTGAAGATGATACACCCGACTCCTCTTGCGAGTGCAACTCGTGTGTATTTGACTAGATATTTTTATAGGTTTCTTTATTGGATTTATAAGACATGTATTTGGTGCTTAAATATTTATGTCTCAGTTAAACATAGAATAATTTACTATTTAATTAATGGTATCATCTTAGTTCTCAGTTCATTTATTTACAAGATTTCCGTTATTGTGTATTTACTCTGATTATGATTGTGGATGTGTGTAAAGTTTGGATAACGCGGGGATGGTCTATTAGAGATCCTGGTTGAACCGTTGGTTATTTAGCGGTTCATCACACCATTCTGAATAGTGTGGAATTGGGGTGTGACAACTTCCCTTACATTGATTGAATAACATTGGATGCTAGATATAGGGCTACTATTATTTATGATTGTACATATTATTTTGGGTGGTTTGGGTTCAGTCATACATCGTGCTATTAGCCGACCTGGGTCCTAATGCAAATGGGACTGCCCACTAGGTGAAAAGCACAACCTTGACACTTACCTTGCAAAAGTTTCGACTGTGGAAAGCCTTTGATGATTGTTTCTTGGGTCCGTCGGGAGAGGCATCCTACTTCTCTATGTCATTTGACATCTTTGCAAATTGGTATATCAAAAGGAATCGAAGGGCCCATGATTCACCATGTAGATGGGAATAGGTCCACTCTTCCTCGTCAAGGTAGCCTTTGTCGGTCCTAACCTAGAGTGAGCCACATGTTTGTTATTTTTGGTTCATCCCTGAACCGACTCTGTAAAGTCCAACTTGATTACAGCATCTATGCCTATGATGTCGAAGTTCTGCCCTTTTGATTATCGACCTCTCAACATGTTTGGATTCATACTTGAGGATTCGATGTGTTGAACCTTTCATTTTTGATACGTCAGTCTAAAAAATGATTAGAAAATCTCTATCATGGCATGGATATTGTGATCACGTGGAAGTTTACAAGTTTGTTCAGTCGTAAATCCCTTATGAAAGTGTAAGAATAAGCATATCTATTTTAATTTCTTTGATTTTGATAAACCAAGTGGTTGGAACTTGTCGCCCCAATGACCCATTTTGGGCCAAAATGCCCAAGCCCGATCACATGGCCATTCAAAGCAACTAAATTGGTGTAGATACTGTTTGTTTAAGGGATTTCATAAGAGAGCTAGCATTTGTATGGTCGAGTTAGCTCTGTTTGTTGCATGTCAATTATTTTCTGTCCTTTCTCCATTCCAAGAGTCCTAGCACTTGTCAACTTTGGCTTTTTTGGTACCTATTTAGGAGTAAACCACAACCATTCTACCTTTGTAGGTCTGAGATCCCATCACTGTGAAGTTACCCAGAGAGCCTACTCCTGAAACCATTTGCCTTACCTTGTTTGGACCAGTTGAAATAATGGGTGACAGACTAAACCAAGTTCCAAGCGCTACAGATGCTAGAATTGAGAGAATGGAAGATATCATAGAAATGATGGCTACCATGATTCAGAACATACAAATGCAATTGCAGGCCCAAGCATTAACCACTGAGAGAATGAATAGGGCATCCCCACAAAGATTGAATACCCCTAAGCAAGTTGTGCCATAGTTTTTCTCAAATCCTGCATTGAAAGACACAGAGGACATTGTGTATCAGAAACCATTGGTCGTTCAAAAAGCCCCATAATCCAAAAGCTGGGAGAGGAGGATGTCCCTTCCAGAGATAGACTGAACAAATCAGAGGAATTGCTAAGAGCTATGAAGGCGTGGGATGATTAGATAATTCACCAAAGAGCATTTTCTCCTCGAAGATTAAGGAATCAGTCAGTGGCATAGAATGCCAACATTAATGCTGATCCATCAATCCCAAGGAATCTGAACCACACCCCTACCCTGCAGAGGTTGGGAAATAAAAGGTAGTTTACAAAAATTGGGCATTACTAAAAATAAGGCTATGAAAGTATTGGTACAAAATGGAAAACTAAAGGTACTCGCACCTCATCCACTTCTGTATCTACTTCCATTGAAGTTCTTAATGGATCTATTCTACAAGTATCATAATCAACACGGTCACCACATTAAAGATTATAGCGCTTTGAGGCATGCTATACAAGATCTGATGGAGGCGGAAGAAATTGAGATCCGACCCAAGCAAATGCCTTTGGCAAACAATCCCCTTCCTTATCACACAATCAATGTCATAGAATAGGGAGAGGTGTATTCTGACAAATGTGCTCCAACTGAGACAATTCAAGCTGAAATCAAGGAAAGTGTTACATTTGGTGACGGAGTGAACATAGTCTAAATCCAAGATGTAGGGCATGAGAGTGGGGTATACTCTTCAGAAATCTCTTAGTACACGGTGGTGATGAGGCTGAATGATGAGAGGTTGGAAGGGAATGCATCCCAAGATATCAGTCTCGAAGGATTCTACACTAGCAACATCATGGCAACCACAGAACCAAATCCCTCAGATTTGGACTGGGGTATGCTCCTACCAATCGAGATCTAAAACTAATAAGAACCAATGATGCATTTTGGAGGCTTAAAAGGAGAAAATGCGGGAGTAACATTAGGAGTCCAACAAAGGCAATAGGTAGGGGTCGCAGAAGATGGAAACTACAGAGGACAGATGAACCGGTCTATCAAGGTCAGTTTGGTAGTATAGTTGTGGATGAGCGAATCAATCCGTACTTCAAGACACTCAACAGATAATTTTTCAAGGAGGGAGAGTATGTCATATTCTGTGGTTTCCCTGAACCCTAGTTCGATATTCACCTCCAAAGACAAGAACCTTATTTTGAGATATTCATTGACTGCACCATTGACTGGATAGAGATGGAAGAGATCAAGATTCAAAGGCCGAGAAAGGAGCAAAAATCAGAGACAAAGGCGATTGACATCGATAATCTATTCGACGAGGACCAAGTTCTAATGTTCATTGGGAAAGACCAAGATGGAGATTCTGATCCACGACCATTCATCATCCCCATCAGTAGAATGATCCCTAAACTAAAGTTGTCATTATGTCTTTGTTTACCTGAAGAGTTTGTCATGTAATCAGTATAGTATGGCCATGGCTGGGCCCAAAGTCTACGAGTCCTTAAGTAGGTTGAGTCTTTTGATAGTATTGAGTCTGTTCCATTTGGAACCTCCTCTTATGTACCTCTGTTTCCAAGCGATAATAAAGAAAATTTTTCCAATTTTATTGTGTCTACATCTTCCAATCCCTCATTTTTTAATTCTAACTTTGATGATGATGAGAATGATAAATCATATCCTAAAATTTTATAATCCATCAAAGCCTTGAAAGAGAAGAAAGCCCAACCTGCTGGCGAGGATTTCAAGATGATCGATCTCGGTACGAAAGAGTAACCACGAGAGATCAAGATTGGTGTGACCTTGACAGAAGAGGAAATAGCCCAGTTGATAGAATTATTAAAGGAATTCCAAGAGATGTTTGCATGATCTTATGAAGATATGCCAAGCAAAGACCCAGAAGTGGTACAACACAAGATACCCTTGATCCCTAATGCAAAGCCACATTAGAAGAAGTTGAAATAACTAAGACCTAAGTAGACTCTGAAGGTCGAGGAAGATTTACGAAGCAATTTGACGTCAAGTTTCTAGAAGTCTCAAAATACCCAGAACGTTTGGCCAATGTAGTTATCATGCCTAAGAAGGATGGCTAACTGAGAGTGCGTGTGGATTATAGGAATCTACACAAGGTTAGTCCCAAGGATGATTTTCCATTGCCAAAGATGGATATATTAGTCGATAACAAAGCCAACCAAAGAGGCTGTGGAGCTAGGGTATTACTTATAGATCCAAAAGGGGGAGTTCATGCCATTTTCACTCCGATTATGTCACACCCCAATTTTGGACTAACCAGAATGGTGTGATGAACCGTTAATAAACCAACGATTCAACCAGGATCTCATGTAGGCTATGCCAACCATGTTAAACCAAAACACATTCCACATTAATCAGAGACATTAAAATAAATAGCAGAAGTCTTATTAATAATGAATTGAGGTATAATCATGATAAATAACTAATATTCCAGTTATCTCCAAGTAACCAAAATATAATTTAATACATATTACAAATATCCAAATACGAAAGTTAAACACTAAGCGCATCCATAGTTGAAATGCTTGCTTAACGAATCATAATAGTCCTCCATAGCTTGCTCATCCATAGCCGCCACATGTTCACATGTTGGCATGTCGACATAATCTCCAACCGTAATATCTGCAACATCAGAAACTAAAAAGAATTGTGCGCATGAGGGTCAGCTCTCCAACTTGAGCTCAGTGAGAAAATAAAACAATGCAACAAACATATGCATGCATTCAATTCAAATCTTTGGTCTGGGTTATAAGTTTGCAATGTGCTATAGAAATGATTGGTGGTTGCCACACCTCTATACACGAGTGTGTGAAGCTGCCCAATAGATCAAACACCATTGTCGTCCCACATGCACCCATCATGGAATAGAGATAGAGCTAAAGTGCCCGGATCAAACACTGCATAACACTTCCCCTAATGCCCTACCCATACCAATATGTAAGCCCCTATTGGTGAGGTCTTGCAAACTAGGCTCGCAACTAACCAATCCTAATGCCAAACAGGGTATCCAAGGCCTCACCCCAGCATCCCTCAATACGTCCATAGAGATAGAGCTAAGGCCCCCCGATAGAGTCAGAGACTACACGGTCCGAGACCACCTCTCCTGATGCCCTACGACGTAATAGTTCTGTTATGGTAATGGCGATACGATGATGTTAGTGGGCAAGACTTGAGTAGAGATAGAGCTAGAGTCTGGTGACTAGGATGAACCATAGTGTCATGTCCTCCCCCTGATGCTCCACTCGCATCAAGCACACTAACCACACACATACATTCACATGCTTATTCCTAACATCATCACCATCATCATGTTATAAATAAATATAATTAAATATGCATGAGCAGAAATAGCAGGAATATTAGATGACATGTGAAATACACATTACAAGCATACAAGCATAAAATCATTTATGGCATTGGACTCAATAAGCAAAATAGTTTATTATTAGTCAATTAATTTAGGACTTGTTCCATCACCTTTGGTCGATGATTATTCCTCGTCCGACCATTGTAAATCACTTTTAGACCACTTGGAAACCTAACAAATTTATATATTTTAAGTTAGAATTTATTTCCAGCAATTTAAGCTTCCAAAAGTTGAGTGGTCACAGGTGCGGCTGCACTTGTGGTTTCAGTTTCTACGACCACAGGGTGTGTGGTCACAAGGTGTGGTCGCATATCATGCGACCATACATGCGACCACACCCTCCCTGAAACTTCCCCGTGGGTGTGTGGTCACTATGTGTGGTCACATATCATGCGACCATATATGCGACCACACCCTCCCTGGAATTTTCCCGAGGGCATGTAGTCGATAGGTGTGGTTGTATATCATGCGACCGCACATGCAACCACACCTTCCCTGGAACTTTCCCAAGGGTGTGTGGTCGATCATATGTGCCTCGTGTGGTCACATATCATGCGACCACAAATGCGACCACACCCTCCCTGGAACTTTCCTGAGGGCGTGTGGTCGACACATGTATGTCTCGTGTGGTAGCATATCATGCGACCACACATGCGACCACACATGCGATGGTCGACTTTTCTACTCCCAACTCAATTCCTTCATGTTTTGATTCCTTGGCTTATCATCATGATCCTTCCTATGATTGTTCTATGGCTTAAAATTCATATTTTACATAATCCATCTTAATAGATTCCCTCCATGGATCTCTTAGAATTTTTCCATGGTTTGATGATTGGGTCTCATTTTGAATCACTATCAATTCCATGGTCTATTCTAGGTATTCAACTGATGTGGGGGATGGTTTCAAACCTTAAACTTGTTGAAGATTCAGAGTTCTCTCTGAATTTCCTTCTCTTAGTCCTCCTCTTCAATTCTTCTTCTCTTCCTCCTCTTCTCTTTCTTTCCCTTTCAGTTTAAGTTCTAAAAGGATGAAAGAGGCTAAGGGACGTCCTATATATAGAGGAAAACCCTCCATATAGAGTCCCACTTAGATTAGGAAAGAACCCCCTTCGGATTATGAAGGTTTCCTAATCACGGAGTCTGTCTGAGTTCGTGTGGTCGCACGTGGGGTCGCAGAACCCGTCGACCACACATCCAACAACTTGCGACCACACGTTCCCAATTCCTGTGGTTGCATTCTTCTGAGGTGTGGTTGACCACACCTGTTTAGGTATGCGACCACACACTCCTAATTTGAAGTTTTTGGGTTCAATTTCATACCTATCCTTATGGTTTCTTCACGCACTTGGTCCACTTGGCCCGACCATGATAGGAAGACCGGTCACGACATGAGAATGTAAGGTTAGACTGGGTTCGTGGCGTGCGGGTATTACAGATTAAAAGTTTGAGTGTTCAAACAATACTGCGGAGTATGAAGCTTGCATCATGGGGACTTAGAGCAGCACTAGCAATCAGTATCAAGAAATTGAAGGTTCATGGGGCCTCATCTATTGTCATCTGCCAAGTTAGAAGAGATTGAAAAACCAAGGATGAAAAATCAAAACCGTATCAGCAGCATGCAATCAGTTTGGCTCAAGAGATTCATGAAGATAGAGTTCAACTATTCCTCAAGGGACACAAATATATACGTTAATGCATTGGCCACCTTGGCTTCAATGATTTGTGGTGATCCCGTCGAATACACAAGGCCCTTGGTGATAAAAAGAAAGAGACAACTAGCTTACATAGAAATTGATGCACTAATAATTGACGGTAGACCTTGATTTGCACCTATAGTAGACTTCATTATAGAAGGCAAGTACCCTGCAGAAGCCACATTAGGAGAAAGGGAAATACTAAAATGGTATGTTTTATAGTTCATCGTCTATGAAGATATCCTATACAAGAGATCCAAAGATGGGGTACGATTAGACTGTGTCAATGAAAAGCAAGCATAAACCTACATTGAGCTGATACATCAAGGAGTTTGTGGGCCTCATAATGAATGTTAGGATGCTCATGAAGAAGATTTTGAGAATGGGGTATTATTAAAACACAAAGGAGAAAAATTGCGTGGAGTTTGTAAAGAAGTACCTAAACGCCAGATCTTTGCCAATCTGATACATGTACTGCCCACAGAATTGCACATTCTTAGTTCACCTTGACCATTCTCAAATTGGGGTATAGATGTGATCGGAAAGATTCACCCAAAGGCATCGAATGAGCATGAGTTCATCTTAGTAGCCATTGACTATTTTACCAAGTTTGTAGAAGCTCAGTCATATGCCAAGCTCACAGCAAACAAAGTCGCCAAGTTCCTTCAAGAACATATCATCTGTCGACACAAGATGCCTCATGCCCTAATCTCATACTAGGGTCAACCTTTCAAAAGAAAGGTACAAGAGTTGTGTGAGAAATGTAACATCTAGAGGCACCATTCTGTCAAGGTCATCCTCTAAAAAATGATAGAGGCACACACCGACTGGGCAGACAAGCTACCGTATGCACTGTAGGTTTATCGGATTTCTATAAAGACTATACTAGCAATACTCCCTGTAGAAGTAGAATCACCATCCTTGAGAATCATGATGGAGGCTAAAATTCCTAAAGCTGAATGGCTCTGATCCGATTGTGAAGAGTTAAACCTCATAGACGAGAGGAAAATGAAAACGGCTGATAATGCAAAGAAGTACCAACAGAGAGTGGCTACTTCTTTCAACAAAAAGGTCTACGTTTATCATCTGGTAGTAGGAGATCTAGTACTGAAGGAGCAAAGAGCACCTATCCATGACCCCAAGGGTAAATTCCATCCAAACTAGAATGGACCATTCATAGTAAAGGAAATCTTACTTGAAGAGGCTGTTCGACTGATAGATCTAGATGATGAAGAGTTACAATACCTGACCAACCTCGATCAGGTGAAGCAATATTATGTCTAACCTTTGCACCCTTCAAAAAAAAGAGAAAGAAAAGAAAGAAAAAAAAAAGGGAGGTGCAGTTGGTCATTTCACTCTTAGAAGCCAACAATTAAACCCGACCATTTTGGATAAACTTCACGACAGGTTTGGGTTGGATTTTCTAAAGAGGCTACTACACCCCACTACTCATGATTGGTTTTATCATCTTGTCATGATTAAAGGAAGAACTTCCTGCTTTCTGGCTGAACTCTTTCATCCGTTCATCTATCCAATGGATTTCCCAAGATTCGTATATCAAGCCCATCTTTCTTATCTTTTGATATCGACCCTAGTGGGCATGTCAATCTGAAAAAATAATAACGATAATCCAGCTGGAACTCTTATCTGTCATTCATTACATTCAACGATATCTAAAGGTTCCAAAGAGCATTTCCTTCTCAAACCCATAAAATCATATCTCTTCGAAGGGATCGACCATTACATATAAACAGCCAAAACATCCTCCTGATGGGAAACCCATCAAGATAGCTTCATTTCAGCCACTTTAGGCCTTCGTCTTTTGTTACCTACCTTTGGATTTAGAAACTTGGGCCTAGACAAGGTCATACATATGTGCATGTTTCATGCATAGCTCACTAAGGTTTCAATGTGTCTATAATGTAAGAAAGTTCCAATTATTCTGTCACACCCCAATTCCGCACTATTTAGAATGGTGTAATGAACTGCTAATAAACCAACGGTTCAACCAGAATCTCAAATAGACTGTGTCCGTTTGCTTAAACCATACACAACCATAACCATAATCAGAGTAAATAAACAATAGTGGAAGTCTTATATAAATGAACTGAGAGTCTAAAGATGATAACATAAATTAAGTATTCAATTATCTCCAAAAGATACTAAGATATAAAATAAAATATTTAACCAATTACATCGTCTATATAAATTGAATAAAATTCAAATAAAAAACACAAGAGTTGCATTCGCATGACGAATCATGCGACTCCATCATAACTTCAGTGTCCATCGCTGCCGCATGTCCATTCAAAGGAGCATTCAAATAGTCTTCAACCATGGTACGTGCATCATCAACTAAAAGTATTCGACGTCAAAAAGGTGAGCATACATCATGGCTCAGTGAGCAAAAAAAACAATGCAACAAACATAAGCATGCATTCAATTCATATCTTTGGTCTGGTTCATAAGTTTGCAATGTTCTATAGAAAGGTTAGGTGGCCGCCTCGCCTCTATACACAGGGTGTGTAAGCCCACCCAATGGATCAAACACCATTTTCGTCCACATCCACACCACCATGGAATAGAGGTAGAGTTAAAGTGCTTAGGACCACACCGCATCACACTTTCCCTAATGCTCTACCCATACCAACACGTAAGCCCTTGTTGGCGAGGGCTTACAAATTGGGCTCACAACTAACCAATCTTAATGTCAAATAGTATATCCAAGGCCTCACCCCAGCATCCCTCAATACGTCCATAGAGATAGAGCTAAGGCCCCCCGACAGAGTCAGAGACTACACGGTCCGAGACAACCTCCCTTGATGCCCTACGACGTAATAGTTCTGCTAAGGTAATGGCGATACGACGATGTCAGTGGACAAGACTTGAGTAGAGATAGAGCTAGAGTCTGGTAACTAGGATGAACCACAGTGTCACGTCCTCCCCCTGATGCTCCACTCGGATCAAGTACACTAACCACACACATACATTCACATGCTTATTCCTAGCATCATCATCAACATCATATCATAAATATATGGAAATTAAATATGCATAAACAGTAATAACAGGGATATTGGATGACATATGATATGTACATTACAATCATACAAGCATAGAATCATTCATGGTATTGGACTTAATAAACGCAAACAATTTATTATTAGTCAATTAGTTTAGGTCTTGTTCCATCAGCTTTGATTGAGTGTAGATCCTCGTTCAAGCTTTACGAATCACCTTTAAATCACTAGAAATACCTAACAAGTCGATAGATTTTAATTAGAATTAATTCCAATAATTTTAGACTAGCTGAAATCGTAGGGTCGCAGGTAGGGCAGCACCTAGGGTCGGTTACCAATCGACCCTAAGGTGTAGGGTCGGACGTGGGTCGGTTACCAATCGACCCTACGTGCGACCACACCCTCCCTGGGACTTCCCGAGGGCATGTGATGGATCCTGTGGTCCCGTTGGTCCATTCTAAGATTGTTCTATGGCTCATAACTATGATTTTTACATACTTTCCATTGCCTATGATGATTACTTCCATGGATTCCTTTAGAACTCATCCATGGATGGATGATTTGGGTTTCTTAATCTTAACTTCTTCATAATCCATTAAAGGCTCTTAATTTATGAAGGACTTATATTCATACCTGAAGTTGGCTGAGATTCAAAGATTTCTCTGAACTTCTTCATCTTCCTTAGTTTTTTCTTCAATTTTCCTTCTCTTCTTCTTTTCCTTCTCTTTCTCTTTTCTCACTTTCAATTAGGGTTCTAAAAGGAATAAAAGAGACTAAGGGACATCCTATTTATAGAAGAAAACCCTCCAAAATAAGTCCCATAGTTTAGGAAAGAACCCCTTGGAATTAGGAAAGTTTCCTAATTTACGGTTTCTGTCTATCATCGTAGGGTCGGACGTAAGGTCGTAGGATCTGTTGTCCCTATGTTTTTCTAGTCATGCAAACCTACGACTAGAAAATCATAGGTTGGACTTCTGTTGAGGTGGGGTCGACCCTACCTATTTAGGCATGCGACCCTACCCTCACATTTACTGTTTTTGGGTCAGACTCATACCTGGTCTTGTGATTTTCTTCACACACTTGGTCCACTTGGCTCGACCATGATAGGTAGACCTGGTACAAGGTGGTAAGACCGGTTAGTTTGATACGGGTCTTACAACTTCCCCCCCCCCCCTCTTATTAAAAATTTCATCCTCGAAATTTATACATACCTTCCGAGTCGAAAAGGTGAGGATATTGCTTCCGCATAGCATTCTCTTCTTCCCATGTGATCTCTTCTATATCTCGGCTTCTCCAGGTGACTTTAACATAGTATATGTCACGGTTACGTAGACGTTAGGCCTTTCGACTAGTGATTTCAGTTGGTGCTACTTCGAATGTCAAATCATCAGTTAGATCTGGTAGATCTGCTGTCAAAACGTGCGTTGGATCTCTGACGTACTTCTTTAATAAGGAGATATGAAATACATCATGCACACTTGACATAGATGGTGGTAGTGCTAACTGATAAGCCACTTTTCTACGTTTGGCTAGAATCTCATATGGCCCGACATATCTCGGACTTAGCTTCCTTTTCTGTTTGAATTGTTTTAAACCCCGCATAGGTGATACTTTCATGAATACCTTATCACCTACGACAAGATCTCTGCGTTGAGTATCAGGAAACTATTTTTGATGATTCTGAGCTGTTCTAACTCTTTCATTGATAATGTCGACTACTCGACAAGTCTCTTCAACAAATTCTGGTCCAACGATTCTACGTTCACCAACTTCATTCCAGAACAAAAGAGTTCGACACTTTCTCCCATACAGTGCTTTATAAGGTGACATCTGTATAGTAGCCAGATAGTTGTTGTTATAGGTGAACTTGATCAATGGTAGCTTCTCATCCCATGATCCTTTGAAATCAATTACACAGGCTCGAAGCATGTCTTCTAAAATCTGAATGGTACGCTCCGACTGTCCGTCTGTCTGAGGATGGAATGCAGTACTGAACTTTAATGTTGTACCCATAGCCTTTTGTAATCTTTCCCAAAACTTTGAAGTAAAACGTGGGTCTCTGTCAGACACAATGCTTTCAGGTACACCATGTAATCTAACAATGTTATCCACATATAGCTTGGCTAACCTCTCCAGGGTATATTGTGGTCGTATAGCTATAAAGCGAGCTATCTTAGTCAAGCAATCTACAATCACCCAGACCGCGTCAACTAATCGAGGAGTCAATGGTAACCCAGTGACAAAGTCCATAGTGATGCAATCCCATTTCCATGCTGGTTCTGGCAGCGGCTGCAATAGTCCTGCAAGTCTTTCTCGTTCAGCCTTCTTCCTCTGACAAATTAGGCATTGAGACACGAATTTAGTTACATCTGCTTTCATTCCTCTCCACCAATATAATTTCTTCAATTCATGATACATCTTTGTACTTCCAAGATGTACCGAATAGGCGGTGGTATGAGCTTCCTTCATTAGTCGGTGTCTAATGTCCAAATTTTCTGTTTCAGGAACACATATTCTTCCTTTGTACTTCAGTACCTTTTCATCATCTAAGGTGAACTCAAGAATAGTCCTACCTTTTTTGATGTCTTCTTGTACCGTTCTCAGATAAGGATCTGATCTAATAGCTGCTTTCACTTCATCAATTATATCAGGTACAATCTTCAACGTTGCAACATATTTGAAAACCAATGAATAAACCCTTGGTTGGTTGATTCATCCGGTGCATCTATCACAAACTGCTCATTACCATGATTGAACATTTTTCCTGTAGTACACATTGCTGCAGTTGTGTTAACCTCTCATTGATATTTTATCATTGCTTTTCTGCTTAGCGCATCAGCAACTACATTAGCCTTTCCTGGATGATACTGGATATCACAATCATAATTCTTCAATAATTCCAGCCATCTCCTTTGTCTCTTGTTCAACTCCTTCTGAATAAAAAGATAAGTGAAACTCTTATGATCTGATTTAATCTAAAATTTCTCTCCGT
Organism: Protea cynaroides; assembly: GCA_028583415.1. Taxonomy (NCBI): domain Eukaryota; kingdom Viridiplantae; phylum Streptophyta; class Magnoliopsida; order Proteales; family Proteaceae; genus Protea; species Protea cynaroides. The sequence continues at coordinate 7,923,257 of CM053267.1, read as the reverse complement.
ACAAGTAATGTCTCCATATCTTGACAGCATGTACTACTGCCGCTAATTCTAAGTCATGAGTGGGATAGTTCTTCTCATGTGTCTTCAGTTGTCTTGAGGCATACGTAATTACTTGTTCTCCTTGCATAAGTACATATCCTAAACCCAAGCCCGACGCATCAGTATACAAGATAAATGGTTGTCCTGGAAAAGGAATAGTCAAGATCGAAGCAAATACCAATCTAGCCTTCAATGTTTGAAAACTCTTCCCACATTTATCAGTCTAAACAAACTTTTTTCCCTTCTTAGTGAAACTGGTGAGAGGTACGGCAATTCTGGAATAGTCTTCCATGAATCGTCGATAATACCCAGCTAGATCTAGGAAACTTCTAATTTCTGCAATGCCCTTTGGTGCTTCCCACTTCACAATGCCTTCAATCTTGCTAAGATCCACTTTAATTCCTTCAGCGGATACAACATGGCCTAAGAAAGCGATCTCCTTTAACCAAAACTCACACTTTGTAAATTTGGCGTAAAGCTTCTCTTTCCTTAATCGCTGCAGAGCGGCTCTTAGATTCATGACATAAGTTTCCTTGTCCTTGGAGTAGACCAATATATCATCAATAAACACAATGACTGACGTATCCAACAAATCATGGAATACCCGATTCATGAGTTTCATAAAGGTTGCGGGTGCATTAGTCAATCCAAAAGACATGACTAAAAATTCATAATGTCCATATCTTGTTCTGAATGCTGTCTTTGGAATATCACCATCCTTAATCTTCAACTGATGGTATCCTGATCGAAGATCGATCTTGGAGAACACCTTGGCACCTTGCAACTGATCGAATAAGTCATCAATCCGAGGCAATGGATACCGATTCTTGATTGTCAGCTTATTCAGTTCCCGGTAGTCTATACACAGTCGAACACTATCGTCCTTCTTTACAAACAATACTGGCGCTCCCCATGGTGATATGCTAGGTCCGATGTAACCCTTATCCAGTAATTCCTGTAACTGTACTTTTAATTCCTTCAATTCAGTAGGAGCCATTCTATAAGGTGCTTTAGATACTGGTGCGGCTCTAGGTATCAGGTCTATAATGAACTCTATCGCTCGGTCGGGTGGTAGTTCTGGTAGTTCTTCAGGAAATACATCTGAAAAGTCACGCACAACATCAATATCCTCCACTCATGGTGCTTCCTTGGTGAGGTCGACCACTGATACTAAATACCCAACTCCTCCTTTCTCGAGGCATTTCCTAGCCTTTAATGCAGAGAGGATGAGTTTTCGTTTACGGGGAAGTTTGGTTCCCGCAAAACTAAACTCCGCTCCTTCCTTGTCTTTAAATGTCAGCTTCTTTTCTGCACATAATAGGTTTGTAGAATGCCAAGCTAACCAGTCCATTCCTAAGATGACGTCAAAGTCTTCCATCTCAAGTTGAATCAAGGTTGCATCCAAAGTCTTATCGTCAATAAGAACAGGACATGGTCCATAACCCTTTTCTAATTCCACTTCTAATCCCATAGGCGATCGTACAAGCAGTTTGTAGTTTAAAGATTTGAGGGGTAGTTTCAACTTCATTCCAAATGACACAGATATAAAAGAATGAGTAGCTCCAGAATCAAAGAGTACTCTAGCGGGTATGCCAATAATAGGTACGATACCTTTGATTTATTTTAATTAGTCTACATGCTCACATAATGTAACACAAAATGAAAGGTTCAGGTCATACCTGTGACCACATCAGACGATGCGGCAGCATCCTTAGATGTAACAGCATAAATCCTTCCTTGCTGTAGTTGCTTACTGGGCTTAGGACATTCTCTAGAATAATGTCCCACTTGATTGCAGTTATAGCATTTTACTCCTTCATTATTTTGCTTTTGTTGCGGTTAAGCTGCTGGAGTAGTCTTGGCTGCAGCATTAAAGCCTTGAGTATGGAAGGGTTTGAATGTCCTTGTATTCCCTCCGTTGTATGAATTTCCGTTTGGCCTTTTAATACCTCTATTTTGAGCAAAGTAGCTCTCCTTCTGGCTCGACTCTATTACTCGAGCAATCTGTACTGCTTCGTTGTAAACTTTCTTTTCCAAGCCCAGAACATGCTCACGGATGCTCCCCTGAGTCCCATGACGAACCTTCGGGTCTTAGTATTTTCCTCTTGCATGCTTGCGGGTGCAAATTAAAACAGCTCCTCATAACGCTGTTGGTATGCATCCACGGTCATTTGCTCCTGATATAAACTCAGGAACTCTCTCTCCATAGAATCTCTAAAACTTCTAGGGAAATACTTTTCAAAGAATGCCTCTTTATATATAGGCCAGGTCAATTGGGCGTGCTTAGTTAACAAATAAGTCCGAGTGGACTTCCACCAGTGGTGTGCATCTCCTTTCAGCATAAAGGTTGCACATAGTACTTTCTCCTCCTCATTTACTATCATCATCATGAAATTTCTTTCCATTTCATCAATCCAGTGTGCTGGCCACAAAGGATCTGCTGGCTTACCATTAAATTCCTTGGGCTTCATCTTCAGAAAATGCTCAATCAGTCGGGAGTGGTCCAGCTGATACAGAGCATAGGCCCCATACATAAGTGGTTGATACTAGTAACTACCTTGAGCTACCTCAAGATTCTATACTTGGGCCTGGATGACTAGTGTTTGAGGTGCATGGGGTACCGTGTTACTTCCCCCCGGTACTGTGCTGGCCTGCACTGCTAGCATAGGTGTTGTATGGGCAGCTGGAAAAGCCATCCCTATAGCAGCTTGCATATTGACTTGCACCTGCTGTATTTGCTGCAGCTGTTGTGCCAAGTTCATTATGGCTGTAGCCAAATCCGTAGGTGGGGCAGGCAAGTTTGTAGGATTTGCCTGGCCACTAGCTACTGGTGGTGCCGTATTCAGATTCTCCTGTGCTGCAGGATTTACATGGCTGTCTTCCTCCACAGGTGGTGGTGGTGGAATTGGGTTACAGATTCGTCTGGTCACTCTTCGCCTAGCCATTTCTTGTTCTGATGGTGGTAGTGTCTGTAAACAATCATAGCACATATGAGGCAATCAATATAAGTTGTTCTCAAGTCAAAAATCCAACTAATCAATATAAATTTCAAATTTTTCAGATCATTCGGACAAAATACTATATTTTCCATCGTAGGGCCGATTATAGGGTCGGTCCTTATGCGACCCTAGGGTATGTGACCCTAAGAAACCCTGTCAGCTTATCGAGAGCCTAGGGTCGATGGTAGGGTCGGTATATGTCCGACCCATGGTTCTCTGTCAGATCACCGAGAGCCTAGGATCGATGGTAGGGTCGGTAATTGTCTAACCCTAGGTCCGACCTCTGGTTCTCTGTCAGATCACCGAGAGGCTAGGGTCGATGGTAGGGTCTGACGTAGGGTCCCATATTTTGGTCGAATTGTGCGACCCTACGATCCAGAATCAAGTTTTTAAACCCGATTTTGGATTCATTTTCCATTTTTTCTCCTTCCTTCCAACTCAACCCGGTTCCCTGACTTGCTACAGTAACGACCCCTAGTGTTTGGTGATCATATCTTCCGTTCGCGACATTCGCTCCATCTCTTCAGGTATGCTCTCTACTGTTTCACATTTTTTAAGCTTTCTAAACTAGGTTTTTGTCCATTTACATCGTTTTCTTCAAATTAAACTTCTTCTAACTGTAAAAATTTAATTTTATTGGGGGCTTTTGCTATTGGTCACCTAATGGATGAAAGCCCTCAAAAATATTCGAGTTTCATCGGTTTGTTATCGAGAAACTTGAAATTTTCCATTTTGACCTAATTTTTGAGATTCTTTTAAATTTATTGAAATTTCTTCAAATTCGATCATTCTAAATTAAATTTCCAACTATACGAGCCTTGCAGGATGGTTTAGAACCTATGTAAGTCCTCCTACCCAAGTGTTTGGGTGAAAAGTGAGACTTTTGACCAATTTATGCCGTTATAATGCCAAAATTTTTGGGTTTTTCACCATTACTGATCTATTATTTGTTTTTCTTTGTTTTGGCAGATAATATAGCTCGTACCAAGGTGCCTAGAGCTCATGATCTAGTTCGTTTCCGCTCCAAAGAGGCCGAAGCTTAGTATGCTCGCTATGAGCATAAGAAAGTAAAGGGGGGTCGCGGTGTGGACTTGGCTAGTCTAGCCTTGTTCAACATGGGGGGGGGATTTGGGGACATGGGCTGGCTCCCTGTGATCACCTATGACGCTTGTACCCATCTGGATTTGGTGAGACAGTTCTATTGCAATCTCCAAGCAGTGGGGGATCGCAATGACACAGAGAGGGGTAAGGAGCTCAAAATCACGAGCTACGTCAAAGGGGTAGAGGTTTCCTTTGACTGCCAGCAGTTGGCTGATCTTTTGGGCATATCAAATGACGGCCTTTAGTGTATTGTGCTCCCAGGGAGCCCCAGTTCCTTTCTTTGGAGATGCATGCTGAGATTGACAGTCAGCTTATCAGAGATGATCGCTGGGAGATGAAAGCGATCAACCTACATCCAGAGCCTCGGGTGTTCTACAAGATCATCCAACACAACCTGATACCCCAGAGTGGACACTATGAGAGGATCTCCTAGTTGACCCAGTATGTCCTCTACTGCATTTGCACTAGGCAGCTTGTCTGCCTACCTTGCATTATCTTGAGGACGATGATCCGTGCTACGCTACCTGGTCAGCTAGGCAACCTGCCCTACGGACGTCTGAACACTACACTGCTCACTCTCCTAGGCATTGATTTAGTGGATGAGAGGATTCAGGAGAAGACCTTCTCATCGGTTCTGGACTAGGAGGCCATCTGTAGGATGGGTATGCGGGATGCTTAGGTCACTGATGAGAGGAACGCTCTGGTGCGTCCTCATACTCGGGTAGAGGTAGCAGACGCTGAGGTGGCAGCAGCAGCAGCAGCTGGAGCAGGGGTTCACGGGGGTGATGCTGAGGATGAGGATCGCATGTATATGGATGTAGACGCTATACCTCCTCCATCACCTCCACATTCTACTGAAGCTGGTCCGTCTCGGGCTCCTTCACACATGGCTGGTCCTTCACATCCACCATCTGATGATATGATGGGATTACTGCATGAGATCAAAGAGGCTCAGTGTCTGACAAACTTGAGAGTGGGAGAGCTTCTAGATGCTCAGCGCACGACAGATAGGAGAGTGGGCGAGCTTCTGAATGCTCAGCGTGCGTCTAATCAGCGGATGACTGAGTTGATAGCTAGTCTCAAGACGACCCCGACTCAGGTAGCCTGGTTGACTAGAGTGTATGCTGAGGACTATGACAGAGATCGTGAGGCACCTCCTCCTTCATCACCTCCAGTTCCATGATATATTTTGTTTTTGTTTTTCTTTGTACTACAAAGTAACTGTCCGGGTTGGGGATTGTGCTCTGCTTTGGATATGTATAAACGTGCTTTTTATTTTATGTATATAAAACTTGTTTCTCCTTTTTATATATGCATTATTCCCTTTCTTAATTTTGTCTCAAACAACACAGGTGCTTACAGTGTGTTCCTATTAAAGCTTTTAAATTTTATCCTAACTTAGTTCATGAACCTTTGCGGAAGTATACTGGTTTAATAGACAAGGCCTGAGAGCTCTGATACCAAGTTGTCACACCCCAATTCTGTACTATTCAGAATGGTGTGATGAAGCGCTAATAAACCAACGGTTGAACCAGGATCTCAAATAGGCTGTGTCTGTTTGCTTAAACCATACACATCCACAACCATAATCAGAGTAAATAAACAATAGCGAAAGTCTTATATAAATGAACTGAGAGTCTAAAGATGGTAACATAAATTAAGTATTCAATTATCTCCAGAAGATACTAAAACATAAAATAAATATTTAATCAATTACATCGTCTGTATAAATTGAATAAAATTCTAATAAAAAACACAAGTGTTGCACTCGCATGACGAATCATGCGACTCCATCATAACTTCAGTGTCCATCGCCGCCGCATGTCCATACATAGGAGCATTCATATAGTCTCCAACCATGGTACCTGCATCATCAACTAAAAGTATTCGGCGTCGAAAGGGTGAGCACACATCATGGCTCAGTGAGCAAAAAAATAATGCAACAAACATATGCATGCATTCAATTCATATCTTTGGCCTGGTTCATAAGTTTGCAATGTGATATAGAAAGGTTCGGTGGCCGCCTCGCCTCTATACACAGGGTGTGTAAGCCCACCCAATGGATCAAACACCATTGTTGTCCACATCCACCTCACCATGGAATAGAGATAGAGCTAAAGTGCTTAGGACCGCACCGCATCACACTTCCCCTGATGCTTTACCCATACCAACACGTAAGCCCCTGTTGGCGAGGGCTTACAAATTGGGCTAGCAACAAACCAATCCTAATGTCAAATAGTGTATCCAAGGCCTCACCCCAGCATCCCTCAATACGTCCATAGAGATAGAGCTAAGGCCCCCTGGCAGAGTCAGAGACTACACGGTCTAAGACCACCTCCCCTGATGCCCTACGACGTAATAGTTCTGCTAAGGTAATGGCGATACAACGATGTCAGTGGACAAAACTTGAGTAGAGATAAAGCTAGAGTCTAGTGACCAGGATGAACCACAGTGTCACGTCCTCCCCCTGATGCTCCACTCGCATCAAGTACACTAACCACACACATACATTCACATGCTTATTCCATCATCAACATCGTATTAAATAAATAGAAATTAAATATGCATTAACAGTAATAACAGGAATATTGGATGACATGTGATATGCACATTACAATCATACAAGCATAGAATCATTCATGATATTGGACTCAATAAACGAAAACAGTTTATTATTAGCCAATTAGTTTAGGTCTTGTTCCCTCACCTTTGATTGAGTGTAGATCCTCGTTCAAGCTTTATGAATCACCTTTAAATCATTAGAAAGGCCTAACAAGTCAATAGATTTTAATTAGAATTAATTCCAACAATTTTAGACTAGTTGAAATCATAGGGTCGTAGGTAGGGCAGCACCTAGGGTCGGTTACCAATCGACCTTAGGGTGTAGGGTCAGACGTGGGGTCGGTTACCAATCGACCCTATGTGCGACCACACCCTCCCAGGGACTTCCTGAGGGCATGTAATCGATCCTGTGGTCCCATAGGTCCATTCTAAGATTGTTTTATGGCTCATAACTATGATTTTTACATACTTTCCATTGCCTATGATGATTACTTTCGTGGATTCCTTTGGAACTCATCCATGGATGGATGATTTGGGTTTCTTATTCCTAACTTCTTCATAATCCATTATAGGCTCTTAATTTATGATGGGACTTATATTCATACTTGAAGTTGGTTGAGATTTAGAGGTTTCTCTAAACTTCCTCATCTTCCTTAGCTTTTTCTTCAATTTTCCTTCTCTTCTTCTTTTCCTTCTCTTTCTCTTTTCTCACTTTCAATTAGGGTTCTAAAAGGAGTGAAAGAGGCTAAGGGACGTCCTATTTATAGAGGAAAACCCTCCAAAATAAGTCCCATTGAGTTTAGGAAAGAACCCCTTGGAATTAGGAAAGTTTCCTAATTTACGATTTCTATCTGTCATTGTAGGGTCGGACGTAGGGTCGTAGGATCCGTCGACCCTACGTTTTTCTAGTCATGCGACCCTACGACTAGAAAATCATAGGTTGGATTTCTGTTGAGGTGGGGTCGACCCTACCTGTTTAGGCATGCGACCCTACCCTCACATTTACTATTTTTGGGTCAGACTCATACCTGGTCTTGTGATTTTCTTCACGCACTTGGTCCACTTGACTCGACCATGATAGGTAGACCTGGTACAAGGTGGTAAGACCGGTTAGTTTGATACGGATCTTACACATTCCCCTACCTGCTCTGTTGTGAATTAGGAATTTCTCCAGGTCATTTTAGTGATTGTCCAAGAACTTCTACTAGTCAGACAGAATTGCTAAGATGGATAACGCATCAAGGGAGTAGAGTTAGCATATAGAACTTGCTGAAGATAAATTTTTCCTAAGGGAGGTCCACTTGTACGTCCTTCTCCAGATGGTGATAGTAAAGCATGTGCCCAAGTTTGTCGAAAGCAGTTATTCAGTGCTAGGGTTCAGATGGCTCATATGTTCAAGAAGGTTTCTTTTCTCTCCATTATTAGGGGTAAAAATGTGGTTCACTTTGTCTTTACCCTTAATTGATACAATCTCGGGTAAATAAGCGTATCTGTAAGCACCTCATTTTTGCCATCCCCAGCCAAACAGAGCTTTACTAGTGTATAGAAAGCAAGAGAGGGGAGGTGAATGAAAATTTTAAAAAGTATAGGGGAGGTGAGTGAAACTCCCTCAAACTGACATTTAATCAGTCCTTGTGTGCTCTCTATGGTGTTTGGGCTGAGCCAAAGTGCCCCCAATGCGCAAGAATATCGATGAACCCATTCATAAAGGGCTGCGGGTCAATTCAAGGTTTGGACATTAAGTGGTGATTTTGAGGCTTATTTCAGTAATCCCCACAGTGAGATCATGGGTTGTAAACTACATGGATGCATAGATCATGGAATTATCTTCGAAATGATACAAGAATCACTCAATTCTGATGTCAAACGAAGAAGATATCACGATTTTAGTCTGATTGAAAATGGCTTATTAAATCCAGGGGCTTTTCTGCAAATTATCATAAATTAAGGATCTATTGGGCAAATTTTCATGATTTAAATCGATTGAACTTCATTCGACCATATCTTGATCATCCGACATCCAAATCCAACTATTCAAACACCAATGTGCTCCATTGTCCGTCCTCTTTAAAGTGGATGTAGAAAGTTCTGGGCAGAGGCTGCCAATGGGTCCCATGCAAAATTACCAATCGAATTATTGTTAAAACTTCAATTCTTCATATTTTAATCATCCGATATCCGAATCAAGTGATTCAAGCACTAGTGTTCTCCATTTTTGGTACTCTTGAAAGTGAACATGAAAAATCTAGGACAAAGTTCATTAAAAGACCCTATGTAGAGGCGAGCCCAAATGGCTCATGAAATGAGAAAGAGAGAAGAAGCCAGTCTAACCTAGTCTAACCCAAACCCCATTCAGTCCAACCCAGTCAAACTCGAATAGTCTAGCCTGACCCAGCCTAGACCGGTCCAGACTGAGTAAGGTCAGCCCATGCACATGCATTTTATGTATTTGTCACATATATTTTATATATATGATATATACTATATAAATTTATATATTATATAATATATATGTTTATATATATATATATAAGAGTAAGAGAGTGGAATCCGACAAGAGAGAAGATAAGAGATTGAGAGAGAGAAAGAGACGAAGAGGAGAGAGAGGGAGAGAAAGACGAAGAGAGAGGGAGAGAGAGATCGGTTGAGAAGGTTGGAGGTGCTGCCACCTCCACCTTCTCTCCCATGCTCCTTTAATCTCCCACCAACACAACTCCACTACACACTCAACCGCACGTCAATCTACCCAGGCCATCGCTCATTTAAACCAGCTAGACTGCACACCACCTGGACACTCCGTCTCCCAACCCTCGGCATAGCCACCGACAAATTTATCACTTTAAGCCATCCAACACCTGACCACCTCCCACCAAACTGCTCCTAGAATTGACACTTATCCATGCCCATTACCTATGGCTGCAACCTACCTACCTGCTACTCCATCAAATGCCGCAAGCCTATGCTATATCTCATCTATTCTTCACCCCCAACCACATCTATAAAAGGAGCACCCACCGAACCACTTGCGGGAGAGGAAAAAAGGAGAAGAGGGATTGCTAGAACTAAGAGAGAGACTGAGAGGAAGCAGTGAATGAAAAGGAAAAAAATCTGGAAAAGAAAAGGAGAACAGAAGAGAGAGTGGGTTTTGAAAAGGAGATAGAGTGGGTTTGAGAAGACGAGAGAGTGAGTTTGAGCTGAAAATTGGTTGTGAGGGAGCTGAGAAATAGAAGAGTCAAGGAGGGGAAGAGGAAGCAAGGAAAGCCACCTGCAAATTCCGGGTAAGCTCTCACCTCCCCCTCTGTTTTCTCTTTATTTTCTTTCTTACTCTTTGTCACCATGCACCAATGAATACCCATAACTACCCACTTGCCAAACCATTCCAATCATGTGTTTTAATGTCATTGATCTAATTTATGTGATGAAATTGATCCAATGTGCTTGAAAATTTTATGTGATGAAAATTGATCTAATCATAGGATTGAAATTTTTTGTGATTGGTCGGACCATATGATCGAGAATTTTTGTGATTGGTCCGACCATATGATTGAGAATTTTTTGTGATTGGTTCGACCATATGATTGAGAATTTTATGCGATTGATCAGACCATATGATAGGAATTTTCGATTTCAACTCGTGTGAGAAAAAGCAATGAGGTTAGTGTGAAGCGTGCTCCGAGAGTTTGAAAAATGGTTACATCTCCCTTCTACAAATTCTCCCGAAGCATATGAAGAAACTTACTTTTTTTTTCTGATCGACCTGAACAACAAATACGGATCCCCTCCACCCCTTTTGGCATTACTAATGGAATATCCTTCACTATTTGACTAAAAATGGAACGAAATGATCTTGTTTTGTTCCTCGGTTGAAAAGAGATTTTTAAGGAGATTGGTCCGACCATATGATTGGATTTTTAATGTGGTTGATCCAACCACATGATCTGAATTTTATGAGAATTGATCATGACCATATGATTGTGAATTTTAATGAGTTGATCATGGCCATTGATTTAGAATTTTGATGTGATTAAAATACATCCATTGATCATAAATTTTTAATGTAAAATTTAATATGGTCATTAGATGTGATTTTAAGCGATTTAAACCATCTGATTGTCTTGATAAGTGACTTTATTGAATCTAAATGGTTAGATTATCATGATGAGCGATCTGAACTAGGAGATTGTCTTTGGGAGTGATTTTAATCAATCTAAGTGGTTGGATTATCATGATGAGCGATATGAACTATTATATTATCTTTGGGAATCATTTAAATGAATCTAAATGGTTGGATTATGATTTTGATGAAACTAAACAGTTAGATCTTGATCATGGGCGTCTTAAATGAATTTGAACCGTTAGATTGACATCATAAGTGATTTTAAGTGATTTGAACCATTGGATTTCCATTAGGAGTGATTTAAATGAATTTAAATCGTTGGATCTTCACCATGAATGTTCTAAATAAATCTGAACCGTTGGATCTTGATTATGAGTGTTTTGATGAATCTGAACCGTTGGTCTTGGTTGCAATGCTATATTTGTATGCACTGCCATGTTTAAATTTCTTACATGCTATCATTGTGCATACTGCCATGTTTAAATTATTTACCTATTATGTTTGGATCACATTCCATTTTTCGAATGTTACTACCATGTTTGAATGATATTTATTGTTAGCATGAACTTACTTTTCGCTACACCCTAGTCGAACAGCCATGCATGTACACTGTTGAAAGACATTCTTAGGTGTGGGGACCTGTATTTTGGCACCCACATTCATGGGAAGGGTAAAAGTGAAAAAGAGAGAAGTCTTAATCAAGAAACATGAAGTCTAGCCCAACAATTCCAAAATCAGGGTTGTAGATTATAAGGGTAGTTTTAGGATGATCCCTACCACTCAGTTCATTTCACCTAGGGTACAGAGACCTAGATAGGTGCGAAGTGAAGCCATCCATATATCATTTAGGATCATCTCTCGGGCCTACGAAACTATCATATTCCAATCCATGTAGATCACCGAATGAACATCTCTTGTGAACTACGTGGATCCTGGTTCTTAGGGCAACACCCAAAGATACGTAGGTAGTTTGGGAGGATTCCCAAATACAGTTCCACTCCCCTTAGACTATGTCGGTCTGATTCAACATCATCTCACAGACTATACCGGTCTGATTCGGTATCCCTTCTTGGACTATGTCCATCTTATTCGACATCATCTTGTTGGACTATGTCGGTCCTATTCGACATCACTTTATCGGACTATGTCAAACCTATTCGACATTACCTTAGCAGACTATGTCCATCCTATTCGACATCACCTTGGTGGGCTGTATCGGTCCTATTCGACATCATCTCATTGGACTGTGTCGGTCCTATTCGACATCATCTTATTGGACTATGTCGGTCTTATTCGATATCATGTCATTGGACTATGTCGGTCCTATTTGACATCATCTTGTTGGACTATGTCAATCCTATTCAACATCATCTCATTGGACTATGTCAGACCTTATTGGACTATGTCGGCCTTATTCGACATCACCTTGTAGACTGTATCAGTCCTATTTGACATCATCTCATTGGACTGTGTCGGTCCTATTCGAAATCATTCATGGACTGTACCAGTCTGATTCGGTATTCCCTTTAGACTATTTTGGTCTGATTCAGCATCACCCATAGGCTGTACCGGTTTCATTCGGTATCATAACAACCCATTTCAATGAACTATGTTGTACTTGATTTCTAGGACCTCTAGAATACGTAGGCGATTAAGAGGACTCTCCAAGTACAGTACCACATCTTGTATCCTTAGGTCCTCCATATCCATGTCCATATCCATATCCATTATCTATATTCACTTCGATCCACATAGGCTATCTAGATTCAATCCCAATCATCATCAAGCATAAATCTTGACTTAAACAATTGAATCTAATAAAGCTTAAACATAAGCCATATCCATAAACATTAATCATATTCCGTTCAAACTACGTTTTGGACTTGATTTCCAATACCGGACTATGTAAGCAGTTTGACATGGACATCTCAGATTCAATCCATCATCGAACTACTTCAGTTCGGTTTCTTGTACATTATTGTTTATTTATTTCAAAACATGTTTAGTTGAACCTAGGTTAGAAGAAATTAGCAACTTGGCATAGAATCCCCCATGAGCCCTAGTCATCATTTGACCATGAAAAGTTAAAACCAGAGAGTTTAAGGAAAGTAAAATCATGTAGGAGGCCAATTTTTGGATCGATCAGGTTTGGGTGCCTAACACCTTCTCAAACTGTACCTTGAACACTTACCCGTTATCTGATAGACCAAGTTGATATGTTAGGTCATGAATTAATAGAAGTCTTGTTTTATGATGAGGCCACATTTTTAGAGACCCTAGACCGTAATCTAGGTGGCGACTACAACAAAACTTGGATTTTATTGATACACCCAAGGAGGAGGGCAAACCACCACCTCTCATTGTCCTTACAATCGTCTGTAATATCCAACTAACACTAGGAAACTTCTAATCTCGGCAATGTTCTTTGGTGCTTCCCACTTTACAATTGCTTCTATTTTGCCAGGATCCACTTTAATTCCTTCTGAAGATACAACGTGACCTAAAAACTACACTCTTCAGCCAGAACTCACATTTCTTGAATTTGGCATAAAAGCTTCTCCCTTCTTAGTCATTGTAAGGCTGCTCTAAGATCCATCGCATAAGTTGCTTCATCCTTGGAATAAATCAATATGTCATCTATGAAAATTATGACCGAGGTGTCCAACATGTCATGAAACACTCGATTCATGAGTTCCATAAAAGATGCTGGTGCGTTGGTCAGTCCAAAGGATATAACCAGAAACTCATAGTGTCCATATCTGGTTCTAAATGTTGCCTTTGAAATATCTTCATCCTTAATCTTCAATTGATGATATCCAGACCTTAGATCAATTTTGAAAAACACATTCACACCTTGCAATTGATCAAATAAGCTTTTGATATGAGGTAGTAGATATCGATTCTTGATCATTAGCTTATTCAACTCCTGGTAGTGTATACATAGACGAACACTATCATCTTTCTTCTTCACAAATAATACAGGAGCTCTCCATGGCGATATACTTGGTTAGATAAAGCCTTTGTTTAATAACTCTTGTAGCTGAACCTTCAATTCCTTCAATTCAGTTGGAGCCATTCAATATGTGTCGACCCTGGTAATAGATCTATAACGAACTCTGTCGCTCGATCAGGTGGCAACCCTAGTAAATCTTGAAGAAATACATCTGGGAATTCTCGTACAACTTTGATATCCTCTATTTGTGGTGCTTCTTTGGTAAGGTCCACCACAAATACAAGGTATCCAACTCCACCCTTATCAAGACATCTCTTAGCCTTCAATGCAGAGAGAATGAGTTTCTATTTACGAAGAAGTTTGGTTCCAAAAAAGCTAAATTATGCACCATCCTGGCCCTTAAAGGTCAATTTCTTTTTCGTACACAGTAAATTTACGGAGTACCGAGTTAACCAATCCATTCCTAAGATGACGTCAAAGTCTACCATCTCAAGTTGAATTAAGGTTGCATCCATAGTTTATCCACCAATAAGGACTGGACATGATCCGTAACCTTTATCTAATTCTACTTCTAATCCCATAGGCGATCGAACTAATAATTTGACGTCTAAGGGTCTGAGGGGCACATTTAGTTTCTTTCCAAAAGACACAGATACAAAAAAGTGGGTGGCTCTAGAGTCAAAAAGTACTCTGGCAGGTATGCCAGCTATGGGTATGATACCTGTGATTTTTCCTAGATTTAGTCTATATGCTCATACAAGGTATTGTAAAACATAAGGTTAGGTCATACCTGTGACTACATCTATTAATGTGGTAGCATCTTTAAAAGTTATGACAAAAACCTTTCCTTGCTGTAACTGCTTCCTCGGTTTAGGATAGTCCCTTGAGTAATGCCCTACTTGTTCACAGTTGAAGCATTTAACTCCAACATTCCCATGCTTTTGTTGAGGTTGAGATGGCTATGTAGTCTTAGCTACTGCATTGAAGCTTTGTGTTCAGAATGGTTTGAAGGTCTTCAAACTTCCTCCATTGAATGAATTTCTATTAGGCCTCTTAATACCTCTATTTTGAGCAAAAGAGCTCTCCATTTGACTCTATAACTCATGCAATCTACATGACTTCATTATATATCTTCTTTTTTAGTCCCAACACATGCTGTCGAATGCTTCCCCTAAGTCCCATGACGAACCTTCGGGTTTTGGTATCTTCTTCTTACATACTGGAGGGAGCAAAGAAAAATAATTGTTCATAACGCTGCTGATAAGCGTCGACGGTCATCTATCCTTGATATAAACTCAAGAATTTTTTCTCCATCTAATCTCTGAAGCTTTTAGGGATTTCTCGAAGAAGGCTTCTTTGAGGATAGCCCATGTCAGATGGGTGTGCTTAGTCAGAAGATAATCTCGAGTAGACATCCACCAATGATGTGCATCACCTTTCAGCATAAAAGTTGCACATAGTACATTTTCTTCTTCTGTGATAGTCATCATCATGAAATTCCTCTCCATTTCATCAACCCAGTGGGCTAGCCATAATGAGTCTGAAGGTTTACCCCTTTTGAAGTTGAAAATGCCTTCTAGACTATGGGTTGGCTCGTAGTGATATAGTACCAGGAGTGTACCCTTCTGGACTTGGTAAAGTAGTTCTACTCTAACCTTCAGAATGAAGGTGATCAAAAGGATGTGGATAGAGATAGGGACCTCAAGATCACGAGTTGGGTAAAAGGGGTTCCCATTTCATTCAACTGTTAGTAGTTGGTAGACATTTTAGGTATCTCCAATGATGGTCCATTGGTTTACTGTGCCCCAAAAGAGTGCCACTTTCTGACATTGAGGATGCAAGTTGAGATAAGCAACCAGATCCTTTGAAATGATTGCTGGCAAATGAAGGCAATCAACCTATGTCCCGAGCCCAGAGTCTATTGTAAGATATCTAGCACAACCTAGTACCACAGAGTGGCACTACTAGATGGTCTCATAGATTTCCTAGTATCTGCTATATTGCATTTGCACCAGGCAGCCCGTATGCCTAACCTACATCATCATTCACACCATATATCGAGCTATAACAATGGGCCTGAAGGGCAACCTACCCTACGGTTGTATGATCACTACCATCCTCTCCCGCCTATAGGTCGACATGGTGGGTGAGAGGATATTCGAGGATATGGTCTCTGTAGACGTTGACTGGGAGGCCATATGCAGGAAGGAGATGCAGAACATATAGGTCAGCGAAGAGGAACGAAATGCATTGGTTTGTCCACCACGTCGAGCTACAGTCGCTATATGGGGTGATGACGATGATGACGATCGGATGTATATGGATATGGATGACATCTCCCTTTCTTCACCACAGCATACCACTAGAGTTGACCCTTCTCATGCTACTTCCTCAGCTGGTCACTCGCGCCTTCCATCAGATGATATGATGGCGCTTCTACGAGAGATCCGAGACCCTCAGTGTGCAGCAGGTCAGCGGGTAGCAAATCTTGCTGAGAGCCACCTAGCGACCCAGGTGCAGGTAGCTTGGCACACTAGGGTGTACACAGAGGACTATGATAGGGACCGAGAGTCACCTCCTTCTCTTACTCCTCCAGCTCAGTGATAGATCTCCACATCTCTTCTAATATAGATACATTTCTCTATGGACATTCTGAGGGATGCTGGGGCGAGGCCTTGGATACACTGTTTGGCATTAGGATTGGTTAGTTGCGAGCCCAGTTTGCAAGCCCTCGCTAACAGGGGCTTACGTGTTGGTATGGCACTATATAGCAATAAACGTTAACATTTATTATATAATGTTCATGATTAGGGTGAATGGGGACGACGATAAACGTTAACCTTCGGGTGGACTTCCACACCCTGTGTATAGAAGCGGGGTCAATAAACGTTAACCTTTGACCACCCAACCTTTCTATTACGCATTGCAAACTATAAACCAGACCAAAGATATGAATTGATTGCATGCATATGTACTGTTGCATTGTTTTGTCTACTCACTGAGTCGTGATGTGTGCCCACCCCTCGACGTCGAATATTTTTAGTTGATGATACAGGTTATACTGTTGAAGATTATATGAATGCTCCAGCATAGGGGAACGTAGCGGCGATAGAAGCTGAAGCTGAAGTAGATACACATGACTCCTCTTGCGAGTGCAACTCATGTGTATTCGATTAGATATTTTCTTAGGTTTTTTTATTTGGAATTAATAAAGACATGTATTTGATATTTATTTATGTCTCAATTGATAAAGAATAATTTCCAAATGTTGAAGACCAGATTGATATCCGCTCTGATTTTGACTATTCCTGTTCCAGGACAGACATTTACTTTATACACTGATGCGTCGGGACTGAGACTAGGATGTGTGCTTATGCAAGGAGAGCAAGTAATTGCTTATGCCTCGAGACAATTGAAGATACATGAGAAAAATTACCCCACCCATGATTTGGAGTTAGCGGCAGTAGTACATGCTGTCAAGATATGGAGACATTATCTATACGGAGAGAAATTTCAGATTAAGTCGAACTATTAAAGTCTTACTTATTTATTTAATCAGAACGAGTTGAATATGAGACAAAGAAGATGGCTGGAACTATTGAAAGACTATGATTGTGATATCCAGTATCATCCGGGAAAAGCGAACGTAGTAGCGGATGCGTTAAGCAGAAAAACAATGATAAAATCGTAAGGAGAGGTTAACACAACTGTAGCAATGTGTACTATCGGAATGGTATTCAATCACGGCAATGAGCAATATGTGATAGACGCAATGGATGAGTCAGCCAACCAAGGGTTTGTTCATCAGTTTTCGAACATGTTCGCTGCATTGAAGATTATACCGGACATAATGGATGAAGTGAAGACAGCTATCAAATCAGATCCTTATCTGAGAACAGTACAAGAAGATATCGAGAAAGGTAGGACTAATCCTGAGTTCACCTTGGACGAAGAGAGAGTACTGAAATACAAAGGAAGAATATGTGTACCTGAAATAAAAAGTATGGACATTAGACACCGACTGATGAAAGAAGCCCATACCACCATCTATTCGATACATCCTGGAAGTACAAAAATGTATCATGATCTAAAGAAACTATATTGGTGGAGGGGAATGAAAGCAGATGTAGCCAAGTTCGTGTCTCAATGCCTAAATTGTCAGAAGGTAAAGGCTGAACGACAAAGACCCGCAGGACTGTTACAGCCATTACCGGAACCAGCATGGAAATGGGACTGCATCACTATGGACTTCGTCACGGGACTACCACTGACTCCTCGAGTAGTTGACACAGTTTGGGTGATTGTGGACCGTCTGACTAAAACAGCTCGCTTCATACCTATACGACCTCAGTATACACTAGAAAGGTTAGCAAAGCTGTATGTGGATAATATCGTTCGGTTACATGGTGTTCCAGAAAGCATTGTGTCTGATAGAGATCCACGATTTACTTCCAAGTTTTGGGAAGGATTGCAAAAGGCTATGGGTACAACGTTGAAGTTTAGTACTGCATTCCACCCACAGACAGACGGACAGTCAGAGCGTACAATTCAGATTCTAGAAGATATGCTACGAGCATGTGTAATTGATTTCAAAGGATCATGGGATGAAAAGTTACCATTGATCGAGTTCGCTTATAACAATAGCTATCAGGCTACTATACAGATGTCACCTTATGAAGCACTGTATGGAAGGAAGTGTCGAACTCCTTTGTTTTGGAATGAAGTTGGAGAACGTAGTATTGTTGGGCCAGAATTTGTTGAAAAGACTTTCCGAGTGGTCGACATTATCAAGGAAAGAGTGAGAACGGCTCAGAACCGTCAGAAGCAATATGCAGATACTCGACGCAGAGAACTGGAGTTCACTGTAGGTGATAAAGTATTTTTAAAGGTAACGCCTATGCGAGGATTGAAAAGGTTCGGACAGAAAGGGAAACTAAGTCCAAGATATGTCGGGCCGTATGAAATTCTAGCTAAGCGTGGTAAAGTGGCTTATCAGTTAGCACTACCACCATCTATGTCGAGTGTGCATGACGTATTTCACGTTTCCCTATTGAAGAAGTATGTCAAGGATCCAACGCACGTGTTAACAGTAGATTTACCGGATTTGACTGATGATTTGACATTCAAAGTAACACCAACAGAAATCACCAGCCGAAAGGTTCAACGTCCACGCAACCGAGATATCTATTATGTTAAGGTCACATGGAAAAGTAGAGACATGGAAGAAATTACATGGGAAGAAGAAAATGCTATGCGAAAGCAATACCCTCACTTATTGGATTCAGAAGGTACGTACAATTTCGAGGATGAAATTTTTATAAGTAGGGGGGAGTTGTAAAACCCGTGTCAATCTAACCCGGTCTTACCACCTTGAACCAGGTTGACTTATCATGGTCGAGTCAAATGGACCAAGGGCGTAAAGGAGATCGAGATCCCCGGTATCAAATCGACCCAAAAACACTTAATTTAAGGGGAGGGTCGCATACCCAGCCAAGTAGGGTCGGACCCCCCAAAACAGAAAGTCAGACCCTCAGTTTTGAAGGGAGGGTCGGCCTCATTAGAAACCTAGGGTCGACGGGATCATCGACCCTCCCATCGACCCTCAGTTGCCTCCGAAACTGAAATTAGGGAATTTCCTAATTTTCGATTTGGATTCTTTCCTAATCTCAAAGGGACTTATTTTAGGATGTTCCTACTCTATTTAAAGGACGTCCCTAAGCCTCTTTCACTCCTTTCACAACCCTAATTGAATTGAGAGAAAGAGAAGAGAAGGAAAAGAGGAAGAAGAGAAGCAAGAAAGAGAATTTAGCCAAAAGAGAAGAGTTGCAGAGAAGGAGTATTCTTCTCAGGTATGGATATTAATTCCATGAGTTTCTATAGACCTTAGGTTAGATATTGATGAGAGTGTGATCTCGGAGAAACCCAAACCATCAACCCATGGTTAGGTTTTCATGGGAAACCATAAAAGAATGTATGAAAGCTATTTTAGGTGGATGATTCATGGTTTCAGACCATGGAATGAATGTAGAATGGAATGTAAGAGCAAGCCATAGGATCCCAAGCACGAAAAATGGACTAAAAGAGGGAAATCGACCAAAGTACACCGAGGGTCGCACCGAGGGTCGATGACCATCCGACCCTAGGTGATCCTAACTATCGACCCTCAGTGTTTGGGAAGTTCAGAGTTTGGGGGAGGGGTCGCACCCAGGGGTCGATCATGACTCCGACCCTACCTCCGACCCTCAGTTAACAGAATGGTTTTTAAATTCAAAATTAATTATAATGAAATTCTATCGACTTTGTTAGGTCTTCTAGCAATACAATAACAATATAAAGGTGATTATAAAGCTTGGAAAAGTATTTATTAGCAAGCTAAGGTGAGAAAACAGAACTCTAAACTAATTGATTAATAACAAACTGTTTTCTATTTTTTTGAGTCCAATGCCATGCTTGCGAATATGTTTGTAATGTGCATACAACATGTCATCCAATATTTCTATTATTTGTTCATGCATATTTACTTTATTGTTTATAACATGATGATGATGATGATGATAGGAATAGGCATGTGATTGTATGTGTGTGGTTGGTGTACTTGATCCGAGCGAGTATCAGGGGAGGTGTGATGAGAACGTCAATAAACGTTAACCTTTGGCGGGTCTCAGCACTTTAGCTCTATCTCTAACTCAAGTCTTGTGCATTAGCATCATCGTATCGCCATTACTTTAGCAGAACTATTATGTCATAGAGTATCAGGGGAGGTGGTCTCGGTCCTTGTAGTCTCGACTCTCACGGGGGCCTTAGCTCTATCTCTATAGACATTTTGAGGGGATGCTTTGGGGTGAGGCCTTGGATACACTGTTTGGCATTAGGATTGGTTAGTTGCGAGCCCAGTTTGCAAGCCCTCGCTAACAGGGGCTTACGTGTTGGTATGGCACTATATAGCAATAAACGTTAACATTTATTATATAATGTTCATGATTAGGGTGGATGTGGACGACGATAAACGTTAACCTTCGGGTGGACTTCCACACCCTGTGTATAGAGGCGGGGTCAATAAACGTTAACCTTTGACCACCCAACCTTTCTATTACGCATTGCAAACTATAAACCAGACCAAAGATATGAATTGATTGCATGCATATCTACTGTTGCATTGTTTTGTCTACTCACTGAGTCGTGATGTGTGCCCACCCCTCGACGTCGAATATTTTTATTTGATGATACAGGTTATACTGTTGAAGATTATATGAATGCTCCAGCATACGGGAACGTAGCGGCGATGGAAGCTGAAGCTGAAGTAGATACACATGACTCCTCTTGCGAGTGTAACTCATGTGTATTCGATTAGATATTTTCTTAGGTTTCTTTATTTGGATTTAACAAATACATGTATTTGATATTTATTTATGTCTCAGTTGATACAGAATAATTTGCCATTTATATATTAATATCACAATAGATTCTCAGTTCATTTTATTATAAGACTTCCGCTATTGTGTATTTACTCTGATTATGATTATGGATGTATGAGAGTTTAGATAACACAGATATAGCCTACTCGAGATCCTGGTTGAACCATTGGTTTGCTAGCGGTTCATCACACCATTCTGAACAGTACGGAATTGGGGTGTGACAACTTGGTATCAGAGCATCTCAGGCCTTGTCCGTTGAACTAACATACATTCAAGACAATTGTGAACTGAGATAGGATAAAAGTAAAAACAGTAATATTTACACACTGAAAGCACAAGTGATGGTTGAGACCAAATTTAAAAAAAAGAGAATAATGCATCTATTAAAGGGGAAACAAGTTACATACAATGAGAGAGAGAAACAAAATGTATATACATAACTAAAGCAGAGTACAGTCCACAACCCAGACAATTACTCTGTAGTACAAGGAAATAAAGTACAATCAAGAAGCTGGAGGTGAAGGAGGAGGCGGGGCCTTACGATCTCTGTGAGATCGGCTACCCTCCGATCAGTCGCACGCTGTACCTCTATGAGCTCTCCCATCTGTGTGTCTGATATGCGTTGGGCGGCTAACAGCTCATCCACTCTCACACGCTGAGCGTCTAGCAACTCCTCCATCCTCAGATCAGAACTGCGCTGAGCCTCCCTGATCTCTTGCAACATCTCCATCATGTCAGGAGGTGGGCGTGAAGGACCAGCCACATGAGAAGGACCAGTCTCAGGTACAGGATCCACCGCAGAAGAAGTACCAACTCCATCCGCATGCGTAGGTGAAGGCGGTGGTATCGAGTCGACATCCATATACATACGATCGTCATCATCGATAGGATCCACATGAGCTCTAGCAGCGGCAGCAGCGGCCTCAGCGTCAGCCATCTCAATGCGAGTGTGAGGGCGTACCATCTCGTTCCTCTTCTCATCACTGACTTGGGCATCCCGCATGCCCATCTTGCAGATAGCCTCCCAATCTAGAGGCAACGAGAAGGTCTTCTCCTGAATCTTCTCATCCACTAAGTCAACCCCCAGGCGGGTCAGAAGAACAGTAATCATGCGTCCATAGGGTAGATTACCCCTATGACCGGACAATGTAGCACTAATCATGGTCGCATGATGATGTAGGGAAGGCAGACTGGCTGTCTGGTGCAAATACTATATATCAGAAACTGGGTCAGCTGAGAAACCCTCTCATAGTGCCCACTCTGCGAAATCCGAATATGCTGGATAATCTTGCAGAAGACCCGTGGAGCTGGACGCATGTAACAGGCTCTCATCTGCCAGCGATCAGGTCGTAGCAGCTGGTTGTCGATATCTTCCCTCATCTCCATGGAAACAAACTGGGGCTCTCCAGGCGCACAGTACACCATGGGGCAATCATAGGGTATGCCCAGTAGATCGGCCAGTTGCCGATAACCAAATGAAATGTGCACCCCTTTAACATTGCTGGTGATGCGCAACTCTTGACCACGCTCAACGTCATTGTAATTCCCCACCACCTGGAGATTACAATAAAATTGACGCACCAAATCCGGACATGTGCACGCGTCGTAAGTGATGACAGGGAGCCACCCCATATCACCAAATGCTCTCTCTACGTTGAACAAGGCTAGCTCAGCCAAGTTCACCATACGACCACCCTCCACTTTATTACGAGCATAGTCGGCATACTGTGCCTCGGCTTCATTGGAGCAGAAGCGAAGCGGATCATGAACTCTGGGTATCTTGGTACGAGCCATGGTATCTGTAGATAAGAAAGAAAAAGGGAGACTAGGAGTTAATAGGATAAAAATCCAAAATTTAACATTTTAACGACGTAAATTGGCCAAAAGCCTCACTTTTCACCCGTACACGCAGGCAGGAGGACTTACGAAGGTTCCAACATAGCCTACGACACTCACACATTAGGAAATTGGAACTAACGAAGACCAATTTGAAGAAATTTCAAGAAATCGAAAATTTTTGACAAATTAGGGCAAACGAGCAAAAATCCAAGTTTCTCGATAACCAACTGATGAAACTCAAAAAATTTTGAGGGCTTTCGTTCCTTGAGACACCAATAACAAAAGCCCCCAATAAAAATTGAATTTTTACGATTGGAAAAAGTTTAATTTGAAGAATACCAGTTAAATGAGCAAAAACCTAGAAAAGAAAACCTAAAAACAGGTAAAAATGGGAGAACATACCTGTATGGATGACGTGGATGTCGAAACCCGGACTCAAACCGACCAAAAACAGTGGAGTGGAACTGTAGCAACTCAGAGGGGAGAGACGAGTCGAAACGGGAGGGAAATAATAAGAAATGACCCAAAATCGGATCTTAAAAATCTGATTTTTGGTCTGAGGGTCGGACAATTCGACCAGAACCATTGACCCTCGGATTGACCCTCCCATCGACCCTCGGCTCTCGGGAATCTGACAGAAAACTAAGGGTCAGAACTGAGGGTCGGACACCCATCGACCCTCACATCGACCCTCAGCTCTCGGGAAGAACAGGTTATTCCCAGGGTCGGATACTAAGGGTCGGACATACCATCGACCCTCACCATCGACCCTGCATAGAAAAGACAGTATTTTTTTCATAAAATGAATTGAAATTTGAAAGTTTACATCGGTTAACATGCCTACATGGAGTATCAATGATTTCTCACTTATTTTGATGATTTTCAGGCACCACCCATCTCAGAAGGAAAATATGTCTGGAAGAAGAGTAACCAGACAGAGCCGAAATGCAGTTCCACCACCACCACCTGTGGAAGAAACTAGCCAGGAGAATGTACATGTCTCAGGAAATCCAGATCAGGCAAATCCTATAAATTTGCCACCTCCACCACCGAAACTAGCAACCGTAGTTATGAACCTAGCTCAGCAGCTGCAACAGATGCAACACGCACAGGCTCAAATGCAGGTTGCAATGGGAATCATGTTCCAGGCTGCTCATGCTACACCCATGTAGACCGGACAAGCCAGTGCAGCACCGGTGGGTAACCACCCAGCACCTCAGACACCTCAACAACCTACTGCACAAATTCCAGTACCTGGTCCGAAAGCAGCTCAGGTTAATTATCAGTATCCACCCCCTATGTTTGGGGCATACCCCCAAAATCAGATGGATCACTCTCGACTGGTTGAGAGGTTTTTGAAGATGAAGCCCAGGGAATTTAACGGCAAACCGTCTGATCCATTATGGCCAGCACACTGGATAGACGAGATGGAGAGAAATTTCCTCATGATGACTATTACAGAGGAAGAAAAAGTATTATGTGCCACCTTCATGCTAAAGGGTGACGGACATCATTGGTGGAAATCAGTCAGGGCTTACTTATTGACCAAGCACGCCCAACTGACTTGGGCTGTTTATAAAGAAGCTTTCTTTGAGAAATATTTTCCACGAAGCTTTAGAGATTCTATGGAGAAGGAGTTCCTGAGTCTATATCAGGGACAGATGTCAGTGGATGCATATCAACAGCATTATGAAGAGCTGTTTTTCTTCGCACCACTTAGTATGCAGGAAGAAGACACAAAAACCCGTAGGTTCGTCACGGGACTGAGAGGAAGCATCAGAGAGCACGTTCTGGGCTTAGAAAAGAAGATTTATAATGAAGCTGTCCAAATTGCTCAGGTTATTGAATCGAGCCAGAAGGAGAGTTATTTCACACAGAACCGGGGTATCAAAAGGCCAGCTGGAAATTCTTACAACGGAGGCAATAACAAGACATATAAGCCTTTCCGCCCTCAGAATTTTACTGCTGCAACCAAGACTACTCCAGTAGCTCAACTTCAGCCAAAGCCAAATTCTGAAAGCCCGAAGTGTTATAACTGCAACCAACCGGGACATATGGCAAGGGAGTGCCCTAAGCCCAAGAAGTAGTTCCATCAGGGACGGGTATATGCTGTTACATCCGAGGATGATGCCGCATCACCCGATGTGGTCACAGGTACTACTGAAAATTTTTAAAGTTGTAATTACATTGTATGGGCATGTAGACTATGTAAAATAAATCACAGGTATCATACCTATAAATGGCGTACCCGCCAGAGTACTCTTTGATTCAGGAGCTACTCATTCAAATATATCTGTGTCATTCGGAAAGATGATAAACTTACCCATCAAAACATTAGACTACAAATTACTTGTACGTTCACCGATGGGGTTAGAAGTGGAATTAGAGAAAGGTTATGGACCATGTCCAGTTCTCATTGGTGAGAAAACCTTAGATGCAACCTTGATACAACTTGAGATGGCAGACTTTGACGTCATCTTGGGAATGGACTGGTTAGCTCGGCATTCTGCAAACCTATTATGCGCCGAAAAGAGGCTAACATTTAAAGACAAAGAAGGAGCAGAATTTAGTTTTTCGGGAATCAAACTTCCCCGTAGACGCAAGCTCATACTCTCAGCACTAAAGGCTAAGAAGTGCCTTGAGAAGGGGGCAGTCGGGTATCTAGTATCAGTGGTTGACCTAACCAAGGAAGCACCACAAATGGAAGATATTGAAGTCGTGCGGGACTATCCCGACGTATTTTTGGAGGAACTACCAGGATTAACCACCCGACCAAGCCACAGAGTTTGTGATAGATCTTGTACCTGGAGCCGCACCCGTATCAAAAGCAACTGATAGAATGGCTCCTACTGAACTGAAGGAACTGAAAGTGCAACTACAGGAACTGCTGGACAAGGGTTATATTCGACCCAATATATCACCATGGGGAGCGCCGGTGTTATTCGTGAAGAAGAAGGACGGTAGCGTTCGATTATGCATCGACTATCGGGAGCTGAATAAACTGACAATCAAGAATCGATATCCACTACCTCGGATCGATGACTTGTTCGATCAGTTGCAAGGAGCAAAGGTATTCTCTAAGATCGATCTTCGATCGGGCTATCATCAATTGAAGATTAAAGAGGGTGGTATTCCTAAGACAGCTTTCAGGACCAGATACGGACATTATGAGTTCTTGGTCATGTCTTTTGGATTAACAAACGCACCAGCAACTTTTATGGAACTAATGAACCGGGTCTTCCATGATATGTTGGATACGTCGGTTATAGTATTTATAGATGATATATTGGTATACTCCAAGGACGAAGAAACTCATATCAAGAACCTAAACGCCGCCCTACAGCGTTTAAGGAAAGAGAAGCTATATGCCAAATTTTCAAAGTGTGAGTTTTGGCTAAGTGAAGTCGCCTTCTTAGGCCATGTAGTATCCACTGAAGGAATCAAAGTGGACCCCAACAAGATCGAGGCTATTGTAAAGTGGGAAGCACCAAAGAGCGTTTCAGAAATTAGAAGTTTTCTGGGTCTAGCTGGTTATTATCGGAGATTCGTAGAAGACTATTCCTGGATTGCCGTACCTCTCACCAGTTTGACTAAGAAAGGTGAAAAGTTCGTGTGGACCGATAAATGTGAGAAGAGTTTCCAAACGTTGAAGACCAGATTGATATCCGCTCCGATTTTGACTATTCATGTTCCAGGACAGACATTTACTTTATACACTGATGCGTTGGGACTGGGACTAAGATGTGTGCTTATGCAAGGAGAGCAAGTAATTGCTTATGCCTCGAGACAATTGAAGATACATGAGAAAAATTACCCCACCCATGATTTGGAGTTAGCGGCAGTAGTATAGGCTGTCAAGATATGGAGACATTATCTATACGGAGAGAAATTTCAGATTAAGTCGGACCATAAAAGTCTTACTTATTTATTTAATCAGAAGGAGTTGAATATGAGACAAAAAAGATGGCTGGAACTATTGAAAGACTATGATTGTGATATCCAGTATCATCCAGGAAAAGCGAACATAGTAGCGGATGCGTTAAGCAGAAAAGCAATGATAAAATCGCAAGGAGAGGTTAGCACAACTGCAGCAATGTGTACTATTGGAATGGTATTCAACCACGGCAGTGAGCAATATGTAATAGACGCAATGGATGAGTCAGCCAACAAAGGGTTTGTTCATCAGTTTTTGAACATGTTCGCTGCATTAAAGATTATATCGGACATAATGGATGAAGTGAAGACAGCTATCAAATCAGATCCTTATCTGAGAACAGTACAAGAAGATATCGAGAAAGGTAGGACTAATCCTGAGTTCACCTTGGACGAAGAGAGAGTACTGAAATACAAAGGAAGAATATGTGTACCTAAAACAGAAAATATGGACATTAGACACCGACTGATGAAAGAAGCCCATACCACCATCTATTCGATACATCCTGGAAGTACAAAAATGTATCATGATCTAAAAAAACTATATCGGTGGAGGGGAATGAAAGCAGATGTAGCCAAGTTCGTGTCTCAATGCCTAAATTGTCAGAAGGTAAAGGCTGAACGACAAAGACCCGCAGGACTGTTACAGCCATTACCGGAACCAGCATGGAAATGGGACTACATCACTATGGACTTCGTCACGGGGCTACCACTGACTCCTCGAGTAGTTGACGCAGTTTGGGTGATTGTGGACCGTCTGACTAAAATAGCTCGCTTCATACCTATACGACCTCAGTATACACTAGAAAGGTTAGCAAAGCTGTATGTGAATAATATTGTTCGGTTACATGGTGTTCCAGAAAGCATTGTGTCTGATAGAGATCCATGATTTACTTCCAAGTTTTGGGAAGGATTGCAAAAGGCTATGGGTACAACGTTGAAGTTCAGTACTGCATTCCACCCACAGACAGACGGACAGTCAGAGCGTACAATTCAGATTCTAGAAGATATGCTACGAGCATGTGTAATTGATTTCAAAGGATCATGGGATGAAATGTTACCATTGATCGAGTTCGCTTATAACAATAGCTATCAGGCAACTATACAGATGTCACCTTATGAAGCACTGTATGGCAGGAAGTGTCGAACTCCTTTGTTTTGGAATGAAGTTGGAGAACGTAGTATTGTTGGGCCAAAATTTGTTGAAGAGACTTACCGAGTGGTCGACATTATCAAGGAAAGAGTGAGAACGGCTCAGAACCATCAAAAGCAATATGCAGATACTCGACGCAAAGATCTGGAGTTCGCTGTAGGTGATAAAGTATTTTTAAAGGTATCGCCTATGCGAGGATTGAAAAGGTTCGGACCGAAAGGGAAACTAAATCCAAGATATGTCGGGCCGTATGAAATTCTAGCTAAGCGTGGTAAAGTGGCTTATCAGTTAGCACTACCACCATCTATGTCGAGTGTGCATGACGTATTTTACGTTTCCCTATTGAAGAAGTATGTCAAGGATCCAACGCACGTGTTGACAGTAGATTTACCGGATTTGACTGATGATTTGACATTCGAAGTAACACCAACAGAAATCACCAGCCGAAAGGTTCAACGTCCACGTAACCGAGATATCTATTATGTCAAGGTCACATGGAAAAGTAGAGACATGGAAGAAATTACATGGGAAGAAGAAAATGCTATGCGAAAGCAATACCCTCACTTATTGGATTCAGAAGGTACGTACAATTTCGAGGACGAATTTTTTATAAGTAGGGGGGAGTTGTAAAACCCGTGTCAATCTAACCCGGTCTTACTACCTTGAACCAGGTTTACTTATCATGGTCGAGTCAAATGGACCAAGGGCGTAAAGGAGATCGAGATCTCAGGTATCAAATCGACCCAAAAACACTTAATTTAAGGGGAGGGTCGCATACCCAGCCAAGTAGGGCCGGACCCCCCAAAACAGAAAGTCAGGCCCTCAGTTTTGAAGGGAGGGTCGGACTCATTAGAAACCTAGGGTCGACGGGATCGTCGACCCTCCCATCGACCCTTAGTTGCCTCCGAAACTGAAATTAAGAAATTTCCTAATTTTCGATTTGGATTCTTTACTAATCTCAAAGGGACTTATTTTAGGATGTTCCTACTCTATTTAAAGGACATCCCTAAGCCTCTTTCACTCCTTTCACAACCCTAATTGAATTGAGAGAAAGAGAAGAGAAGGAAAAGAGGAAGAAGAGAAGCAAGGAAGAGAATTTAGCCAAAAGAGAAGAGTTGCAGAGAAGGAGTATTCTTCTCAGGTATGGATATTAATTCCATGAGTTTCTATAAACCTTAGGTTAGATATTGATGAGAGTGTGATCTCGGAGAAACCCAAACCATCAACCCATGGTTAGGTTTTCATGGGAAACCATAGAAGAATGTATGAAAGCTATTTTAGGTGGATGATTCATGGTTTCAGACCATGGAATGAATGTAGAATGGAATGTAAGAGCAAGCCATAGGATCCCAAGCACGAAAAATGGACTAAAAGAGGGAAATCGACCAAAGTACACCGAGGGTCGCACCGAGGGTTGATGACCATCCGACCCTTGGTGATCCTAACTATCGACCCTCAGTGTTTGGGAAGTTCAGAGTTTGGGGAGGGTCGCACCCAGGGTCGATCATGACTCCGACCCTACCTCCGACCCTCAGTTAACAGAATGGTTTTTAAATTCAAAATTAATTATAATGAAATTCTATCGACTTTGTTAGGTCTTCTAGCAATACAATAACAATATAAAGGTGAATATAAAGCTTGGAAAATTATCTATTAGCAAGCTAAGGTGAGGAAACAGAACTCTAAACTAATTGGTTAATAACAAGCTGTTTTCTATTTTTTTGAGTCCAATGCCATGCTTGCGATTATATTTGTAATGTGCATACAACATGTCATCCAATATTTATATTATTTTTTCATGCATATTTACTTTATTATTTATAACATGATGATGATGATGATGATAGGAATAGGCATGTGATTGTATGTGTGTGGTTGGTGTACTTGATGCGAGCGAGTATCAGGGGTGGTGTGATGAGAACGTCAATAAACGTTAACCTTTGGCGGGTCTCAGCACTTTAGCTCTATCTCTAACTCAAGTCTTGTGCTTTAGCATCGTCGTATCGCCATTACTTTAGCATAACTATTATGTCATAGAGTATCAGGGGAGGTGGTCTCGGTCCTTGTAGTCTCTGACTCTACCAGGGGGCCTTAGCTCTATCTCTATGGACATTCTGAGTAATGCTGGGGTGAGGCCTTGGATACACTGTTTGGCATTAGGATTGGTTAGCTGCGAGCCCAGTTTGCAAGCCCTCGCTAACAAGGGCTTACGTGTTGATATGGCACTATATAGCAATAAACGTTAACATTTGTTATATAATGTTCATGATTAGGGTGGATGGGGACGACGATAAACGTTAACCTTCGGGGGGGACTTCCACAGCCTGTGTATAGAGGCGGGGTCAATAAACGTTTACCTTTGACCACCCAACCTTTCTATTGCGCATTGCAAACTATAAACCAAACCAAAGATATGAATTGATTGCATGCATATGTACTGTTGCATTGTTTTGTCTACTAACTGAGCCGTGATGTGTGCTCACCCCTCGACGTCGAATATTTTTAGTTGATGATGCAGGTTATACTGTTGAAGATTATATGAATTTTCCAGCATACGAGAACGTAGCAGCGATGGAAGCTGAAGCTGAAGTAGATACACATGACTCCTCTTGCGAGTGCAACTCATGTGTATTCGATTAGATATTTTCTTAGGTTTCTTTATTTGGATTTAATAAAGACATGTATTTGATATTTATTTATGTCTCAGTTGATACAAAATAATTTGCCATTTAAATATTAATATCACAGTAGATTCTCAGTTCATTTTATTATACGACTTCCGCTATTGTGTATTTACTCTGATTAAGATTATGGATGTATGGGAGTTTAGATAACACGGATATAGCCTACTCGAGATCCTGGTTGAACCATTGGTTTGCTAGCGGTTCATCACACCATTCTGATCAATGCAGAATTGGGGTGTAACAGTAAAGGCCGGCAGAAAGTTTTGATTTCCCACAGCGTTATTTATGGACTAGAGGAGCATTTTAGGAATTTGAGGTATGGCTTGTGATAAGGATGAAGTCTCATTCATATAGTAGTGTCCCTCGCTTGTGCCCTATTTCAGACTAAGGCAGGCTCCTTTTGACCCCTGTCCTATCACCTTTATCAAATCCCTAGCTCTCTTCCTTAGTGCAACTGTCCTGTTCCTACCATGGGAATATCTATCTTTCTCTCTTGTGTACTATCTCTTGTTTCGGATATCAAACCGGACGGTATCGTATATGAAGAAAGAGATTGTTGATGTTAGTAGACTAAACAGTCATTTCTTCCTGTGACCGACCGCCTAACCCAACCAAATCCGGGTTTTTTCTAGACTAGACCTTCGGGATTTTATTAGGGTTCATACATGCATTGATCCCTGATCTACGACCACCCTGCTCCAGAGCGACTACTCCGCCTAGCGTATCTTCCTGCCCGCCCCGGGTTCTCTCTGCTTGGAAGAACAATCAATCCTAGATCCATCCATTTGAGGGAGGTCAAATTCCGTGCTTTTCTATTTGCTTCGAAGGGTTCAAGAACCCCTTTACATCTAGGGCCCCTTCAATAGCGCCCTCTTAGTTCTGTATATTTAGGAACAGGGCTATCAAATGGTCGACTGCGAAACCCATCAGGCTAAAAAAAATGTATACTTGAACGATGCCCTCTATCGGCGATCGTTTGATGGACTACTTTTGCGATGTCTGTCACATGAAGAAGCTCAGAAAGCCTTGCGAGAAGTACATGCCGGAGTTTTCGGGGCCCACCGTCTGGAGCTAAACTCCATAATCAGCTCAAACACCTGGGAAAAAAAATAGTTCAAGGTAAGGCCGATTTTGCTCGGGCCTACCTCGATCAGTAGCACAATCTCGTGCCATATGACCTATGGAACTTCACTTCCTTTGCCACCTCCTTGGCGCACGTGACGGTTAACACCTCTACCACGTCCTCCTTAATGTCCCTCGTTACCTCGTGCGCCGGAGGCGCCTATTGAGGCTTATGCTGGTCACCTTTACCAGCTCCATATCCTCTACCGAATCTCCTGCGACTTCATCCTCCACCATAGCCTCTTCTCTACGGCATATTTTGACTCTTACCGGATCTTCCTTCATTCGGTTTCTGGTTCTTGGCTGAACCAGTAGGTCAGCTTAGCTGCGCTCAAAGCAATACGGTATGCTGCTTCTACGCTGTCCAGCGAACACAAAAGCAATTCGTGCTCAGAAAAAGTCAGCTCGAATATTTTCTCTTGTCTCCCTCCTTCACTCTACATCGTAGAGACAATGGGTTAAACTCCTCCATGTACTCTCTCATAGACTGATTCCACCCTTGTCTCAGATTCTTAAACTTCTTCAATAAGTCAGCTTCGACATCACCGGGTAGAAATGAATCCTTAAACTTACAAACTACTTGTTCTTCGTAGCGCTTCTCCTCCTGCTCCCTCTTCTGTCGTACATGTGCCCACCATAAGCCTACCTTTTTGTTTTCTTCAACTTCATGGTAGTTAAACGTACTTAAAAGTACCCTTAATCTCTTCCAGTTAGAAATACTGGTCCATCGCGACTAACCAGTCTAAGACCCCTATATTGAGTAAGGGGGGTCTCAGCTTCCATAAAAGTTAGGGACCTCTACGCTAGTCTTCACAATGACTCCACTTCCCTAAGTATCTGTGCTCCTCCTACTGCTTGCACCACATAAGGACTACACCAACTACTTGTGCCCTCGCTCTCTTCGCGTTACGCCTTCTCCTTGGGGCATTTGATCGCCCTACCGAAGCTTCTGACTCTCTTTCAGAGCCTGGCCTCTCTTGCTACTACCTCTACGGGCATTTCCATTCCCAGCGCTTCACTTATAGCTCTCTGGGCAACTTCGGCTGCATCTTCCCTGGCTCGCTGCGCGGCACTAAAGCGATTTCCTAAAGGCCTAGTAGGCCTAGCGATGGGAGTGGTTCTATCGAATACCCAGACACTCGCTACGATACTTCAAGTCCTTGGCTGAAATGCCCAACAATTCTCTGTTGACATGGGCGAGAGAGTGACTACAAGCCTGCTCAGACTTTAACGAGGTGAGAATGCGCCCATTGCCAAAACCATTGGGAGATGCTGAACTTGGGCAGGTTGCAGTATCCCAACTAAAAAACCCTCTTCATATTTCTATCCCCAACCCACACGATCAACTATCTTTCCACTCGGAGACCCACTTTTGCATTAGATCCTGAGCCAGGGTGGAAGCACCACCAACTATATGATAAGCCCGAGCACCAGAATCAGTAGTTTGCATGGTTGTCTGTGTTACATACTCCCCCCGAAGGGCTGTTTCGCCACCAAGAAGTAGTTGGACCCGTATAACCACTATCCCTATTGGATGTGGGGACGGAGCAAGTAGTAACTATTAACCTGGAACCGGCGCAATTTTTATCCAGTTAATGTGCCAACTCCGATACCAGTGCCAGTTCAAGATTGAGTTTTTGATTTTGTAAGTACCCTCGTTTGTTTGTCCCTATATGGTGTCCCTGTGTGGGTCGAACTATCGTATATCCTCTCTCTAAACCATTAAGGGGCGATATGCAACGCATCCGGATCCAGATTCCGATCCATATGCAGGGACGGAGGAAGCATCCGAAGCGCACCCCGGCACTACCACACTCGGATTTACGGACGAAATCGTATAGAAGGGGCAAAGCGCACGGAGCAAAGAAGGCTCATTAAACTAGAATTCTCGCACACCATAGAATTTGATTAAAATTACTCCATCTGATGAGAGGTAGCAGCATCTCGCCCAATTCCAGGGTTCACGGCATTCCTACCTTTGGGTGGGTTACTGCCGTAGTTGGAGCGAGTCACAGTTCCGATTCCATTTGAACGAGCATTCCTACTAATTCCATTTGGAGGGGTAGCAGTAGATCCTGTCGATTAACTCGGTCCAGCAGCTCTGCACCTTCAAATACAAATATTATCAAAAGCATTTGAATTCAAGGGTCTGAAAGAGTTTGAGAATGTGGAAGAACTAATGTTTTCAATCCAACTAATGAATGAACAGGGAGAACTCCACCAGCGAGCAGGCGTCCAACTAGCGGATAGAAAGCCCAAATCAATCCAGTTTTCATAAACCACAGGTTGGAGTGTGGGCCCTATGTTGAGTAAGGCGCTGTAAGCGTCCGTATATGGCGGGAATAAGCCGTTTGCAATCACAAACCTCTATCTAACCGTTCCGAAACTACTTGTATCGGTCCCGGGTTTTCCTAACGGGCCGGAATCCCCTCGCCCTAAACAGGCCCTTGCCTTTCCTCTCTCCGCCGAATCTTCAGTGTTTCGGTCTCAAGGTCTACTTTCGGCAAATGTCTTAGACTATTTACTATTTTCAAACCGGTGGGGCAAATATAGTTATAAAGTCTTTTTTCTGTCTAGTTGAGTTGCCTAATCGGGAAAATGGGGAATGAGGTTACCTCGCCCATTTCTTCGGTCTTATTACTGAAAAAATTCCTCCCCGGGCGAATTCGGATACCAAGCAAGTATATCCCTGACTAATGGAAAACCCTATCTATGATCCGGAGAACCGGCACACTGACCCTATATCAATCACCGCCCGCGTTATCAATGGAATGAATGGAATGATTAGCTAACCCTTCAAGGTCTATGAAGTCTTTCTCCCCGGCTCTTCAATCCTAGTATACGAAAGGTCATGCCCATTCATTCCCGAGGTAGCACTCGACTGAAAGGAGAGGAATCTCTTTCTCTTAACCTATCACCGACGAATGAAGAAGGACAGGGTATCCAAACGAATAACCAAGCCTTCCTTCCTATCTTTATCTATAGATAAGCCACTATTTGACTAGTTAGTTCAGGTTGTGGTGCAACACCTAGTAGTCGGGGAAATAAAATACAAATGTAGTGTCCGGAACGGACGGTGATTTTCCCTAATAGATAGAATGCGAGAACTCGGGGGCATTGGCCGCTTCTTCGAGGAAGACAGGAGGCTTTTTCAGTAGTGGAAAAGCCTCTGTTTTTGGGGTTGTCCCGGGCACTCACGTACGGCATCTGATCCGTGTCAGCTGCTGTTCACAAGGCTCTCTCCCCTTACTCGAGCATCCAGGTACGAACCGACAGAAGCGGGCAGGAGTCGGGCGGCGGCCAAGGGCGACTCATGCTTTACGTTCGAAAGTTGGAGCTGCTCATCGCCGAGCTGCGGCTTGAGCGGCATGAGACAAGGGATTGACCTACTGATGCTACTGGATATGGTAGGGTTTTGGCCGTTGCTGTGTTCATATAACGATGACTCTACTCCCTTCCATGAAGATTGATTATGCCGGTTGAATGATAGAAATCGCCTTTTAAAATGAAATTCCCGATACATATTCCTCTCTCTCTCGCCTCTATAGTTAAGTAATCCCTATACGGCGAATCCTTTTGACTCCGGATGAATAATGAAATGGTGCAAAGTAATTGATTGAAATATACTTTAGGGCTAGAAATATTGTACCTTTATGGACTGAAAATCCTACTTGTTAGAGGAGTAAAATATTTAGAGCCCTTCCTTATACAAACTTTTTTGGTTTACCCTTCCTATAAAAACTTTTTTAAAAAAAATATAGAAACAAAGAAGTAAAAAGTCGCTAGCCTGGTTGGTTTAAGGGCGGCGCTGGCGCTCCAGCTCATGTAGTCTATTCATACTTTTGATATACTCCGCGTTTTCTCTCCAAATTCGTTGAAAAATGGGAGATTCGGATCCTTCTCTTCGAATACTATCCAGAGTGCTTCTCATATGAGCTAGGTTCAAGTCCAAGTCCCCCGAGATGGTTCCGTCTATGATTACGCAACAGAAAAAGCAGTGACTTCGGTTCCTTAGAAAAAACTAACCGACTGAACTTCTTTTTGCGTA